>LR749911.1:130317-408681 GCA_902729485.2 Mus minutoides
CCCCTACCCCATTGTTATAAAAGCTCCTGATTTTCGAGCCACGAGGTCGACCCCCCTGTCCCCTGCGTGGGATACGGGTCGTCCCGGAGCTCCGATTAAAAATCCTCATGCTTTTTGCATCAAGACAGGTCTCGTGATTCGTGGGGTGCACGAACAACCCGTGTTTGAAATAGGGGTATTTCTGGTTAGATCTTACATAGGCTCACACAGGAAGTGGAGGTAGGAGGATCAGGAGTTCAAGGCCAGCCTCCATCATTTAGAGACTTTAAGGCCAGCTCGGACTACAGGAGACTTCCCTCAGAATGGAATAAAGCAATCCTTGGGAGCCCATGCAGAGTTAGGGGGCCTGGGCAGGGCCTGAAAATCTGCATTTATTTATTTATTTATTTATTTTTCCCCCGGTTTTTCGAGACAGGGTTTCTCTGTATAGCCCTGGCTGTCCTGGAACTCGCTTTGTAGACCAGGCTGGCCTCGAACTCAGAAATCTGAGGGCGCCACCAGGCCCGGCGAAAATCTGCATTTTTAAATGAGCTTTTGCTCAGGCTGTTCTCTTCCAGCCCACCTTCCTACTCTCCAGCAGGAAAAAGCCAGTAACGCAGCAGAGATTGCTCAACAAGCTGACACTAGGCCTCAAGGCTACCTCAACTTCTCTCCTGAGATCCCGGGATCTGGGGAGGGCTCCTCCCTCCCACCCTGCATCGTGCGTCCAGGCCAGCTGAGCAGTGGGTGCTGTCTTGGATTGGATTGTGATCCGCAATCACAGGGCATGTGAACAACATTGGCATCCTCACAGACTGCCACGCGAGCGCGGCTGGCCGTGAAACTCAATCAATCAGTGACAGTTCCAATTAGATGGCTTTGTATTTCTGGGGTGATACGAGGCTGAGTGGCTAATGCCACGAAAAGTCACGCTGTTTATAAAAACACAACCGTGGGTGAGATGTGCCAGAAGCTGACGTTGCCACAACAAGATGTGCTCACGAGGGACAGGCCAAAGGAGGAGGGTGCCAGGAGGATTTTGGTCATGTTCACAAAACAGCTTGAGTCTTCCTTCCACTGTGGATGAGAGGTTTGCGTGGACCAGGAAGACCTGAGCCCTGGAAATTGCTTTGGTAGAGGGAAGCCTACATTCCCCAAGGCTTCCTTTCCAGCCTCATCCCTCTCATGTCTCCCCCTCCCCGGCCCTGGTTCCTCTCTTGTCAGCAAGGGTTCCTCTCCTTCTCAACTTCCCATCCATCTCAACCCCACGTCCTCAGTCATGCCTGTCACTTCTAGCAGGGCTCAGCTCACACACTGAAGCTCATGCCAGCTTCAGAGGCCCTTTCTCCAGCCTTCCCTCCCTAGGTGACAGCTCTCCTAATTCTCCTTGGTCTGCCTACACAAATCTGTGACAGTCCTTCCCTGTCAGCTGAGCTGGGCACTCGTGGGAGGGAAGCCAATGGAGGCTTCAAAGAAGCAGAAACTAGCACTCTGCAGGGAAGGTGACTGACTGCCTTAGCACTAAGGGTGGCCAAAGCAGACCCCCAAGGCCTCCCGGCCTGCTCGGCCTGCTCGCTTGGCTACACTGTAGCCTTCCTCACTGAGCTCCACCACCCACCCCACCCCACCCCTGCCTGAGTCAGCAGGAAGCCAAGTTCTGTCCAACCTTCACCATGGGCAAGTGGCCACTCTTAGCAACCTCATCTATAAAAGAAGAATGGGGACTGACAAGACAAGTCTTGTCACAGAGTGACAAGTGCTTGCCACCAAGACTGCAGACCTGAGTTCCTAAGACGGGGGAGGGGAAAAGCCACTTCCATCAATTATGCTCTGACCTTCACATACATGTTTTGGTGTGCACACGCACACACACACACATGCATGTGCATGTAAATAAGCATAAAAATAGTTTTAAAAAGTGGGCTGAGCAGTGGTGGCGCACACCTTTAATCCCAGTACTTGGGAGACAGAGGCAGTTGGATCTCTGAGTTCAAGGATAGCCTAGTCTACAGAGTGAGTTCCAGGATAGCCAGGGCTATACAGAGAAACCTTTCTGGAAAAAAACAAAACTAAAATAAAATTAAAAAGAAAAAAAAGAAAGAAAGAAAGGAGCCAAAAGTTGGGTCTAGCTTTTCTGGATAGATCGCTTTTTATAGTAGCTAGTACTTATGGATAAGTCTTATGATCAGAAAAAATACACTTTATTCAAAACTGAACTTGGGGGGTTAGAGAGATGGCACTTGCTGCTCTTTTAGAGTACCTGGGTTCAATTCCTAGTACCTACATTGTGGCTCACACCCATCTACAACTTCAGTTCCAGGAGACCTAACATTTCTTCTGACCTCTCCAGATATCGGGGATACATGTGGTACTACCTAGACAAAACACTGTAGGCAAAACACTGACAAATATAATAATTTAAAAGCATAAGTAAACAAACTTAAAAAATAAATAAAGACCAATTTAGCCACGCATGTTGGCTCATGCCTCTAATCCTGTACTGGAGAGGCCAAGTTAGAAAGGCTGCCATGAGTTCAAGGCCAGTCTGGATTACAGAGTGAGACTATCTCAAAAATACAAAGCAAGGGGCCAGAGAGATGGCTGGGTGGGCAAGGCACTTGCCACCAAATCTGATGACCTGGGCTTGATCCCAGGCAGGGAACCAACTGTGACATGTCCTCTGACCTTTATATATGTCACACATGTCCCTACACACAAAAATAAATATTTCAGATATGTGCTTTCTTTATCTACTTTCAAGTATTTTATAACAGTTTATAAAATTAAAAATATTTAATTTTATAAAAATTTAAAAATGTAAAAAAATTAAAAATATAAAAAATTTAAAGAACAATTAAAAATAAATGAACAAAAAACCCCAAAACTAACAAACAAAGCAACAAACCCACCCGACCTCATAGCCAGGCGGAGGCGCAGGCGGGCCCTGGGTTACTCTAGAGGCTAGAGTACAGGGGCTTGAGAAGTGGCTCCACAGTGAAGACCCTTGCTGCTCGTGCAGAGGACCTGGGTTCAGTTCCCAGCAGCCATGCCCGGCAGCTCACAGCCACCTGTAACTACAGTTCCAAGGGTCTCCTGCACACTTTTGGCCTTTTCAGGCACCAACACGTACATGGCATCTACTCAGTACCCATGCTGGATGGGGGAGGAGCCCACACCAGCACCCTCTCCTAGAGGAGCATGGGTATATCTCTGCGGCCTCCTGCATCCCATTTTGTAGATGAAACTAAGGCACCCAGAAGCTAAGGACTTAGGGACATACAGTTGGCAGAACTGTGGCACAAAGCAGGCCTCCCGGTTCAGAATGTACACTCCTTTGGGGCTTAAAAAGTGGAAATAAATACTGTGACTGAATCTTTTTACTCCCAGGTTAAAGGTAAGGTCAACCCTCTCCTCCCTTCAAAACCTATAATAAACAATAAACAAATAAACACAAATTTGCTAATAGCAAAGCCAACTGAGCCAAGCTGAGGTTTGAATTCTATCTAGTGGGTCAGATGCCAAACCCTAAATTCTCAACTCCAACAACAACAGAACCACATCAGCGTTGATCTCATTAACTGGGCCCAATAAGACCGTTTAATGATCGTGGAGATGGAAGGCAGGCTGAGCTCACAGCTTTTCTAAGAATAAACAGGACTTCATCAGAAACATCAACACTCGCCCAAGAAAACAATCTCGCAACACTCTTGGGCAACCTCGTTTGCATTTAAACTGGAGCTCGCTGAGTTCTGGGTGGGAAGGAGCGCCAAGCCCCTCTGCCTGGCAAGTGGCACACATAGAAGCCGCCATCCCAGAGGCTCTATGAGAAACTGCGCCCCCTAGTGGCAGCTTGCGGAACTCCTCAAGCATCTTTCTTGGGAGCCATGGGCAGCATGCAGCATTCCTCCGTGACCTCACTTCAGTCCCTGCCTGGAGTTCCCACTCTGACAGTGATGGACTGTGAGCGTGTAAACTACATAAACCCTTTCCTCGCCAAGCCGCTTGTTATTCAGAATGTTTTATCATAGCCATAGAAAGCAAACCAGGTTATCAAGCAGCTTGACGGGCACTCTCCAGCTCCCAGACTTTCTGAATCATCAGATCCACTCAGGGTTGCCGCTGTTGCTGGGATCCATCTCTCCTCTTTCCCCTCTATGCAGTTCCAATCACCAGCCAGAAAACCATCCAAATCACATCACTCTGTGCCCTTCATTTAACTCAGAAAAAGTCAACATGCCCGTGCAGTCGCAGTCTGTGCTGTAACCCCCACCTCCTCCCCTCTGCTACCCGCCCCCACACACCCGCCCTGCTCATCCTCTTCCCTGCCATAGCCTACTTGAACAGCTGGGCCTTCGCTTGCACTGTGCACAGCCCTGTTCCTCCACCATTCCCTCTGTCACAGGGCGCCTTTCATAAAACAGCTCGTCACTGTGAACTTCCAAAAGGCAGGCATATTTCTGCAACACCAACATGTGTACAGTGCCTGGATACAGCTGGAGTTCAGGAAGGTCATATAACTGATTTCCAAACAAGCCATGATTAGTCTTGCTTGCTTAGATTTCTGAGTGTACTCTGGCTGGATAACCAAAGCCTCTTCCGGCTCTCTGCTCCCAAGTCAGAGAAGTTCCTTCTATGTCCAGTGTTTCCCTAGCCCGGATGAGAGGCCACCTTTCCTGACTCTCACTGCGCGATTTAGGTACTCTGTCTCCAAATCACTCACCCACCAAGAGGGGCACAAGCCCTACAGCCGAGGTTTCAAGGTGGTGGGAGATAGGCAGTAAGCAAGAATGTGTACAAGGTAACTAACTAGAGTATCAGCAACAGGGAAGGAGCAGAGATTTGAGAGGGTGAGGCTGGGGTGGCTCCTCCGAGATAATAAACAACAAAGAGCCAGCCAGCCACGGGGAGGAAGAACAGCAAGTACAAAAGCCGCCAAAGGAATGAGCGTGACGTCTTAGGAGCAGACGATGACCCTGCGGTTGAACAGGTTCGACCTGATGGGAATGTAGGGGCAGAGCCCAGGTCAGAAAGGCAGCGGGGGTCAATTATGCAGGGCTCTGAAGCCAGAAAAAGGAATTGTTCTTCACGGCGTGGAAGTCCCCCGGGAGAATTTCAGTAGGTTTGGAACGTACTTTACGAGTGCCCTCTAGCGGTGCTTCGGGGAATGGCAACTACCGGAGTAAAGGTGGAAGCCTTGGAGGCTTCCTGGGAGGCTGAGGTGGGAGGCGGCTGACTAAGGTGGCAGTGGGTACAGGCAGAAGTGAGTGGATCAGGAGGCCCAGCTGATAGGCAGAAGGAAGGGAAGGTGAAAGCCAAAGATGGCTTCTAGCCGTTAGTCAGACGGTACCAGGTCCTGGCAAGGAAAGATTTAGAAAGAAAAAGGCGAAATGCAGAAAAAGTCCAGGCCACCCTTCTCACTGTCAAATGTCACTGGGCCTGCCCCCTACACCAGGCTGTGTGACACTGCTCTTCCCCTGCTCTGCACAAGCCTTGCTGCTGATATTTGGGGGGGGGGGTTGGGGGGGACCAGGGTCTCATCAACTACAGAAGCAGCTCGCACCTCAGAGGAACAAAGGAGTTGGTTCATTCCAGAGCCCACGATGAGGAACCACCGCCTAAGAACAAAGATTCATGTTTCTCCCAAATAAAGTGTTCCAAAGAGGCAGCGAGCTTGTTTATAGAAACAGTAGCAAAGAAAGCCATAAGGCAATATACTTTCAAATCCATCAGGTAGCAGTCAACAGCTGCATGGGGAGACGATGGGGTGCGGTGGAGGTGGAGGTTCTGCCATAGGTTTCAGAAAGTACCTGACAGTATTCTTAACCCTTTGGTTGGCGGAAACTTGGATCCTGTTCATATATCCCAAACGATTTACCTAATGGTCTCAAAAAATGTTAGGTCACATACAGAGGGGGAGGGGGGCAATAAATGGCTATGGGTGAAGCTAAAGATAAATCAATATAATTAGACGCTGGACTTGCACCATACAGTTATTATATATATATGGTCAAGGATGCCTTTGAAGTCATGATCCTTCTGCCTAGAGCTCCTGAGTGGCCAGGCTGCAGGCACAGACTGGGTTTATTCAGTCCTGAGGATTACAACCTAAGGGTTCATACATGCCAAATAAGCACTCTGACTTGAGCTCTAGCAGTTCTGAGCTCCAGCAAGGCACAGTGACAGGTACCTGCTCACCTGAGCATGAGACAGGAGACCTGGACCCTATGGCCAGACCGCTTCTAGAAAAGTGTCCTTGGTTCCAGCATCAGCAAGGGTCTCCTGTGAAGCTCTGGAACTAGGCTGGAAAGCAGACAAGAAACAGCATCCACCTCTCCAGTGTGAGCAAGCCTGGGCAGCTTCACTGTGCAGTGGGCGTGAGTCCTAAGCCTGGACTCTGACTCTACGTGTGCCTGGGGACGGTCAGTGATTTCTCCTTGCAGTGTGGCAGTGCAGAACATGAAGAAACATGTGAAGAACATGTGAAGAACATGAGAAATTCTGGGCATGGCGTGCTCACTGAGTAACAGGAGCTAAGACTTCAGGAAAGCCTTCGCTGCTGCAGAGAATGATCTAGCCACTCTAGTCTTCATTACTGTGATGGAGGTGTGTGCTAGCATTCTCCAGAGAAACAGGCCAACATGATGTGCACATAGAGAAAAAAAAAAGGATTTATTTTGGAAATTGGCTCATGTGACTGTGGAGACATGGTGAGCACAAAGTCTGATGAGGGAGCCTGGGAAGGAGTTGTAGCCAAGTCCAAAGGCAAGCTATGGCAGATCTCCTTGTCCTTGTTGGTAAGTGTGTGTGTGTGTGTGTGTGTGTGTGTGTGCGCGCGCGCGCGTGATTGGATAAGGCCCACCCATTTTAGAGAGGGTAATTGAATTTATTCAGGGTTCACCGACTTAAATGTTAATTTCATTAAACAATATCTTACAGAAACATACACATTAAGGCCTACCTAAACATCTGGGAAAGATGGGCTACCTAAGGACCTACAAAGATAGAAATTTAAAGAGGAAAACAAAGTGGATGCAAATATCCCTAATTTACAAAAGACAGAATAGGTACAGAGAGGGAGACCATCTCCTAAGAGTCGCAGGGGAAAGCGCCTGGCTCTGAATGCCTACTGCCTGGCTCCAGCCTGGCACTTTAACCACGACACTAAGTGGCCATTACCATAAGCATACCAATGTAAATTCAATTTCCTCATCTGTCTTTTTCCTGGATGGAAGTGGAAGTCAGTGAATCTGAGGAGACATCCTGGGTAGGGTACGGAGAGGTGCAGGGCCCCACCTTAAACGGGCAGACCACGAGGACAATGGGTAACCACTACTGCTACAGTATCTTATATAGTACTATAGAATATTTATAATATAAATATATAATATATATGCTATACATAGTACTATATATTACTATGTGGTGGTGCTATAGATTTTTTTTCAATTTTTTATTAGACATTTTCATTTACATTTCAAATGCTATCCTGAAAGTCCCCTATACCCTCCCCACGCCCTGCTCCCCTACCCACCCACTCCCACTTCCTGGCCCTGGGGTTCCCCTGTACTGGGGCATATAAAGTTTGCAAGACCAAGGAGCCTCTCTTCCCAATGATGGCTGACTAGGCCATCTTCTGGTGCTATGGTTTTATTAAGTACTATTCTATATTATAGGCTATTCTATATTACATGAGGCAGGTATTATCATCATTATTGTTTTAAACACAATGAAGAAACTAAAAGAAACTTCCCAAAGCCAAGCAGGACATAGAGCTCAGAATGCTCTAGACTTGAACTTCAGACAACTGTGGTAGTCCTCAGAGCCCCAGGTTTGCCCCTCCAGCCCAGTTCTCTTGGCTGAAAGTATTGATGACAAAACTTTTTAGGCTCTTCACTCTTCTGTTCACAAAAGGAGATGGCCTTCTGCTTCAGGGCAGAGCTGAGAATAACCTGGCACTGCTGTTAGACATGTACACACACACACACACACACACATCTTACCCTACAACTAAGTATATAAACAAGCTTGAACAGGCTTCAGCCAATACACGGAGGACACAGCCTATGCACACAAAGATGTAGACACAGGGACTGCCCAGTTATCGGCAGGACCACCCACGTCCACTCAACCTAACACTCGGCCTCCCACACCCACGGACATGACTTTGTTCCTCCCAATAAGCTGGTAAGAGAGCATTTGTACATCTAGCACATCCAACCCTGTATTTACAAGGACACAGAATACAATTACCTCAATTCCCACCCATCACGGGCAGCGCTCAAGCCTCTACTTGGTCCACAGACACCCTCCCACCCCCACCCCCACTCTAGCATTGAGAGATAAGGGCCTTGAGCTATTTGGACTTATCTCCAAGAGTCCGACTCTTCAGAAGACTGTCCATGTCGCCCTGCCACACAGAAAACACACACGCCAACATATCTCACTCTGTCTGCCCCAGCCCTGCACCCCAGAACTCATCCCACTAATTTTAAAAGATCGCCCTCCCCCAAGTAACTACACCCCGCCCACACTCAGGCGTGTGCCATTTGGGAGAGTCTCCCGCACCCAGAAAGAATCTTCTAACCCTCTAGGGACAGCCTCTCTGTTAGAGGATAACCTCGCTCTTGCTCTTGGGGAGGGCCTATACATACTGAGGTGAGGACCCCCTCCTACGTCTCTGCAAGCCACGCAGCTGCAGCAGATCCACCCCCTCCCAACCACCACACACACACACACACACACACACACACACACACACACCCCGGAGCGCAAGCTCAGAGCTGGGGGAGGGTTCAGGTCCGAGGTATGGTGCAACAAACCTAAGTCTCTCAAGAGCAACCCCTTCTCCGTCCCCTCTCACTTTCCCACGCCAAGACCCTGCAGATCCACAAACTCTTCCACCGCAGCGCGAAGGACGCACGGGAAAGCCACAGCAGTATCCAGCAGTGGCTCCTGCAGTTGGGGTGCAGGATCCCGCTGAAGATGTTGAGGTGGTTTCCACCCTTCCCGAGACATCCCCTACTTCATGCACCCCCACTCCCATCCGGGAGCCAGAGGGTCTAAGGAGGAGAACGAAAGTGGGAGTGGCAGAGAACTTAGAGGGCAAGGGTCACGGAGGGTGCAATGGATGCATCCCCCAGTATACAGGACCACGGTGCCAGCAGGCCAAGCAGACATTCCCCCTCCCCCGAAAGTCCTGCGCAGGATCAGAGGGACGCGTGCAGGCAGCTGGGAGGTGAGAGAGAAAAGCGCTGAGACTCCCTTACCTGATTTCCTCTTGGAACTGCCATAGTCTCTGAAAAAGAAACAACAACAGATAGACATGATTAGGACTGGCAGGGGCTCGGGGCTGCAGCTGTTGGGGCGCCCACCGGCGGACTACGCCGCTCCCGGTGCCTCTGCTCATGTGATGCGGCGGCCAAGCGAGCGGCGCGCTCCGCAGTTGCACGCACTGCGCGCTGCGATACCCGTCCGCCCGCCCCGGCAGCCCGGCCTCCCCAGCAGCCCGGCCTCCCCGCCAGCGTGATCAGTCTCCTCGCCCCGCCCTGTCTCTCTGCAGCCCGCACTCTCACCGGAGCCTGGACCGCGCCCCAGCCTACCCAAAAGGCTCGCCTTTCCCTAATCCTTACTAGATCCTGTTAGAGACCTAACAGAAGGTTCAAGTGCACTTGCTAACTTGCTAAACAGGGAAACTGAGGCTACCAGAGGGTGGGACGCTCCCGGTAAGATATATTTGCGTTGCTAGCCCAGTGGCATGCTCGCTCTCTTACAATTAGTTTGTTAGACCCTTTGATTCAGTGGTGCCCTCTCCCATGTACCCAAGCCCTCACCCCCATCCCCAAGGCGTGCTAGCTGCTTTGAACCACTCCATCTTTTGGGACTGGCACAAGAGATGGGCAAACATTGCCTGGGGGAACCATGTTTAGCATCTGTAGTTCTTTTTCTTTAAAGGCTAAGGCTGACACTGGGCATCCTGCTCTGTGGCGCATGATGCAGGGGTACCCAGGAAGTGGAGAATGAACTTCTAAAGTGAGCGTTGGGTTTGAATCATGTCATTTAAAATAACTGTTGGTAGCATTGGGCATATAGCCCCCCCATCCCCCTTCATCTGCCCTGAATGGACAGCTTGGAGTCTGCCCACTCTGCCCTCCAAGGCTCCCTTGGCCTAGACTCAGTATCAGGCAGAGGCACACTCCCCAAAGCTGGTTGCTCCTGAACCTCCATTCCCTCAACCTCCCTGGCTCATGTATTCGTAAAATCTGAATTCTGTTAATGCCCAGGAAATAGCCCAGGAAAGTCTCAGCTTGGGACTTATCTGGAGAGGAATTGCCTTCCTGGTTCCTGAGGACCAAAGAAAATGCCACTTGCTAACCATTTTTGGCCAAGCCAATTAGCTAGCTGGACCTGCTCCCCGGAGGAGGGTCTCCCTGGAGAAGGGCAGGCAGGTGGTCTATAGGGAGAGCCTCTCAGCCACGAAGAGAGTGATTGCCTACACACCCAGGGATCCGGGCACTGCCCTACTCCATCTCCCAGCAGCTGCCAGGGCCTGGGAAGCTGCACTTCTTGTTTGGTACTGAGACAAAGTCTCACTGTGTAGTTGAGGCTGGCCTCTGCCTCCTGGGTGCGGTGATGACAGGCACGTGCCCCCTGCCCTTCTTGCCCAGTTTGGGAGCCCCGCTCTGCAGACGAGGCTCATTTACTGCCCAACATCTCCCAGAGTGAGGAAGGGCTTGGGGTTCCTAAGTCCCCAGGGGGAATCAGATCTGGAGGGCCATTGGGGCAGAGGTTGCACTGTGTGGGCCTCCTAAAAGACTGGGGAGGGGGGAGAGCCGGATTTGGTGGCACAAGTTTGTCTCCGATCACTCAGAAAAGAGGGAGGGGGCCTTACCCTGCTTCCCTTGCTTGTAGTGACCGGTTTTATGTCAACTTGACACACCAAAAAAGAGTCAACAGGCGCAATGGGGAAAACGCATCCTTAAGATGAAGCAGCTGGCAAGCCTGTAGGGCACATTCTTAATTAATTAGTGATTGATGGGGAGGGGGAGGGGCCCAGCCCACGGTGGGTGGAGCCATCCCTGGGCTGGTGGTCCTGGGTTCTACAAGAAAGCAGGCTGAGCAAGCCATGAGAAGCAAGCCAGTAAGCAGCATCCCTCCATGGCCTCTGCATCAGCTCCTGCCTCCAGGTTCCTGCCCTGCTTGAGTTCCTGGCCTGACTTTCTCCAGTGCTGAACAGTGGTGATGTGGAAGTCTAAGCCAGATAAACCCTTTCCTCCCCAGTTTGTACATGGTGTTTCATCTCAGCAACAGTACCCCCAATTAGGACACTTGCTGAACCAGAAGGCAGACTGGCAGAGGCTGTGCCCTATGTTGCTTGGCAGTGCCCCCTTGATGTTCAAATGTGGGGAGAATTTCCAGCAAGGAAAAGGGTAAGCGGTGGCTGTCTCCCACCCAGAGACGGAATCCTCTTCTAGCTCTTCCACTGAGGCTGGCCAAGGGGAAGGACCCAGCTGGCAATTCAGCACCACCATCTTCCCAAAGGGCTTGCTGAGTTCTGGGACTCCACAATCCACTGGCCATTCCCAAGGCTGCCAGTGGCCAAGCAGGAGTGGCCCCCTCACTTCAATGGCCACTTCTCCTTGCTGAAGACTGCCTGAGATTATCTTTGAACTGGTTAGCAGCCCGAGTTGGGAGGCAGGCAAGCTGTCCCCATGGAACAGAGGGATGAGGTATAAGTCACATGTCTTGGGTGCCTTTGTATCAAGCACCACACTGGTGAATCTCCGGCTGACCATCCAATAGAATCATCTAGAAAGCTGGCTAGAGACTCAGGGTGGAGCCACCTCAACCCTACTTGGTTGCCTGTGCTTCTAACAGGCTTCCTCAGGACTCTGGGGCTGGGCCAGAGTTGCATAAGCAACCCAGCCACCCCTTCGGAATGTTTGTGCAAAGTAGGAGCAATATGTTCAAATTACCAGATAAAACGTCTAGCTTTGTCCTATGATCAGAGTCTGTAGCCCCCCCCCACCCAGGGTTCCTGGATCTCCCTCCCTATAAATTCTATGCTTTTATGCTTTTCTCCTTCAGGAATTATAGATACTTCCTCGTCCCAAATCAGGCAGCGAGTGGGTGTGGTTGGGTTGGGCACCAAACTGGGAACTTGTGTTCAGCTCTGAGGCTACACCCAAGCCCTACCCTGTGCTGGAGCAGAAGGCAGCACCCTGGGGCTGGCAAACAGGTGGGTACAAAAGGAGACTGAGTCTTGGCAGTGGGGGAAGCCAGGTCATAACTAATTGGTAGGGTGGTAGTTAGAGGAATGCATAAGGTGCCTGAACGCCCTCCCCCCAGACCAGGGAAGGTGCTACCCCAGTAGGAAATCTCCAGGACGTTTCCTGTTGGGCACCTTTCAGCCATTCTGTATTTTTAGTTGCTGAATATGCTGAGAGGTAGCTTAGGTATCTGGGACTCTCCCATCCCTCACATACCAGGCAGAGTAGGAAAAGGCAGGGCTCTCCTGCCTCAGGCACATCCACCTCACTGCCCTTCAATCAGCTCTGGCCTGACGGGCGGGACAGCGAGCACCTCTGTTGGGGTCCAATTCCCACTTGACCAGATGGCAGTCTTAAATTGATGATGGCCACTGCTGCCCTGACTGTGTTTCATGCCCTGGAAGTCACACACAGTCCAGCCTGCCTCTGACCTCCTGCTGAATCACTGAGTCCCAGGAAGCCACAGGAAGACTCAGAGGAGGGAGGGCACATCTCCCTTCCGAGATGCCAGAAGTTAATGTAATTGGAAAGGACTCCCAGGCTCCATCAGGCTGTTCGGCCTTTAAGCTGGCCAGGGGTGACTAAGAAAGACAGCAGGCACCAACTGTGCTAAGAAAATTGGAACGTGGGACTTATGGGGAACCAACTGGGCAAACTGTGACTGGTGGTTCCCTGTGGTCCACAGGGAAGAGAAAAAGCCACGACTCCCCCCCCCCCCCCCAGATCTCATCTGTTCCTGCAAAAGGAGAGACACACACTATCTCTGGGCCCTTCCCGGGGAGATGCCATGGAGTTCATGTGAGGTCAAAGCCTCTCGTTCCAAGCCAGGCTGCTTGCTGTGCTGGTAACTTCTCCATGCACAGGATGAGGGCAGTCACAGAGCCAACACCCAGGAGGATGGAGTATACAGTGGTGTTGTACAAGTCTGTTAAGTGCTGTCACGGAAGCCAAACAACAGCCATCTTTGGAGGTTGAGCTTTGACTGTTTACATCCCTTATACAGCGTGGGCAGGGTCACGAGACCCTCTCCTGAGTATCCAGCTGCTCCGTATCTCCTGCTGTATGCAACTCTGCCCTAAGTTCACAGAGCCTGAGGGAGGGGCTTGCGTGTATAGACCCCGGAAGACTAGGGGAAGGAACTCTTCCATCTACGTGGCTCTGGGAGAGCCATCATCCCTGCTGGGTAAAAACTTTCTGGTGTGGCCTTTTGAGGGACAGCACCCACGCTCCAGAAAGTAACCACCAACCTCTGCTTTGTAAGGAACCAATAAATACACTGCTTCCCCAGAGCAAACACTGGTGGAACTGTGCCTGGACTTGTCACCTGGACCTTACGGGTAGGGGTGTACGGGCCTGTCTTCCCCTGGGGGGTAATTTAAGCAGCAAGTGTGCTGGAAAAGGAATGGCCTTGTGATAGTATCAGCTGTCAACCTGACAGACTCACTCACCCAGGAGGCCACCCTCCGGGCACACCGTTAAGCTGCTCTCCAGGTGGCAAAGATTCCTTTAAATGTGGAATGCTTAGCTCAGGGAGATGGCTCAGTAGGCAAAGGGGCTTGCCGCCAAGCCTGATGAACCAAGTTCAATTCCAGAGACCCACATGGCAGAAGGAGAGAAAATGGCTACCAAAAGTTGTTCTGACTTCATATATATGCTATAGACACATTCTCCCCCTTCTCTTTTCCCCCCACCATATTAAAATGTAATAAATAAGCCAGGCAATGGTACATGCCTTTAAACCTAGCACTTAGGGGAAGCACCATTCTGTGGACTGGGGTCCCCAGAGTAAATAAAAGGTGGTTTTTTTGAGGGGGGGGTGGTATTTAATCACAGCCAGAGGAAGAGTAAAACATTTCCTCTCCCTATACCACACTCTTGGAGATTTCTAGCACTTGGTCTTCAGTGCTGAGAGGCAACTGGAGCTGGTATTGACCCATTTTATGGAGGGCAAGACTGAGGTCTGAAGGCAGCAAGTAGCTTGCCCAGGATCCAGAGGTTAGCCTGACAGCCCTGACCCACAGTGCTCTTGGGACTGCACCAGGGCCTGGTAAGAACCTGACCGCAAAAAGAGGACACACCACCAGCAGGCTCTGGGCTCTTGTTGGGAAAGGAAGGTGGTCACCCTGTCCATCAAGGTTACCAGGGAGAGAGAGGGAGGAGCCAGGAAGAGCAGCTGAGGTAGGTGAGAAAAGTCAGGGAAGGGAGGTCCAGGGTGGCTATGAGGAAGGACGCTGGATCCCTGGCAGGTAGAATTGGTAGCAAGCAGAGCGGCCTGAAGCCTCCCTCCCATCACTCAGTCTTGGCACGGAGCTCAGACTCGCACATCCATGCCCGTGTCCTTGCCCCGCTGTCTGCTGGCTGACTTTGGCGGCGTGGCCTGAGGTGCCCGTCTGCAGGTCTGCTGCTGCTGCTGCGAAGAAGTGCTCAGGAGAAGCAGCCTTGCCACCAGATGGCTGACTTGGGGTGATTTTGAGAGTTGAGACAGGGGGGCTGGGGTGGAGTGTATTGTAGGGACCCTTGGCTGAGTCCTTACTCTAATCCAGGAGAGACTGCACTGATCTGGACCAGGCACCAACTCACAAGCACTGCTGTAGGCTGGTGCTGTGGGACCTTAGGGCCTGTGCAGGCAGCCACGGGAGAGCTGCCTGGCTCACAGGTCTGTGGTGCAGGTGGGTCCCAATGCCGCGCAATACAACCAGGAAGCTAACATTCCGCAGACAGCTCAGCCCAAGGGTCCCGGGGGTAGTGACACTCCAGGCGAGGCTGAAGCAGGCCAAGGAGAGGACAGGAAGGCTCTAGAAGCAGAGACGACTAGCAGCTTCGGGTTGAGGTAAAACTAGATAAGCAGGTGGTGTGTGAGCAGGTGGACTGTGGAGAGGCCGGACAGCCGGGCTTGAAGGTCCAGCTGTGACATCCAGGAGGGATTAGAGGCAAAGGGGCAGCGGTTAGTCTGGGTGCAGCTGGAGGAGAACCTTCTGGAAAGGTAGACAGCTAGAAGATGGAGGAAGGAGAGGCTGTGTCCAGTGGGCTCGGAATCAACTAAACTAGTTCTGGGCTCTGCTCTGCTAGCAGGGTTGGTGCCTCCGCATGCTCAGCTGGGTACTGCCAGGAACAGCTGTATCCCCACGTGGAAGACAGAGGCAAGGGAAATTAGGGCCAAAAAAGGTTTTGGTTTGTTTATTGGTTGGTTTTAATTAAAGAATGCTGGGGTGGTTTGGAGACAAAGTCTCTGGTAGGCCAGGCTGGCCTTGAACTCACATGTGGCTGAGGATGGATGATCTTGCTCCTCCTGTCTGAGCTTGCCAAGTGTACCTACCCATTCCCCGCAAAACTAAATGACAAGCCTTTGTCTGTCAGTGAGCTCTGAACTCGCTGTGGTGAATGCCAACAGGCACTGTTAAAGCGTAGGGTAGACTAGAAACCGTCAGAACTGCTGATGGTCAAGGTTGTTTTGTGAAATTTCAGATTCAGTCTGTCTGTCTGTCTGTCTGTCTGCCTCCTTGTGTTGGGTTGTGATGTGAGATGTGTTTCCTAATTGAGGGGGTCATTTTAAAAAAATACTGACAAGTTCTCTGGGCTTTGATGTCCCCATCTCAGAGGAAGGCTATTCCGAGGAGCCAGCAGAGATGCCGTGAGACTCTGCCTCTGCCTGAGACCCACACAGAGAAAAGGAACGCGTTCTTCTAGAAGCCAGTGAGAGTGTCCTAGAGAAGGGGCTCCAGGTCAGCTGAGGTCTGCAGAGCTCAGGGAGCACTCCACCCCCAATGGCCTGGAGCTATGTTTCTGCTCTGGCCTTTGAAAGCCTTTGCATAGCAGGGTCTCAAGAGGCAATGGCCTCCGGGCAAGACAGAGGGAGCGTGGATATCATTCTATGACCCCATTTGTGCCCCAATCTAAATTGCTGTACTGAGGGCTCTGTGTCCAACAAGAATCTGGCCTTTCTCTGAAGGGCCTTCGTTTTCCATGGTTCTGAGAATGGGCCTCATTGTGACCATGTGGATCGTCCGGAGAGGCGAGATTCCTGCTCTGGGTGAAAAAGCTGAATTCCTGGGGTTAAGGAAGGGGTCTTGGGTCCTCCGGCCTGTGTTCTAGAAAGGTTGGATCTTATGACCATCACAGACTTCATGAGACATCCCTACACAGGAGGGACGGGGCGGGGGACGGAGAGGGAAAGAGAGATTTTGTTCATCTTCTAAGAATCCCAAAGAGTCTCCACTGTTCTGTCCACAGAGAGAAGTCAGAGCGCTGTGTGTCCGCCTCCTCTGACTGTCGCACAAGGGTGGGCACAGGCCCTGGATGGACAGCTCCTTAATGCCTGGGCCTGGGAGAGACTAGTGAGAAGGGAGAGTGGGCGGGCCCAAAGCCTGCGGCAGTCACCTGCCAGGTTGGAGCTCCTTGAACCTTCTGTTATGGAGGGGCTAGAACAATTCCTGTTTAAAAAGTTGGGGTTATTCGGTAGGCAGAGGCAGGCAGATTTCTGAGTTCGAGGCCAGCCTGGTCTACAAAGTGAGTTCCAGGACAGCCAGGGCTAGACAGAGAAACCCTGTCTCAAAAAACCAAAAAAAAAAAAAAAAAAGTTGGGGTTAATTTGGGCAATGTGTAAAGCTCTTAGGATGGAGTTAAGCACACGGGAAAGATTCCAGCAGAAAGCTCAGGTTCATAAGAGGGTCCAGAGCTGGCTGGTGGCCCTTGCTCAAGAGAATGGAGCTGTAAGACACTGGCTCCATCACACAATGCCGACTTAGAGCATGAGAACAGATAGATCTTGATTCTTACCTGTGACCTTCCAAGGAGTCACACCCTGAGGAAGAGTTGGGGGAGGAAAGATCCACAAAGCAAATCTCTTAGCAAGGGGACCATGGGGCAGGTCCACTGCTGTGGAATAGTACAAGTTCTGCCACCTGACACCCTGCGGTCGACTCAGCTGGCCACCTCTTGGCCATAGGTGATTTGTGGATTTCTGAAGGATGCGGAAGTGTCAGCCACAAAATATGGCGATGGGGTTCAACTATGAAGTCCCCACAGAGCATGTCAAAGAGGCCCCTCCTCCATTTCCATACAAGGACGTTTTCTGCCATCTACCCACCAACACCCATCCATCTTCACCCTTCATCTGTCACGTATCTCTCCCTCATCCATCTGACATCCACTCTTCACCCATATCTTAACAGAGACTCATTCCCATTCCTGAAGCAGGCACACTCACAAGACACACTGCCCTGCCTTAAAGTGTGAGCCATCTAGTTAATAACTGAAGACAAACATTTCAAGGAAAGAAACTCAACTCATGATTGGATACCATAAAGCGCTAACAAGAGTCTACTGTATAGGAATCCCAAGAGCAGGGAGGTCCGAGTGGCCTGGGGTGGTCAGGGAGGGCTGCTTGGAAGAGGGAGGTACTGGGCCTAAAGCTTGAAAGAGAAAGAATGTTTAGAAAGTTAAAGCAGGGACAGGAGGAAGATTGGGTGAAGGGATGCAGGGATGCATGAATGCAGAGGGAGGGGCAGAGGGAGGGGCAGAGGGAGGGGCAGAGGGAGGGGAGNAGGGGAGGGGAGGGGAGGGGAAGGGGCAGGAAGGGATATAAACAGCTTGTCTGGGTCTCAATTCAGTCTGGTTTCTCTGTTTAGGTGACAGAGTACAGAGGCAGAGGGTGCTTCTCCCAGCTGCCCCAAGCATATCTACAGATATTCTAGTCTGTGTGGTACATAGGACAGACATAGAGGCCCACCACCACGTGAGTGCCCATGAAGACTCCTTGGTTATGGGCTCCTAACCTCCTAGCCCTGACCTGGTCCAGCGCCTCAGCCTCCATGCGAAAGGAGGAAGGTAGGCAGTCCCCAAACATCTCCTGGGTACGTGGGCCACCTGGGCAGCTCTGTTAGGGCCAGGACCCTGGAGGTCACACAGGCATCTCTCAGGAGGTCTTAGACCTTACATCACAAAGACACAAGCACGAAGCATGCAGGCCCCATGCTAATTACGTTATAGTGTCTTCAAGACATGCTCTAGCCTCACTTTACTGCTGACGCTCAGAGAGGCCAGGGCACTCTCCTGGTGTCACACTGCTAGTAACAAGGAAGCAAGATGCAAACTTAAGAGTGTTTATGCTTATGACCATGACACATATCTACAGACCCTCTGGCCTATCACACCTTCAAGGCTCAGCCTGACACAGGCTTCTCTTCCAGAAAGCCCTCTCAAGCTTCCGACCTCCAGGGACAGAGTGTGCTCCAGTTCTGCCTGCAACACCTAGAGGCATGTTAACTGGAGCTGCCCAGGAGATGATAGTGGTCTCTATTGGCACTATCCAAAACAGTGACCACTACCTATGACGGCCACTAAGCACCCCCACATGTGACTGCTACCTCAAAAAACTAAGACAGAGCTGGGTGTGTCATGACATGCATCCCTAACATGGCCTTGGGAAGCTGAGACAGGAGGATTACTGCAAGCTGAAGGCCAGCCTAGGTTACAAAATTAAGAAATTGTCTTACAACAGCAAAACCAGTTCTACACACACACACACACACACACACACACACACACATCATGATACAGTGGGTCCTTCCATGGTTCAATTCATAGTAGCAAAACAAAACAAAACAAAACCAAGCAAAAATGCCTGGAGATTTTGAATTTTACTTTTTTTTTTTAAGACTCTACCTTAAAGGAGGGACCACAATAGCTAGTGATTTCTTTACTGACCTCAGATATTCCTTACAGCACTTATGAAGTAGTTTTCTCCTAGATTAAACTATTCTGTTCTGCAGAAAGGCTCCTTAAGACTGAAAGTAAGCAACTCAAATAGCTTCAGAAAGTTCCTGAAACTGACCAGACTCACCAGGCCCCTCCCCTTATCCCCAAGAGTAAACATTAGTAAAGAGAGCCATTCTCTGACAAGCTGAATTGTAAACAAGAAGCAGAGACCGGGCAAGCAGCCTGGAAAGAAGCAGAGGCCAGGAGAGTTGTCTGGAAGAAGCTTTAGCCAAGTAGGCCACCTGGAAAGGACACTCTCCAACCTGTTGAACTGTCTGCAGGGTGTGTGCTGTGCTTCAGATTCCTAGCTTTGTGGGCTGTCACCCAGGCTAGGGTGGGCTTTGGCGATCCATCTGCCTGTGAGTCATTTCTGATCCTGTAAATAATCCCGCACCCATATTTCTGAGTGTAATAAAGTCTGGAGCTACCTGCTAGGCTCCACCTCAACATAATCTTCCTCCCCCTCCTTTTGCACTGCTGGTCACTCTGCACTGGCCCATGGTTATTGTGGTGTTGGCTTTTTAGGGGAGCCAAGATCCATAGGCAAACTGTTAGCACCGTCTGGGACAGGGGACTAAAGGCAGGCACTGAGAGGGAGAGGAGGTTGGGCTGTTGACAGGATGGACCTGGGAGGGAGAAGTAGCCAGGCTGAGGTGAGAGAACATCTCTGCACAGACAGGAAGAGAGTCGGGCTCTGTGGGTAAAGCACTCTGCGGGGATCAGAGGGCTGCTAGATTGCAGAGTTGGGGTCCCAAGACCCCTGGGATATGGCTGCCCCTTTTGCTTTCAGATTTCCCAGGAATCCCCTCTGTTGTGAGGCTGCCAGGCCTCTTGGGGGCTCCTGGATCCCAGAGAACGGGAATGAATGAATGAATGCCAAGTCTAGATGTCTTCAGTGTGTCAGGCCAAGAGGCGGACTTAATGAGGCTGCTCCACAAAGGGACAGGCAGCTGCCACATTCCACACAGTGGGCTCAACAGGCAGGCCAGGGGCTCACAGCCAAGGGCCTTTGTTGCTGGGGAAACTCGGGGGGAAAAGCCTCCCCATGCCAGCTTGGGGGCTTCCCAATGGCCTACCAACTGTGTGTGTTACATTTCTGAGCATGTCCAAGTGTAACAGGCTTGCTGGAACTATGATGGACCCCAAAGGCCAGTCCAGTACTGGGGTGACAAGACCTAGTTCTCAGGCCCGGCTTTGCCTGAACAGGCAATACTAGCCTTCTTCATGCCTCAGTCTCCAGGATCAAACTGGGTTCTATCAGCTCTAGGTCTCCCACAGATGTGCTTCCCTCGGGCTCTGGAGCCCAGATAGGGGCAGGAATGGTGACAGTCGCTATTGAACCACTCTTGTCACCCCCATTAAACACTGCTTTCTCGATGGTGGGGAGACAGGGGAAGAACCCCTCTTTGGTGTCACTATTACCATTCTCATCTCTGACAGGAGCCCTACGTTTGTCCAGCGTTTCCACCATGTAGCTTTGAAACCACATCTCTGACAGCACTTGGCACACCACAGGCCTGTGGTAGATGTGCCTAACCCCATTCTCTAGAGGCTCGCCAAGAGGCTGCTCCCCACCACAGCCTCCCTCTTGGAGCCCCATGGGTTCTCCAAGGCCCATGGCAGGAGCCCTCCTGGACTGGATATCTGTTAGATTGCTTCCTGCTTGGCCAGTGCAGCCCCCTGGGCATCCCTGCCTCTTCCAGGCAACACAGGTGCCCCGAGGTAGTGCCAGTCCAGTCTCCACTAGGTAGGGTCAACGTTCACAGTAGCACCAACCAGATGCTCCACTCAGTACTGTATCTGCAGGGAACCTACTAGGTCTCAGGTTCAAGTGTCTCAGGTTCAAAAAGGCCCACTCCTTGTCACCTGGGGGGGGGGGTGATCCGGGAAGAAGATGCCAAGGTGGCTGTGAAAGAGATGGGGAAGGAGGAGGGAGGGTAAATCAGAGGGTGAGGCGAGAAGGAAGACAGGGCCCTGGGGTTAGAGCTGGGGAGCTCAGCTTCCCAGGAGTAAGTCATGAGGGATGCCCAGAGAGTCACCCTTAGCATAGTGGACAGTCACCCATGTCTAACTCACTCAAGCCTTTGGAACTCCCCACAGTTGCTGTGTGCCAGTGGGCTGTATGTGGGCTGACAGGAGTGCTGGGCACCCTGTAGTCAGGCACGCCCATAGCTGGAGCTGCTGGCTCCTGCAGAGCTGTTACCGCTAACACTGGCTGCCTCTCTCCCTCTCTCCCTGCCGGTGTCATCTCCCAAATGAACTGTAAGAACTGGGTATGACAGATGGTAAGCCAAAGCATATATCGCTCTTGGGTGATTTGTCTCGGTGGTATGCCCGATAAGGCCCTCTCAGTCACTAAATCTGGGCACAATGGTACACAGACATCCATGCAAGCAAACCAGCCATAATGCAGTGGCGATACACTTTTCAGGAAGAGTGGTAAAAATATTCTGAAATTGGTAGTGATAGCCCCACAGCGGGAACTGAGCCGCTAGCTGTCACATCAGTGGTACACTTGAGACAATTTGTAAGACTGGATGTAGCTTGGGGGATGAGCACCTGAGCTTCAGCATTGAGGAAGGCTCACAGCCTGTCAGTGGAAGTTCTAGGGTGGGTGGGACATGAAGTCACCTGTATACACTCTTGATCACCCCCACCCCCACCTCTACCCCAGTGACAAGTCAGCTGGCTACCTGCTAGAGAGCTAGAGGGATTAGTTATATGTAGTTAGTGGGAGGAAGCCTAGATTTTTCTGGGTGCTTCTAGGAACAGGCTTCCTGTGCCCACCAGATGGCGCCCATCCTTAGAGTTTTATCCAGGAGCTCTGGAGACCAGAGGAAAGTCTCCAGGACCACCCCTGGTGTCTCTATAGGCAATGCACCTTGGGGTGGAGATATAGCCAATTGCCTCAACTGAAGTAGGGATTACCAGCTTCCTAGGAGAATAGCTATAGTTAGTACCAATGCAGGTGGCTGTAATATCCAGTCTTACAACCAGGTGGCGAAAGACACACACAGGTATGAAGTGAGTCCTGGTTCTAAGCATCTCAAAGGCTGGTGCTCAAACTCCAACCTCAAGCATCTTATGGACCACTACAGGAAGAGGTCCTAGGGATCTCAGAAAGCTTGCTCCTCACTTTGAGGCAGTGTTTGTTTGTTTGTTTTTCTGCTTGCTTGCTTGCTTGCTTGTGTTTCCTGCTCTTATAGCCATTACACCTAAGTTGTCTCACGCCTGAACCATGGCAATAGGCACCAAGTCCTGACACCACAAGGTGTCAGAGCCAGGAAGAAGTCAGAGACCCCAGATTCTGTCCCCATATCTGATGCCAGTGTTGAGGGAGCTAGTACGGGCCCTGCACCCACCTCCTCTCAGAACACTTCCTGAGGCTCCTTCAGAGACAGACTCTTCCCTGAGTTTTTCTGCAGACTCCCTCGGGCCTGGGTGGCCCCACCTGCTATTTGACTTGAGTAGCTTGCCATCCCTTGGTCTCAGGTTGAACGCCTTCTCTTTATGGGCGCCTCCGAGCACCTCACCAGGCTGGCCTGGTGCTGTGGGTAGCCCTGAGCCTACACAACCACTCTCCCTGCCCCACTGGATCAGCAGCTGCCATTGTTAGAGGAGCCCTGGGGCTTAAACAATTAGGCACAGTGGAGGCAGAGGTGGAGCTGCGTTCTGGCTGGCACCTGTGATGCTCTCTGATGCCTTCCACAGGGTGAGCACTCCCCTGCAGTGCCTTCCTCCCTCAGACTCGGAGTTTCCTTGCCAGGGACCAGGCTGTACCTCAGACATTGGCCCCTTGGCCTCACACTGTATATGGTCAGCTGATGGAGAGCCTTCTCCCTGGTGCCATCAGAAGGCCTGCCTTGGAGAGGAGAAGGCCCAGTTTTAAGTTCAGTTCTGGCTTGCACTGTACCTGAGAGGTCACCAACGGGGGTGGGGGTGGGGTTATACTCAAGAGGAGTCAGCAATGGTAAGAATGAGCCTCTGATGGGGCTGGTGAAATGGCTCAGCGGGTAAGAGCACCCGACTGCTCTTCCGAAGGTGATAAGTTCAAATCCCAGCAACCACATGGTGGCTCACAACCATCCTTAACAAGATCTGGCTCCTTCTTCTGGAGTGTCTGAGGACAGCTACAGTATACTTACACATATAATAAAATAAATCTTTAAAAAAAAAAAAAAAAAAAGAATGAGCCTCTGAGCCGGGCGTGGTGGCACACGCCTTTAATCCCAGCACTGGGGAGGCAGAGGCAGGCGGATTTCTGAGTTCGAGGTCAGTCTGGTCTACAGAGTGAGTTCCAAGACAGCCAGGGCTACACAAAGAAACCCTGTCTCGAAAAACAAAACAAAACAAGAATGAGCCTCTGGACTTTGAGAAGAAAGAGGGCCCACCAGTTCTGGGGGAGGCAGAACACCTGCCTGCTGGAGATACCTGGGTGGGTAGATAGGGCTGACTTGTCCTGCT
Source organism: Mus minutoides (assembly GCA_902729485.2). Lineage (NCBI taxonomy): Eukaryota > Metazoa > Chordata > Mammalia > Rodentia > Muridae > Mus > Mus minutoides. The sequence goes on from LR749911.1 coordinate 153,783, forward strand.
GGAGATACCTGGGTGGGTAGATAGGGCTGGCTTGTCCGGCTGGAGATACCTGGGTGGGTAGATAGGGCTTACATGTCCTGCTGGAGATACCTGGGTGGGTAGATAGGGCTGGCTTGTCCGGCTGGAGATACCTGGGTGGGTAGATAGGGCTTACATGTCCTGCTGGAGATACCTGAGAGTACCTGGGCCTTAGCCATGAGACAGGAAGTATGTGGAAATGAGAGACACCCACACCCCAACTCCTCCCATGGCTGGGGATCAGGGGAGAACAGAAAGCGCAATGTGAGAAAATACCAGGACCCCAGGTCATCCTGTAGCGGCACCCCAATATTTTCCCTACACTCTTGTTTAAGGGAGCCAGAAACCCTGTGTCAGCCCTGAGAACAGCCTTTCTGCCTGCACCAATCCTCGTCCCTTCTGTTGGCCTATCCAGCATGACAGCCTAACACAGAGGCTCTGTTACTCAGTGCGGACACATTTCCTGTGGGCACCTTCGCACCCAGGTGGAAGGGACTGTGGCGAAGGTGGGCAGAATGCATTTACACAGAGTCCTATGCCCTTCCTCAGCCAATCTCTCTCGGACCCACAGCCACTGGGCCCAGCCGGGTAAGACCGATTCTATGAAGGGACTCTCTGTGCATTAGCCAGTGGTCGCAGATGGATTGCTGGCAGCACAGGGTGGCCCGTGTCCCTGGCTAGATGAATGATGACAGGTGAACAGTGTCGCCTAGCTGAAGGTCTAACCAGGATGCAGCCCACCATAAGGTGAAGCTGGCTCTCTACCCCAGTGCCTAAGCCTAAGCTGCCTAACCACCCAGGGGAAGAGCCTGGAAGGGAGGGCTCTGTGAGACACCTCCAAACACTAACCTACAGCTAGAGCCAGGTCGATCTCATCATCAGTTTCCCATCTGTATGGGATAGGGAGAGAGGTACCTTTGAATCTGGGTACAAAATAAGAATCAGAGGTTTGAAGAGAAGTGGTCCACTGAGGGTCACAGCAGCACTGTGTGTTCTAACTGGACCACTATGACTAACTCAGTGCAAGACTTAAACCTAGTTGTAGCCTTGAGTTGGCCCGTGTAGTTCCTGGCATATAGTAGGTGCTCAATAAATACTGGGCGTAAAGGAAGACTGCAGGAGGGACTCTCCCTGGTTCTTTCTTTTTTTTTTTTTTAAAGATTTATTTTTTATTTATTATATGTAAATACACTGTAGCTGTCTTCAGACACTCCAGAAGAGGGCGCCAGATCTCGTTACAGATGGTTGTGAGCCACCATGTGGGTGCTGGGATTTGAACTTATCACCTTCGGAAGAGCAGTCGGGTGCTCTTACCCGCTGAGCCATCTCACCAGCCCTCCCTGGTTCTTTCTACCACCTTCCATTTCCATCCCAGGGAGAGATGAGAAGAGCGGGGGAAGGAGCCAAGGCATGCTCTACCCGGCTTCTGTAGCTCTAACCAGCCCACGGATGGCTGAGTGACGTAAAGCCACTGTCATCAAGGTTCTGCCCCCAGCCACAATGCAGCCTGAACTCTGACTAAAATGTCACAGGTAAAGCTGGTGCCCTGCCTTGCAAGCAGGCCTGGGGGCTCCAGTGAGTTTGAGAACGTGGGTACCCCAAAAACAGTCACCTCAAACTCTCAGAAACCTGGCCGCATTGAGAAGGTGCACTTACACTGTCCCCCTGCTGGGTCTGAGGCAGGCTGACAGTTCCCTCTGTCCTAGACCACCTAGAACATGGGGAAATGAGGTGATCGTTCTATCTCCTCCTGGGACTTCCTAGTTTTACCAGCTGGTCCTGGATGAACCACCACTGCCCAGCAGGAAGTGGGAGGAGCCTGGATACCCTCCCCCCCCCACAGTGAGTCTCTGCATCTAACCTCATCCTTCCCTATCCTACCTGCTCAGTACCTCCTTCCCGGGAAAGCCTTATTCCTGTTTCCCAGTTATGCCATCTTACCCCTGAGATGGCCTGTCCCTATGTGCCTGCTCCTGTGTCGCAAGAGCAGAGCCGCCACAGGGATGCCAGGGTACGTGCCCAAGGTGCTGAGGTTGGTACTGGAGCCAGGGCTTTCCCGCTTTGGGAGAGGGACTTTCCAGCAATACTTTGGCCCCCAAGACAGAAAGAAGCTGGCCTTCGAGGCAGGCTGGGGCAAGATGGTTGTGATCTGCACAGACCCTACCACCACCCACCCACTTGGAGTCTCTCTGAACATTGGGACATTGTTCTGGGCCTCAACAGAGGGCTCTGTGGCCCTGAGGCTGAAGAACAAAACTAGTTTAACAGGACTCAGCCTATCCCCATGAAATTTCAAGAATTTCATCAGGGCAAGCTGGACAGGGAGGAATAAACAGAGACCAGCACTCACTGCCTGAGGGGTCCCTGTAGAAACCAAGGGAACGAGGCATGCAAAGTCAGGGCCAATCATCCTCCGGTATTGGAAGGGACAGTGGGCCATATTTTTGGGTGTTGGGAGGGGAAACACGCAGTGCCCTCCCTCCACCTTGTCCAGCTTCATCCTGGCTGTCAGAGCAAACGCAGCATTCCCAGTATGTCTGAACTGAATTCCCTCTAGTTTTATGTGAGGGTTTTACATTTAAACGCTTTGGAATCTTATTTATCTATTTGTGTGTGCAGGCAACATGCCACAGTGCATGTGTGGAGCTTAGAGGAGCTTAGAGGACAACATGCCACGGTGCATGTGTGGAGCGTGCATGTGTGGAGCTTAGAGGACAATGCGCAGGAGTCAGTTCTCGCTTTCCACCACGTGGGTCCCCAGACTGAACTCAGGTCGCCAGGTTTGAGGGCAAGCAACTTTACCCACTGAGACACCTTGCTGATCCACAGTTTCTCTCTTTCTTCTGGAGTCAGGGCCTCATGTAGCCCAGGCTGTCCTTGAACTCACACTACAGCAGTGTGAGGAGACTCAAACCTGTAGCTTCATGCAAGCTTGGCGAGCAGGGAGCTATGTGCCTAGTGCCAAGCACGGCTCTTGATCTGAAGTCCCCCTCTTCTCAACCCAAGTCCCACACGCCTCCCCCAGAGTCCACACAGACGGACTGAGATGTCCCGTCATGAGACTTTCTGGCCCACTAACCTCTTGTGACTATTAGGCAAAGGGCCTGGCCCAGGGAGGAGAGGTCTGTTCTCAGGCCTCTAAGGTAGCACGCATGAGTTTTAAGATCTATCCACCTCCCTGCTTCTTGGCTGTGTGGTCTGGGGCTTTGGATTCACCATTTGCTAACCAGGATAACAGACTCTTCCTCAGGTGGCCCGAGACATAAATGACAAAATGATGTGTGGAATACACAATGCGAGGCCAGTGAGGCAGACACGCTTCAATTTCTGCTCTCCTCTCTTCTCAGGATATACACACACACACACACATGCATGTGTGTGGATACACACACTCACACATATACACCTTTTTATATGCTAGCATTCCAAGAACACACTACAGATAGACATATCAGTTAAATTCAATATGACAGCATTAGGAGGTAATTAGCCCAGAAGAGGGAGCCTGCACGGACAGGACCTGAATCTTCTAAGAGAGCCCAGATGGTGGCGCTGGAGAGACAGCTCAGAGGTTAAGAGCACTGACTGTTCTTCCAGAGGACCTGGGTTCAATTCCCAGCACCTACATAGCAGCTCACAACTGTCTATAACTCCAGTTTCCAGGGATCTGATACCCTTACATGGATCTGATACCCTTACATGGATCTGATACCCTTACATGGATCTGATACCCTTACATGGATCTGATACCCTTACATGGATCTGATACCCTTACATGGACATATATGTAGGCAAAAGTACCAGTGCACATAAACTAAAAAGAAATGGAATAATAAGAAAGACAGAGCTAGCTGGGCGTGGTGGCACACACCTTTAATCCCAGCACTTGGGAGGCAGAGGCAGCCAGATCTCTGAGTTTGAGGCCAGCCTGGTCTACAGAGTGAGTTCCAGGACAGCCAAGGCTACATGGAGAAACCCTGTCTCGAAAAACCAAAAAAAGAAAGACGGACAGAGCTGGGCGTATGCCTTTAATCTCAGCAATTGGGAGGCAGAGGCAGGCAGATCTCTGAGTTTGAGGCCAGCCTGGTCTACAGAAATGAATTCTAGGACAGCCAGGGCTCCACAGAGAAACCCTGTCTCAAAAACAAACAAACAAACAAACAAACATACAAACAAACAAAAGACAGACAGACAGACAGACAGACAAACAGACAGACAAAGGAAGAACACCCAGAGAGCTTTTATAGAATAAAAATGGCTGTCTATGAAGCAGGAAGTAGTCTCGTCTTTGCCTACTGGATCACTTTGCTGGCCTGAGTCCACCTTTTAACATGACTTATGATTACTGTGGTACAGTTTCTGATACAGATGTATGAGTCTAGGGTCACTCACACTCTGCTAACAAGAGTCAGTAAGTAGGACACAATTGACCTCTTGGTAAGTTCTATAAAGAAACAGGAAGCAGTGGCGGTACTGGGAGGATCAGGGGAGGGAGGGAAGGAGGGAGACAGGCAGACAAGCAGGGCAGGCTCTCCTCACAGAGAAGGAGGTGTGAGGGATTCTCCTGGGGGCTGCAGGTCCCATGCCCAGAAGCAGCAGTACAAAGGCCCTGTGGTGATTTGTCCAGGGAGTGGCACTAGGAGGTGTGGCCTTGTTGGGGTAGGTGTGTCACTATGGGCATGGGCTTTAAGACCCTCACCCTAGCTTCCTGGAAGCCAGTCTTCTCCTAGCCGCCTTCAGTACAAGAGGCGGAACTCTCAGCTCCTCCAGCCCCCCATCTGCCTGGACGCTGCCATGCTCCTGCCTTGATGATAATGGACTGAACCTCAGACCTGTAAGCCAGCCCCAATTAAATGTTGTCCTTGTAAGAGTTGCCTTGGTCATGGTGTCTCTTCACAGCAGTAAAACCCTAAGACAGGCCCTGAGTGCGGATGGCCAGTGGGTTTGACTTTCCAGAGTGGCAAGAGGAGGAAGACCATGCGTTATCAAAGAGAGGTGACAAATTGGAATCTAAATGACAGGAAGATTGACCTGGGAGTGACATGATCTAATCACAGGAAGCTGAGGTGACTTGGGAGGCCAAGGGTCCATTATGGTGATGAGCTGGCCCTGGGACAGGCCAAGGGAGGGCTAGCCTCAGACCAAGTTGGGAGAGACACCGAAGGAAGTGCCTGCTGTGTTTGCTGAGGAAGAGTGGATACAAAGTAACTGATCTCCAACACTGCCTGAAGCAGAGGTGTCAGTCAGGGGCTTCAAAAGAGCACGCTGTTCTCCCGTGCAGAGATGTGCGTGGACCAGTGTGTTCCCAGTCAGACACGGCCCACAGCAACCTTCCTGGGATGTGTGAATGAGCAGCTAGCACCATGCCTGCTCTGTGCCAAGCCCATCAAAGGGGTCTAGAGGCGTTCCTTTCTGTGCCAGGCCACTGGTCTTAAAGAGCAACAGCTGGACAGCACTGTGGCCCGTGAGAGGATCAAAGCCTGGAGTGACTGCCCACCTCCCCAAGGCTGGGCTTCCGTATAATATGGCCGTGACGCCCCAGCCCCAGGAAACCGAGGCGCTCCAGCTGTAGCATGCTTGAGGGACGCCAGGTTATCTGCCAAATTCCAGATGCAGTGCACTTGCTTTGATAATTTGATAACTCTCCTCAGAGTTGCCACAAGTCAAAATAATCTGCTACATGATCCGTATTTATGTTTCAGGACTGGGAGCAGGGGCACCAACAGTGGCCTAGAAGAATAAGCAGCCCTCAGCCCTCGGAGGGAGGGGCAGGCACTTGGCTAATACATCATCAAGCAGTCAGCCCAGGGTCACAGAGGGACCAGGGCTCATTCACAGTGAACAAACTAGGAGGGACCCGAGTGTCCCCTTGGGGAGGGAGGTGGGGCCCAGAGGCAGTGCAGAGAACTCTCTTCCACAGCCTGCACACTTCCTGAGCCTCAGGTCAGCAGCCAGTGCTACCTCAAGACAGAGGCAGCTAGCTCCTGTCTCCATGGTGACACAAAAGGCCAAATGCTTTTCACCCTGTTCCTGCTGGGCTGTGCTCTGCCATGAGTTCTGTCCCCAGGCTTTGGCAGACAATAGTGTGAGTGTTCACTGCAGTGAACAGTGGCACCGACTGGGTTACCTCAGGGGGCCCTCTTGCCCACCACCACGTGTCCAGCATCAGCTTGCACTAGGGACAGGAACACAGAATTCTAAAAGTTGCACAAATGGTCAGAGAGCTTTCTTGAGTGGCAACGACTAACTAGAGGGTGTGAGCCAGAGCAGCCCTCCCTCATTACCCGGGCTGGTGTGGGTGCTACCATTCTTGGGAGGGTGCTTCTGGAGGTGGGCGTGAGGCTAGTCAACTGCAGAGCATCGGCCCATTCACTTAGCTGGCTGGCAGGGCGCCGGGGCTGGAATAAAGGCAGGTCCGTCGTCACTTCCAACCTCTAACACTGCTCTTTCCCTGTTAGCACCTAATCATGGTGTTCCACCACCCAGAATGAGTGGTGTTCTCTCCATCATGATGGGAGGAGAAGGAAAGGCCATCCCAGCCGGGAACAAGCAATGCCAGGCGGGGACCAGAACCATGGTTTACCCTAGGGAGTGAGGAAGGAACGGGAGCAGGGTAGAGAACATGGAGAAGACAGAAGAACCAGTACCGCCCAGTTCCCAGAAGGGAGGCAGCGTGGAGAGGGAGAGGTGCAAAGTTTAAAAGGCTTATCTGAAACCTGGGGACGCTGTTGTAGCTTGCTTCTCTGCCAACCATATTCCGTGAGAATCCATGATACAACCCCTTGCCCACACTTCTGAGATAGGGTCTTTTTACTCTTTAGGCCTGGCTAACCTTGAACTGACAGAGATCTGCCTGAGTGCCTCCTGAGTGCTGGGATTAAAGGTGGGATCGTGGCTGCCTTTCACTTCTAAAATAATGTGATCGTGCATGTTTGTGTATATTTTGCGTGTGGTTGGTGTATACAAAAATGCTCACTGAAGCAAAACGTAAGTGACAGCGACGGTTCCCTGACTTTAAAAGTTATATACATTATGGCTTATATGCCTGCTGATGACAGGTGGACCTTTGACCTTTTAGCAGTCCTCTGCAGATCTGGAAGACCATCTCCATCTCTTGGATGTACCCTTAGCTGAGTAGCGTTGCTAGCTCTCCCTCCCCACAGGCCTCCGATTCTTTCCACACCTCCCAGTCATGCCACTACTCACTCTTTTGGGGGGTTGACATCCTCAGGCCGTGCCTCAAAGAACCGGAAGACTTCGTCACACTGTGAAATGTGGGGCGGCAGCCGGACAAGCGCCTGTGAAAGATGAGGAGAGAGGTCGTTGGGTATGAGGACCCAGATAGCGCCGGTGGGGGTGGGGATTGGGGTGCGGGGATGGGCAGTGGTGATCTTCAAGCACTATGCCATAGGAAACATAGATAACCAGCCAGACAACAGGGAACTGAAATAAAAAATAATAATAATCCACGCATCAACCCATTCGTCCATAATAAAAAGTTTGGATTCTCAGGGAGCTGGATGTGGTAGTGTGTTGCTGGGATCTCAGCACGCCTGTGTCCAGTGGCAGGGAGAGACGAGAGGGCCCGGGAAGCTTATGGACCATCCAGCCTGGTATGTACAACACAGGATGAGGAGATCCTGTTTCAAGTAAGATACAAGGCAGGGATTGACATCTGAAACGATCCTGATCTCCACATACATACTGCGACATGTATGAGCCTCCGTTCACACACAAACATGTATACACACACATGCATGCGCTCACGTGTGCACAAAGATTAAACAACAACAAACCTAACCAGTCACCTAATCTGCCGGATGACTAATAATCAGTCAATCATCCAGCCCGTGATACCTAACCAGTCACCTAATCTGCCGGATGACTAATAATCAGTCAATCATCCAGCCCGTGATACCTAACCAGTCACCTAATCTGCCGGATGACTAATAATCAGTCAATCATCCAGCCCGTGATACCTAACCAGTCACCTAATCTGCCGGATGACTAATAATCAGTCAATCATCCAGCCCGTGATAGTTTCCGTAACTCTGTGTTGCCGTTTGAATGAGAACATCCCCATGGGGTCTGACATGTGAATACATGTCCCCAGTCAGTGGCACGGTTTGAGGATACTGGGTCTTGCAAGAGGAGGCACATCACTGGGAGCCAGTCCTTCCTCAGGAGCTCTGACGGAATCTCCTCCTGCCCAAAGAGTAAGTCCGAGGCTCTCAACCTACCAAGGTGAGGTTCAGAGCAGGTGCAGGGCTAACCTATCAGAGAGCACTCACCTTACAAGCCTTCCCCCTCACCACACCTGTGTCACCTTACAAGCCCTCCCCCTCACCACACCTGTGTCACCTTACAAGCCTTCCCCCTCACCACACCTGTGTCACCTTACAAGCCTTCCCCCTCACCACACCTGTGTCACAGAGTTGTGTTCCCTAGACACCAACTGCAGGTAGGGCTAGTGACAAGTTAAGAGGGTCATCAGAGGATGGCAGTGTGCCGCGACAGAGTCAGGAGGGACCTAAAGCAACGGAAATGAACTGCAGGGGGGACGCCCAAGTGTGGTGACCTGGAAGCTGCATGAAGGAAGAGTGGTTGGGGTGCAGAGAGTATGGAAATGGGGCGGGGTTACACGGGGCTTGTTGGAGTACGGTTCGTGGTCGACCAGAAGGCAGTGCTTGAACGATGGGGAGAGAGGGAATCCTGTGACGATCAAGTTAGGCCAAGAGGCCTGTTGTCCAGAGATGGTGAGTCTCCTGCTGAATCATGTATCAGACCTACTGCTCTATAGCCAGGGACACATAGAAGCCCAGGCCTGGCCCCATCTAAAAGGTGGGGAGGAAGGCAGGGCCCCTCCCACAGTGTAGGAGAAATACTGGACTAAGGAGAGACTCTTGGATCAGCCAGGTCGCAGTCAAAGTAGCACAGACCGACAAGGCCAAAGGAACCAAGGGCTGGAGCCAGGAGGAAAGCGAGAAGCCCGGGGTTCGGGGGAGCCCATGGATCCACAGAGCAAGAGAGCACCTGATAAGGTGGCCCCTGGCCAATATGTGACTACCGTAACATGGTGGCATGTCCCTGAACGCCACACCAGGACCAACTTCAGAGGTTCCATCCAGCCCCATGCAGTCCAGAGATCCCTTCTGAGTGTCCCCAGGATAGCCCCACCCCCACATTACAGATAAAGAGAGATTCATGGGGAACACTGCCCTGGGCCACTCAAGGGGGCTGGGAAGACTGAATATAAGCCTTGTGCAGACAGCGTCTGTTCTGGTGATAGTGACTCAGAGTAGAGACTCAGTTAATATCTGAATGAATGAACAGATGAATTAAGAGAGTAAACATAGAAGCCTGGGCTTCTATGTGTCCCTGGCTATAGAGCAGTAGGTCTGATACATGATTCAGCAGGAGACTCACCATCTCTGGACAACAGGTCTCTTGGCCTAACTTGCTCATCACAGGATTCCCTCTCTCCCCATCCTTCACGCCTGCACCCAGACGTGAATAGGGCCTGATGTCCAGGGGCCACTGCCCGATAGTGATGAGATGGAGGAGACTCTTGGGCGGCCACAACCGAGTGACAATCTAGAGCAAAGAGGAGCAACCAACTCTAGAGCCCCACAGCCAACCATGAAGGGACAAGATTGGGAAACACTAGAGCCCAGCATATGGGAGAGCATTTTGCAATTCTTCCTCTAACTCCATTTCTTCCTAGAGGCCGGGGCCTTGCAAAGGTCACCATCCCCTAACCCCACTCCAACAACTAGGAAGCAGCGAAGGAGAAAATGAATATTCATGAGCTGGGCTGGGCCTTGTCCCAGATGCCAACCCCTTCAAGCACCTGACAACAGGAGGGCTCTATGTGTCTTCGTGTGGTGCTGGAAGGCAGGCATGGCATATCCTCTGCCTCTGTTTATGGCGGGGACATCAGAGCTCTGACTAGGGTAGTAGCAGAATCCAGGTGCTCCAAATGTGTGCAGTAGGTGAATCTGGCCCTAAGGGTCACCAGGGTCTCACCTTACATCCAAGGCACATTCTGTGTTCTCCCCAAGGAAGGGTAGAAGGAAAAAATATGACTAAGAGAGACAGAGAGGAAGCAGGGGAGAAAAAGGGAGGAGGGAGTAACCAGGCATGGACCAAAGAGCTCCTTGGGGTAGCAGGTAGAGGGTCCCAGGATGGACTTTAAGGATTGGAGGTAGGCAGAACCAACCAAAGCCATCACCAGGTCGGGGCTGTCAGGATGACCTCAGAAAGGCAAGGGAGTGGTAGGCAAGGTTCAGCTGGCGGCCAAGAGGGCCCTGGACCCTACCAGACGCCTGCACCCAGACGTGAATAGAGGGCTCTTCATGCCAAAAGAGAGTGGAGCTTGGGGCAGAGGACCAGTGGGCGAAAGACAAAGAAGTCTTTTGGTGGATTGACAGCGACATCTTGACTTAACAGCAAGTCCTGACTGTTGGCCAACAACCAAGGCTCCCGGCCCAGAGCAACCCAGTTCCGGCCAAAACCACTTGGCAAAAGCAGCTGGTGCCGAGTGGCCTGTGCCCGGCCTGTCCCCGGGCCGTACCAGTGCTGGCACTCGAGAGTGGGAACCCAAGCTGGGCCAAGCTGAACAAGGTAGGAGCGGGGACCAGGGTCCCAGCTTAGGTCTAGGGTTCTGCTGAGGGACATTCACAGCTCATGTCCTGTGAGAGGTGAGGCCGAGCAGCCCTGGGTGTGAGTTCTGCCTCTGCTCTTCACAGGCTGCAAGAGGGTGAACTCCTTCCCTGCCCTCTCTATGCTCAACACACTGGATTTGATAGTGTGACTGTTACCCGTTAAGTGTCAAATCTGAGAAGCCCTGCACGGTGGCTATGGTGGTACTGAGCAAACTCTCTAGCTACATCTTAGCTGCTACATCACTGCCATTCCTTAGGGCAAAGCAATGACCATCTAGCTGGAACTCCAGGATGTGTCATTGACGCTGCCCCCGGCACCGCAGCCATATATATGTTGTGTGTATATGACCCTGGGCACCTTCTCTCTGGTTATCAATTCTTCCAGGATTTAAAAAAAAAAAAAAAAAAGGCTAGTTCTGGAACCCCAGATGAAATGGCTTCCGTGGGCACGTGTGAGATGGCGCCTGGAAGGCCCTGCTTTACTGGACTGGCCCATTGCCATGCTCCTTAGCACGGCAGTGTGTGAGACCCGAGAGGCTCTGCAGGAATGTTGCCGAGGTCAGTTTGCTAGCGATAAGAACATTCTAGGAGTCTGGCTCACGTGCTCTATCTATCAAGTCAGAAAGAGAGGTGTGACCATGGTTCTAATTTCATAGAAGAAACTAAAGCCCAGAGACGTGAGTCTGAGGAGAACAGGGCACACGTAGCTAAGGCCTCTGTGAAGGTTTGTAAATGCTTGGCCCAGGCAGTGGCACTATTCGGAGGTACGGCCCTGTTGGAGTGGGTGTGGCCTGGCCTTGTTGGAATGGGTGTGTCACTGTGGGCCTGGGCTTGCTTTCTGTGTCCAGCATTCTGCACTGGGATCTGAGAGGTCCTGAAGGTGCTTCAAGCTCTGGGGCCAACACACAGTACACATCAATGAGATACGTCTGACCGATGGCTCTCACAGTCTTTCCATCGGGTATGGCCCAGGTGACACCATAGGTGACCTCAGGAACTGGCAAGGGATAATGAGTCTGCCCTTACACCCTTGTGTCCAGGCAGGAGGGAATGAGTTGGGGTGTGCAGACGGGAGGAGCACAGGACGATCCAACCTTTGGGTGGCTCAGACACTAGTCCCTGCAGGGTATTTGCTGAGTGACTCCTGCTGTTCCAGCCTTGCCTTTCAGTGACTGACTGGTAAAGCCACTGAGAATGAAGAGAGGCAGGGGTATGGGGTACCTAGACTGGGACTGATGCTGCTCTGTCTGACTGGCTTTCCAGTGCACACTTTTTCTGTCCTAATCTGTCCCAGAGGGTCCCGCCGTTCTTGTCTTGCTCCTAGACTGTTTTCTTAGTTAGCACCCAGTGCCAGGGCAGAGGAGTCATACTGAGCAAGGTGGGGTGGGAGGAAGAGAGGAAGGGAGGAAGGGGGAGGGGGAGAGGGGGGAGGGGAGAGGGGAGAGAGAGAGAGAGAGAGAGAGAGAGAGAGAGAGAGATTGATTGGTCGGTCCCTTCAGCTCTGGGAAAGGTCACATCTGTTATCCCAGCACTCAGAAGCCTGAGTGTAATGGAGCAGAATCTTCTTAAATTAAAATTTTCCATCTTGGAGGGAAGCTATTTAAGACCTAGATATTAGAAGGGAGGTGAAGTAACAGGATGTTCTATCTAAGTGGAGGTGAATCATTCTATCCTGGGCAGAGCTTTAAGCACAGGAAGTAAAGGCTTCAGGAAGTCCCTGAAATTGATCAGATCCACTAGGCCCCGCTCCCCCCCCCCCCCACATATATATGTTGTAAAAACTGCTCAGAGATTCCCAGACCACAGAGCTGCCTGGAAGATGCTCAGATCAGCTAAGTTATCTGCAAAGGACATTCTTCAACTAGCTTCCTGAAGGCTTTTGTGTGCAGTCACCCATACTGGGATGGGCTTAGTGACATGACTCTAAGTCAGTTCTGCTCCTGTAAGTAATCGCTCAGCCGTATTCTTTTTTTTTTGGTTTTTCGAGACAGGGTTTCTCTGTATAGCTGGGGCTGTCCTGGAACTCACTTTGTAGACCAGGCTGGCCTTGAACTCAGAAATCCACCTGCCTCTGCCTCCCAAGTGCTGGGATTAAAGGCATGCGCCACCACACCCGGCCCGCTCAGCCGTATTCTTGTGAGTAGCCCCACTAAAACCACTTGGTTCACCCACTTGGAGTTTGGTGGTATCTACTTCTCTGTCATCAGTTCCCTGTCTGGGTGAGTAGACTTCTGTTCACATCTCCCAATGGAGAGTGTCACACAACACTGAGACAGGGGGTTGCTTGTGACTTTGGGACTGACATGGGTTACTTTGGGGCTGAGCCTGAGTCACAGCAAGCAAAGGACAGGAGCAGACAAAGCTGTGGGACAAAATGTACAAGCCACTGGCCATGAGGTTGGTGGCCGTGGGAGGTGCCTGGGGGTCATAGATCGTGTCATTTGACAGCAGAGCTGTGGAGAGCACCCCCCCCCCCCGGGTGGCAGTGAGCACCAACCTGGGTGAGCACCTCATTGACCTTGGACAGAGCAGGGGCTTCCTTTCCCTCCCTCCCTCCCTCCCTCCCTCCTCTTTCTCTCTTTTGTTGTTTTGTCTGTGGATTTTTGTTTGCTTTGCTTTGCTTTGCTTCCTTGAGACAGGGTTTCTCTGTGTAGCTCTGGCTGTCCTGGAACTCGCTAGGTAGTCCAGGTTAGGCTTGAATGCAGAGACCCACAAGATTCCGCATTCTGAGTGATGGCTAGGATTAAAGGCTGGGTCACCATGCCAGGCAGGCCTTACTTTTCTAATTCAGCAGGATTAAGGGTCAGCCTGTGTGGCCTTGCTCTGACACATTCATAAAGTCCTGCTTGAGAAAGGACATTCAGACGGTGAACTCCTGATCTAGCCAGCAGCCTGTTTTACCCTGGGCCGTTCTCATCCAGGCGAATCAGATCAGGAGCCCCCCCTCTTATAGGCTCCATCATGATAGTCCCCCTGTTCAAAGCCTGACTCCAGGGAGGTAAGCTGCTGTGGCTTCCTCCTCTGCTGACCTACAGTCAGCTATGGGCACCTCGGCCTCCACAGCTCCACAGTACGGGAGGCAGGCTACTCTGGACTATAAATTACAGCTGGAAGGCTTCCTCTGCCTCCACCCCACCTCCATTAATTTTGCTCATTTATTTAACTTCTTAAAGCAATAAAAAGCTTGGTGCAGCCATCAGCTTAGAAATGGTGAATGTTCTTTAAAAAGGAAAAAAAAAGATATTGATCTGAAGAAGAGAGATATATAGCTCCGGGCCATCCATTCATTGTTTACAATGAGGCAGAACATGTGACCCAGGCCAATCTGGAAAAAATTCAAACCTGGGTCCTGTGGGGAGATAGAAAGGAATACTTATCTTCCTGGAGGCTAAGGAACGACAGTTAAGGACTCTGTTTTCATTTTGTAGGATTGGTTGTTTACTATAAATAGTAATAAATAAATAAAATAAATAAAAGTCTCAGTATCTATAGCTCAGTTTGCAGTTGAGGGTGACCTTAAACTCCTGATCCTCCTGCCTGCCTCCTAAAAGCTTGGGTCCCAGGCCACCATGCCAGGCCTGACTTAAACATCAGTATCTATAGCTCAGTACACAGTTGAGGGTGACCTTAAACTCCTGATCCTCCTGCCTGCCTCCTCAGTGCTTGGGTCCCAGGCCACCGTGCCAGGCCACCGTGCCAGGCCTGACTTAAACATCAGTGTTGCCAAGGGTGACTCATTATAAAATATTAGAGTTATAAAATGTTACAACAGAAAATTTCTTGGTTACTTTTAAATTGCTGGGACAAGAAATTATGACCAAGGCAACTTATAAAAGAAAGCATTTAATTTGGGGTTCATGGTTCCAAAGGGTAGCCCATGGCCATCATGGCTGGGAGCATGGTGGCAGGCAGGTATGGTGCTGGAGCAGTGCCTGAGGGCCCTCGTCTTGAGAAATCAGCCATGAGGCAGAGAGAGGGAAAAAGAGAGAGAGGGAGGGAGAGAGAGAGAGAGAGAGAGAGAGAGAGAGAGAGAGAGAGAGGAGAGCAAGCTAACTGAAAATGGTGTGGGCTTTTTGAAACCTCAAAGCCCATCCCCAATAACACACCTCCTCCAACAAGGCCACACCTACTAATCCTTCCCAAACAGTTCCACCAAATGATAGGTGTGAGTGCAAGATGTGGGGATATTCCCATTCAAACCATGACAGAAAGGGACCTTACCAGGAAGAGCTCAGTATAGAGACTGCGTTTCTGAAGTCACTTAACAGTGATGTGCATTCCCAGGCTACCCCTGTTGGACTGTGGTTTTCATTCTCATTTGTTTGGGGTCACATGGCTACTGAGGCTGTCAGACCAGACCCCAGTTCTTCTCTAACATGCTTTAGATAAAACATGTTGATCTTCCCTCCCTAAGATTCTTTGAGTCAGCCCAGGATGGCCTCTTCCATCTTCCTGCCT
Organism: Mus minutoides; assembly: GCA_902729485.2. Taxonomy (NCBI): domain Eukaryota; kingdom Metazoa; phylum Chordata; class Mammalia; order Rodentia; family Muridae; genus Mus; species Mus minutoides. The sequence continues at coordinate 168,923 of LR749911.1, forward strand.
CAGTCCCGAGTGTTGGGACTATAGGTGTTGCCAGGCCCAGCCTGGAGGGTGGGGGGATGGAATGGGACTGTGTCTCACATATATAGAGGTGACAGAGGTCAACTGTGTGACCTACTCTAACATTCCTTGTCTTACTCCCTTGACTCATAGTTTCTCACTGAATCTGGAACTCACCTTTTCTCCTCACCCCCGGCTAGGCTGTCTCTCCAGCTCCATGGATCTTCCCGTGTCTGTTCACCCCAGTGTGTGTGTCTGTGTGTGTGTGTGTGGGGGGAGTTACAGGTGCAGGTGGCCACATCTGGCTTTGTACATGAATGCTAGGGACTTTTCAAGTCCTCTCACATGTGCACAGCAAACAGGCTACCCACTGAGCCATCCCCTGCTTCCCTCTTGGCCTGGAGAGATGGCCCAGGTTCAGTTCCCAGAACCCACATGGCAGCTCTCAACCATCTGTACACGCAGCATGGCGTATGTGTGGAGGTCAGAGGACAACGTGCAGAAGTTGGTTCTCTCCCTCTGCCACAGGAGTACAGAATTCAAGTTACAGGCTTGGTGGCAGGCATGTGCCTGGCCTGTTCTTTCCAGCCTCTTCCCCAGGATTCTTGGTCACATTCCATAGTAGGTATGGGGGAGCTATAGGTTTGTCTGTTTGTTTTTCTTTACTTTTTAGAGGTTGTGAGGATCAGACCCAGGGCCTTGAACATATTCTATTACACTGTTTCGTTAGCCATTAGTTATCTGAGTTATATATTTTACTTTTTAGGCAAGTGTTCTGCCCACTGAGACACCCCACTCCTTTTCTTGATTTTAATCCTGTTTTTTAAAAAAGACTTACTTATTTTTATAGTTTATATTTTGCCGGCCTGTATGTCTGTGAACTATGTGCATGCAGTGTCTATGAAGGCCAGAAGAGGGTGTTGGATTTCTGGAACTGGACGTACAGAAGGTTGTTATCTGCCATGTGGGTTCCGGGAACTAATCTTAGGTCCTCTGCAAGAGCAACATGTACTCTTATCTGCTGAGCCACCTTCTAGTGCCCTTTTAAATACCTTTAAATGTTTTACTTATTCATTTAATACAAATGTCTGTGATCTGTAATAATAATGAAAGGCAGCTGCTGAGTGCTTCCTCTAAGCCACACAGCACACGGTTATCAGAGCACATCAGTTCACGCTGCCCGCCTCCCCCCCCCCCCTTCCCGGCGGAAGGGCCGCCCACGCCATGTCCTATAAGCACTGGAAACAGAAGTTGAAGAGATGAGGTAAGTTCAGAAAGCCAGACAGGGCTTTGAACCCAGTCTGGATGTCCATACACCAGCAACAGTAATGAGTATCTTCCCGGAGGTCCTAGACTATAATCAGTATAAAAGACGGTAATATTAAAGCCTTGGGTTCTGAATTAGCACCATGCCCCCCAAACCAAACCAAACCAAAACACAAGCAGAAAGACAAACAAACTCTGCTTTATGACACGCTGCTGTTCTGTCTGCTCTTTGACATTGTCTATTTTTATATTGTATATATACAAAACACACCACACACACACACACACACACACACACACAGAGAGAGAGAGAGAGAGAGAGAGAGAGAGAGAGAGAGAGAGAACACCAACCAGAGAGTACACTGGCATCTATTAAAACTTATGTGAATAAACAAATGTGTATTCCAGATGCCACTGGGCTTAGAACTGATTCAAGCCACACTCAAAAGAAAATCAAAGAAATAAGCTGCCTACCTCCAGCAAATCCACCCTTAGGGTTGATTCCACACACCACACACCACACACGGCTCCGAGGCCGGCAGAAGAGTCTAACTCAGCACTTTACAAACATGGATGCAGCCTTAGCTGTGAACCCTCTGCCCTCTGCCCTCTGCCCTCTGCCCCAGGAATGACTGATCCCAAGTGACAGTCACTCCACACCACCCACCCTCAGCCAGGAAACGCCAGTCCGCAGGTCAGTTTTGTATAGACATCTTCCTTCACAGGTGGAAGAGGCCTGAGACCAGAGTCGCCCTCCTCCCTGCCACAGTCCCAGCCTTACCCTGCAGTATTCATCGATGGGCTTCAATCTCTTCACAGCCACGTCTCGGATATGGCTTCTCCGGAAGAGGATCTTGCCTGGAAGAGAAAGCCTAGTGAGTGGGGATTCTGGCTAAAGCTGCCAGGGAGATCCTCCTCTTTCAACCAGGCCCCACATGACCATCTCACCCCCTGCCAAAGCAAGAGAGAAGCTGTCACCTCTCCTGGGGGGCAGGAGGCGCCCAAGGCTGTGGGCCCAGGGCCTCTCCCTGGAGGCTGCCATCTTGGGCTTCTATGAACAACCTAGTTAACTCACCTTGTTTGGGTCCGTGGCAGGATCAATACCCAATGTTAGGGTGTGGCTTTCTAGTTACCTCACAGGTAAATATGAGAAGAGGCCCAACCCACATGCTATGTTTTGTCTTCCAGCCCCTCCTAAAGGGCTCAGCATTCCTTTCTGCTAGCCAGGCAAGCCATTCCTATTCTTAGCTTAGGTGGGTGGCTATTTCCAGGGTGAGACGACAGCTGTTCCAGTCAGACTGTCCACTGGCCTCTCTGAACACAAAGCCTGCAGCCATTCAGGCTGGGACATCCCACAAACAGGTATGGCCAAGGCTTACAGGAAGTACTGGTTCCTCAGTCGTGATGAACAATTCGGTGTGTTTGGTCGTCACAGACACATCAACACATTGGCACATTCAATCATGAGTTCATCAATAAGTGGCTCTTTTCCAGTCTAGTAAATGTCACTGGTTCTATCCCAGAATCCCCAAGCTGGGGACTGACCCCCAAGATCTCACATATACTTGGCAAATGCTCTATTACTGGGCCGCATCCCCAGTCCAACCTGTCACACTTAGACTCTGAACTCACTAGTCTGATGCTAAGGCCTTATACACGGACACTTCTGGGTCCAGTGGGTATCAGTGTCTGGGGATACTGTCCACCCCTTTTTCAACAAGCCTTTTTCAACAAGATTATCACCCTCTTTCTAGAATAGCCACAATACATTACCCAATCCTAGGGCACATGTCTCATTCTGCTGTGTGTTATCTCACAAGTGACATACCACGGTACCTAGCAGGGCACACTCAGAACTGTAATACCCATCTGCTGTCCCCACCTGCCCCACTGTCCTTTGGAGAAGGTCTCCTCCATGTTAACCCTTGTAGTGCCAATAAGGCAAACCACATCCAGTTGGCAGGACCCAATCTGAGCCAATGAGGTTCAGCCCAGAGCCTTCTCTTTCCCAGTGCTGCTAACTTTGGCTCCATGAAAGCCTGGAGCCCCCAGTGGCCAACTTTATTACTGCTTGAGGAGAAAATGGAAGAATTTAAGCTGCCTGGCCTGGGTATGAGCTCAATATATGGATATGCCTCTGGAGTGACAGACAGCCAAGAGACCACTGGGGAAGGGGGGGATCCCTTTGCTACTTCAGTAACTGCATGTGGCCTTTTCCAAGTCTGGGGCTATCTTTGGATATCTTTGGACTTTTCAGTTATGTTTCTGTCAGGGTCCAAAGTAAAAGACTTGGTCTAGGCTGTTCACCCACAACAACCTCAGGAACAAGAATTCGGCGCAAGTCACTCAATGAGAAAGGAGAGCATGGCAAATATCACTGGGGAGAAGAAAAAGGCAGAGCTGGCAGGGGGGTGTGCAGGCCAGCGGCTCTCTGTGGGCAGCTGGAGCCCCGTCCCGCAGGCCAGTGGCTCTCTGTGGGCAGCCGGAGCCCGGTCCCGTAGTCCTCTGTACTCTCTTGAGTCAAGTGTCTGTCCACCTGCAGATTAGAATTCCATCATGGGGTTCCCTAACCAAGAAGCCAAATGGTGATTGATTAAGATACTAGTGACCCCATTCCTCATGGGGAAATGTCCTCTTGGTCTTTTTCTTCTTTTTGGTGCCTGTTGCGCTACTGCTCCTATGTCACAGGCACACATGTATGTGGCGTGGGGTTACTGTGTAAAGTGGCCTTTGTCATTAGCTGATGTCTGGTACACAGAGACCAGTCTCAGGACTGATGACATGATGAGTGTCCTGGGGCTGGAGTTCTGGGCTTCCCACCGGAGCCAGGTGTTTGTCAGACCAGCCAGACTCTATGATACTAGATGCCTAGAGGTGCCCATCGGGACCCTAAAGGACCTTAGGAGGAATGGAAGAAACTAAGGGCAGCCTAGAGAGGCCTCACCCTCCAAATATCCTATGAAAGGATAGAAGAGAGGGAAGGAAGGAAAGGTGGGGCTCATCTGGGGTCCCCTTCCAGCTTTCATCCCAAAGCCAACTGCACCTCTGACAGAGCCTCGTCTTGTAGATGAACTAGTAAAGGATAAGGGACTGTATCCCAGGCCTCCAGGAAGTGTAGAGGCTCAGAGATGGGTAAGGTAAAGGTAGGAGAAGGCCCCACCTGATCAAAGCTCTCCTGGCTCCAGAGCACAGATCCCTCTGGCTGCTGGAAGAAAGACCACCACACCTTGGGTGGATGCCCCCCAGGCCCTCCACAGGGGTCAGGGGTCAGCTGCTCCAGTGCAGGTCAGCTCGCAGTCTCTGAACCCTAGAAGGGTGGCTCTCCTGAGCAATGCTTTTCTATACTATGCTTTGGAGGAGGCAGCCCACAGGGATGAGGGAGGGGAGGCCGGGCAGGGATTCCTTGGTTTTGACTTCTTCGTGAGGAATCCAGACCACACTGGGGAAGCCAAACCGGGGACCATATTAAAGGGAAAGAGGGAAAGAAAGGGAAGGGAAATCCATCAAGGCGGCAGAGACCACAGGGCATTAAAAGGCTGCTTGTAAATGTCCTGCAGCCCCTTTATGACAGACTTGGCTGCTGCTGCTCTTCAAAGCCACGGGAAGCTGCCCCAGAAATACTAGAAGTACCACAGGGCAGATTATACTCTGACCTGAAATAGACCCAGCTCAGCAGGAGTTACTTGTTCTTGGGAGGTAATTAGAAAGATGGAGAAGCTGAGCACCCACAATATCTGAGAACTACGTGGAGGGTCCTCTTCCTGCCATTCAGGGCTGGGCTGAGGAGCTGGAACCTCAAGCAAGGAGACCTGGGTTCCAGTTGTGCCTGAGGCAGGCAGGCAGGGAGCAGACGCTTCCTTGCTGGGACCTCAGCATTCTCTGTTGGAACCTAAGCTCTACAGACCCTTGAGATGGCTCCTCAGTGGGGCTGGGGGGGGGGGGCGACCAGGCAAAGAGGAGGGGTGGTGAGCTAGGGGTTTATTGGGGCTACATGCTGCAAGGATATCCTTACAATGACTTTGAAGTAAATAAGATTTAAACATTTGTTAAATTTCCAGGCGTGGTGGCTCTGACTTTAATCGGGAGGCGGAGGTAAGTGGATGGGTCTCTGTGAGTTTGGGGCCAGCCTGGTCTACAATGTGAATTCCAGGTCATTCAGGACTACAAAACACTTGAAAAAAATGTTTTTTAACTCTATATATGTAGGTGTCTGTGGAGGTATGTGCATGCAAAACGCACACACACACAAACACATGCACATGCACACACACATACATGTACACACATGCACATACACATGAACATGAGTCTGACATTGCACATGCACAGATGCAGAGGCCATGGAAGGTCAGGGGATACTCAGAAGCCAGACCACATGGGGCCCAGGAATCAAACTCAGGTCATCAGGCTCAGAGGCAAGTGTCTTTAACCACTGAGCAATCTTGCCTGCCCTGGTTTCTTCCTCTTCCTCCTCCTTTTCTTCTTCTTTTAAAGATTTATTTATTTATTTATTTATTATATGCAAGTACATTGTGGCTGTCTTCTGATACTCCAGAAGAGGGCGTCAGATCTCGTTATGGGTGGTTGTGAGCCAAAATGTGGTTTCTGAGATTTGAACTCAGGACCTACAGAAGAGCAGTCGGTGCTCTTAACCACTGTACTGGCTAGTTTTTGTGTCAACTTGACACAGCTGGGTTATCACAGAGAAGGGAGCTTCAGTTGGGGAAATGCCTCCATGAGATCTAGCTGTGAGGCATTTTCTCAATTAGTGATCAAGGGCCCCTTGTGGGTGGGACCATCTCTGGGCTGGCAGTCTTGGGTTCTATAAGAGAACAGGTTGAGCAAGCCAGGAGAACCAAGCCAGTATGGAACATCCCTCCATGGTTTCTGTATTGGCTCCTGCTTCCTGACCTGCTTGAGTTCCAGTCCTGACTTCCTTGGTGATGAACAGCAGTATGGAAGTGTAAGCCAAATAAACCCTTTCATCCCCAACTTGCTTCTTGGTCATGATGTTTGTGCAGGAATGAAACCCTGACTAAGACAATCACTAAGCCATCTCTCCAGCCCACCCTGGTTTCTTCTTGAGGTCCTTCACTTAATCACCCATCAGAGACCCTTTTCCAAATGAACACAATGGTCACAGGTTGAACGGCTTAGGACTTGAACATGTGTCTTTGGAGGGTATAGTGAGCCCTCTATAGTAAATTACAGGGGAGAACCTCTCAAATGTTGGGGTTACAGGTACATGTCCCTACACCCAGTTTATGTATTGTCAAGGATCAACCCAGAGTGTTACACATGTGAGACTAGCCCTTTGTCCAACTCCTGGTTCCTACACGCAGCGAAACAGACTTGTGAAACTTCTGTAGGTGTCTGTGGAGGTATGTGCATGCAAAACTCGAGTGCACACACACACACACACACACACACGAACATGAGTCTGACATTGTACATGCACACATGCAGAGGCCATGGAAGGTCAGGGGATACTCAGAAGCCAGGATAACCTTTAGCTGGCTGTGATGGCACAAGTCTGTACCGCAGCACTGGACCCCTGAGGCAGGAGGACTGCCATGGGCTCCAGAGTGAGGCACTGCTTCACTTTGCTGTTATCACAGCTCGTACGGCTAGAAGGGCTGTGGCATCTTGGGAAGTGGGGTGATGCTTCTTAGCCCCCAGAACCAGGCTTAAGGGCACAGAAGCTTTACAACTTGGGACCACCAAGCTGGGTGTCAGCTGTCACATCACTATGCTCTTGGACACAGTATGCTTTCTATATATATCAGCCTTCTTGTCCACCCAGTAGGACCACAGTCTGGACAATGGATTACAATGTATAGACATAGTGCTGTCATACTAGGTGGGGCTAACTTGCTATCCAGTGCCTATGTGAATCCTGCAGAGCCAACTTTTGCGTCTTCCTTCATCCCTCCTCCCCTCTGCCTTCATCCCTCTTCTCCTTTATTTTTCAAGCCAGTCTGCCTGTCCTCACACCTCTGGACTCACCGTCTCCCCATCTCAGCCTCCCGGGCAGCTGGGCATGCTGCTCTGGCCCACTTTCTAGTGGCCAGAACAATCTTTGGCTGTGGTGATTTGTTGGTGATTTGTTGTTGCTGTGACAAGGTCTCACTTTGTAGCCCAGGCTAGCACTCATTATGTAGCCTATGCTGGCTTGAACTTGGTGGTAATTCTACTGCCTTAGCCTCATAAATTAGCCTGGATTATAAGTCTGTACCATCATGCCCAGCCTCAGAATACTACTACTACTATATTCTCTCTGCCTCTGTCTGTCTGTTCGTCTGTCTGTCTGTCCATCTGTCTGTCTCTGTGTGTGCATGCATGTAGTCAATTCACTCCCAGAGTGCACCACTTCTGGTCATGCTCAGATGGACCACTCTTCGTAGTATTGCCTCAGAACAGACTACAAGTGTAACGCTAACAGACGTGTCTCTAGGGCTCAGCAGAAGGCCTTACATGCAGTAGCAGGCAACAGACTTGTACTGAGTGCAGTCAGTACACTAATGAGTGTGTGTCTGCACAGTCCTGCTATGAGCCTCTCTCTCGTGTGCACACTCATATATGTACACACATGCACTCTTTCCTTACACACTGGGGCTGCCATCTCGGACTCAAGGGTGGCACTCATCTTCCGGGACCCAGACACTGTGGGGCCAGAGAGCCTGCTTAATAGAGAGGCTGGTGCTGAGGTCACATGTCCTCCTGGGCCAGGGTGTGGTGGGTGTGGTGGGCAGTGGCTCGGCCTCCCAGTGGGAGCTGGGCATAAAGGGCCCCATTCAGCTCTGCTACCTCAACTCCACCCCTGTGGGGAGCTGTCCTCTGGAAGGGGGTGGAAGGATATTGGCCAAAGCTTCCTGGCTGCCTCTCTTTGTGGCATGGCCTACAGTGTGTGCCCAGGCATCAGGCTTGGAGGGCCACAAGAGAATGGTCTGCCTTCTGTAGCAGGGGACCGCAACCCTGATCAGCAGTGGCCTTGTTCACTACTGATCCTCTGAGGAGTTGGGCTGTTCTGTCTGAATTCCCTTGCAAGGAAACCTCGGGACCACAGCTAGGTCCGGCCAGCCAGAGGGGGGTTTGCTTGGGTCTGCTGGGCAGAGCATCACCCCAAGGTCTACTTCTCTGGGGTCTGGCTCAGCTGCAATACCAATCCCAGACAGTCAGTCTGTTCAGTAATTTCCAAACCTATGTAATTCACCCCGTCAACAGGATGGATAGGAAGAAGACGGGCCAGACGTGGTCTGGGCTAAGTGTGTGCACCTTGTTTTCTACGGATTGTTATTTGGGCTCATACAACCTATAATTTAGTTAGGTACAAGATACTGAAGTTACTTCCATTTTACAGATGGGTACATTGAGGGTCCAAGGCTGAGTGGCCTGCTGCAGGTTTGTGGGCCTGGGATCTGAAGCCTGCCCTCCAGCCCACCTACCAGCCAGCTGGTACGCCCACCTCCCCACTGAGGCTGGCGACCTGGATGTGAAAAATGTGAAAGACACAGCCCTTACCTCACAGAAGATTCTGTGTGTGTGTGTGTGTGTGTGTGTGTGTGTGTGTGTGTGTGTGTGATTAGCTTCAGTGCTCTGTGTGTGTGTGTGCATGTATGTGTGTGTTTAGTTTCAGTGGTGTGTGTCTGTGTGTCTGTGTGTGTGTGTGTGTGTGTGTGTGTGTGTGTGTGTGTGTGTGTGTGATTAGCTTCAGTGGGGTCACATGAGAGGGAGCTAGGAAGAAAAGTAGGAAGCAGGTTCCAGGAAGAGGCAGGAACCCCATCAAAAAAGTCCAATGATAAAAGTGACCAGGCTCATCTAAGAAGCTAAAGGTGGCTACAGAGTTGGGTACATTTACGTTGAGGAAAGGGGGGCCTGGGGTACATTTACGTTGAGGAAAGGGGGGCCTGGGGTAACATCCTAGGGTGTGGATCATGAATGTGTAAGAACAAGCTGGGTGGGTAACAGCTTGATCACAGGTGGCCACAGAGAGTGAAAACACCTGAATTCCTGGACCTTTAAGACCAAGGACCACTAGTTATATGTTTGTTTTTATACCTCCGACTGAACTCAGAGTCTCACACACATGCTAAAAAGACACTACTGAGCCGTTGTCTCAACGCATTAAAGCTTTTTGCTTTCTTGTTGTTGTTTGTTACTTTTATTATTTTGCTCCAAGCCGGCCTCTCACTCTCCATCTTCCTGCCTCCGTCTCATGAGTTCTGGGATTCCACGCACGCAGCATCATGCCTGCAGAATCGCACTTTTCACCTAGCAGGACAAAGTTCCTTCCAAGTTCTCCCTCGTCGCATCTGAAGCCTGGGATGAGGCCTGGAATGGGGCCGGCCGACATGACATGAACTCAGTTTGGGTCTTGGCACTGTCCACAGTGGCCTCATGGATCATGGCTATAAAAACTGAGAGGGTCCAGAAGCCATCCCATGCCAGCCTCACTTCTTAGGTCAAAGTTGAGCTTATAAGAAATGACTTGACCAACCTCACAAAGCTGGTGAGAGACAGGCTGGAGCAGTTAGAGGTTACACTGCCCAGGGTCTCCAACTTGGCCTTCTTCCCTCTGTCCAAATCCTATCCCAGTCCTCACCCAGCAATGAGAGCTACAACCAAGGACGAAGTTTCTGAGAGCCAAGAACTCAGCCGCCCCAGACGATTGGCCCCAGATCCCCATCTACCTCACAAGGTGAAATAAGGTTTGGCTCCTGCTCTCTACAAACTGAGTTCTAAAGTTCTCATGACCAATGCTGAAGAGACTAAATCTCAGAGGCAGCTTTTGGATGTCCCCGAGTCACACGGCTGATCAGATGACTGGCAGATCTGGGCCCAGGTGGTATCACGGCTTAACTTTGCCATCTGCACCTGGTCATGTGGCTGATGGGTGCCGAGAGAGCTGACAAAGAGGGTGTTCTACATCACTGAGAGCAAGGCTGTCACCAGAAGCTGCCATTCTCATGCTGGAAGCACCCTGCAGACACTGAACTGACTGAAAGGCCCACACTCACCACCACGCCTGCGTGGTTTGGTGGCTGCCTGCTGCTTGACCGACAATCATGTCTCCAGATATTTGGGGAACACCATTGCTTATGCATTACATTTCTATTTATATTTTCATTCAATTCTTGCTAGCCTTAGCCACGTCTCCCAAAAAACTTAGGAGGGAAGAGAGGAACTCTTTGTCAGAATAAGTCGGGGGCAAAGGTGAAGGCCAGAGCCTTAGCTGTGTGTGGAGTCTTTCAGTAGGGGCTCTTCGCAGGAAAACACTCCAGACAAGGGGGCTTTCTGCACCTTTCAAAGGAAATGGGAGTGACTGGGGACAGGGGCTAAGAGGGGCACAAAGCTGGCCTTATGCAGAGGCAGCCACATTCTGCCAGTATGGTTGGATTTGAGGCGGGGCTAGAAGACCCCTGTCTCCCTGACATGTTTTTCCTTTTGCATAATATTCCATCACTGGTCACTTAGTCCTTTGGTCTTAATGGCTTTTTAGAAAAAAGTCATATACTATCAGGTCGATCCTTGTATTTCACGGTCATGGGGTCTCAGGCTGGGACTATCCTCATGTGAGGGCTTAATGAATGGGAATCTACGAGACACAGGGGCCATGTCCCTGTTGACGGATGTGCTACCAGACACAGAAAAACAGGCCCCTTCTAGGTTTAGGAATGAACAAGTAAAAACAAGAATTGAATATTTCCCCAAGATTCTATTTGGTACTCCAAATGGAAATTTGGGGGATTTACCATCCGACAGAAAAACAGAGGTAAAGAGGGTTTCTTTGTCTTTTAAATAGTTTATTTTTATTTCATGTGCATTGGTGTTTTGCCTGCATGGATATCTGTGTAAGGGTGTCAGATCCCATGGAACTTCTGTTATAGAGAGCTTTGAGCTGCCATGTGGGTGCTGGGAATTGAACCTTGGTCCTCTGGAAGAGCAGTCAGTGCTCTTAAACTCTGAGTGTTTCTTTTACCCCCATTTTAAATATAGGAAACTGTGGTTTAGGAACAGCAGTTGTGGTGTTATATAATTTCCTACAGAAAGTTAGTTCCTGTGGGGCACTATACCTGCAATTTGAGGATCTGCCACTAGGCGGTGAATAAAAATTTAAAAATGTAATAAGATAAAATTTTAACTGTAGGCATGTGACTTCACTGAAAAGAAGGCTCTGATCAGCCTTTAATTTCTATTTCTAAAAACACAGCATAAAACTTGAAACAAGTTTTACAGAAATAAGAAAGCCCTCCTGCAAGGAATATCCCATCATTTTACACCAAATCTCAAATGATAATCTCAGTTGTCTCACACGGTAGCGAACACTCCCAAGGTACACGAGGCCAGTTTTATTTATTTATATGTATATATGTATATATGTATGTATATATATATATATATATATATATATATATATATATATATATCTCAATTGTACATATGAGAAAATTAATGCCAAAGGATTACAGTTATTAATAAGTGTATATCTCCCCCAATATCATCCAATCTAATGATAATAAATCTACAGATAAAAGACTCACAGGCTAGGAAGGGCTAGGAAGGTTATATGGTTTCCCATGTACAGGAAGCCTAACACTGCTCTCACTTTTACACGTCCCCCACAGAGGCCTAGAGACTTGGGGGGCTGGTCTTCCCCCTCTCCAGAGGCACAATTTTAGGTAGAGGTGGGGAGACCAGGTCTTATGAAGACAGGGATATAAAGCTCACACTAGCCTAATGCTTTCAATCTGTGGCCTCAGGCTCTTGTGTGCTGGGATTACAGCATCTGGCTAGCAGGAGACACTTCTAAAACCAAAACTTTACCAATAGCCCTGGCTCCACATTTCCCCCTTTCTTGGGTAGGAGGGAGAGAATGGAGAGTAACAGGCCCTTGGCATCCTCCTGCTTAGTCTATAATGAACAGTGAACCCTTGTTACATGAACCCTTCTCCCTGGATGTAGCTCTCCTAAGCAGGTAAACTTCTCTAGGATGTGTGAGGACCACAGGCCAAGTTGTAGTCCCCTTCAAGTTGAACATGAAGCCCTGATTCCCTGAGCATTTGACTCAGAGCTTCATCTGTCTGTGCTCATGAGCAGTTTATAATACATGAAGGAACCGAACATAGCTAGACACCAAGAGTGTGTTAACGATAATGCGGTCAGCCCACCAAGAGGTTCCTCGGGCCTTAAATAAGTGTTTCTCATCCCTTACCGGGCTCTTGGTAAGATACAGGCCTGATTCAGCAGGTCTGGGGTGGAGACTGCATGTCTAATGAGCTCCCGGACAACGCCCAAGAGACCAACCACATTTTGAGCAGCAACTGTTCAAGTGCCTAGGTCTGCACCTCAGAAGACCCAACACGCCTGGAGAAGATTCCAGAAGGCTGCATTGACACTGGCCCAGAGAGCAGGCTCGGTCATAACCACGCTCACCACGGCATTGGGGGTGCTCACTGTGCCTCAGTGCAGAATTTCCACTGATGCTGGGCCACCCTGAAGGTGCAGGGATGCTGGGGGAGCTGGCCCAGGGTCACAAAGCTAGAAGGAGGCTGGGATGAGATTTGAACCCCAAGTGTGTTGACTCTAAGGCTCCCCGTGCTGAATTACCTCATAGTGCTTGCCCATTTCTGCCCTCCCCCCTCCCACACAAAGTGGTGTTATATACTCAGACCAGTAAGCATTGAGAAGGAATCCCCAGGTATAAGAGCAGATCTGAGCCCCAAGCCCTTCCAAGGTCTTTCTCTCTAAGGTGAAACCTGGAACCTTGTGCTCAGTCCCAGAGGGAAACAGATAGGACTTTCTCCTCTGGGCTACTCAGCCTGCGATGGTAGAGATAAAGCAGGCGTAACAGCCTGACCCAGGCTCCTCCCTGTCTCCTGGAGGCACATTCATTCAGGTGAACAGGCTCCATCTTCAGGCCATGCCAATCCCCCTCTGCCAGTCCCTGTGGTTTGGAGACCAGGCAGCCTGACAGCCGAAGCCTCTTTAGTGGATGCCAGTATTAGGGTTTGGGGGTTTCCAGGGTCTGGTGATGCCAGGCAGCCCGGGATGAATGGTGAGTCACTTTATAAGGTAGGGTGGGGCCCTAAGAGCCAACTCAGACCCTGCCAGAGGAGAGGGAAGGCTGGAGCTCTGTCTTTGGGTCTGGGTCCAATCAGGGTGACCCAGACTAGTTTCATGCTTGCTATGTAGCTGAGAATGAGCTTAAGTTTCTGTCTTTCTGCCTCTGCCTCCTGAGTGCTGGGGCTATGGGCACGTACCACCACAGTGCACACAGTGCAGGGGATCCAGGACTTTGTGAGTGCTAGAAGTACTCTGCCAACTGAACAACATCTTCACAAAGCACCTTTCAAACGTTCCAAAGGCAGTGGCTACCAGAAGGGAGAGGGGAGGGAGCCATCTGCTTCCCCCTTTATGGTAAACACAACGTAGGTCTGAAATGAGGCCATTGTAAGATGCTGGTTTGTATTTTGACCAGGGCTGACCCTGACAGACAGATCTATGACCTCATTACTCTTGACTCCTCCCTGACCCCCACCTGCAGTCCTTAACTGATACTCCCTGTTATACACACCTGAGAACTGTCTTCTCTCGGCTTCTACCAAGCCGCCTCCATCCCTTGCCTTGCCTGCCTAGTCACCTCTAGTCTTTCCGAATGCCACACTGAAGGAGCCTTTCAAGACAGAAATCTCTCAGCCTAAAACATCTCAGCTCGAAGGGATAAGTCCCCAGCTCGTAGCATGACCTCTGGGAACTTGCTCTGCTCAACCCTGTGGAGGTCCTCAGCCCTCTTCCCTTCCCTACCTTGTACTCTGTGTGACCCGATATTGCAGGCTCAGCTTAGTCCATCCCTGCTCTCACAGACCCATGAAGCCCATCTTCCTTCTCCTGCCTTAGTTCCCCCTCTGACACCATCAAACCTAGGCTGAGTAGCTTTGTTTGAATGCGAGTTTGCCAACACCACCACTCCCGGGGACACCAGCGTGTAACTGTTATCTCTATGCACAGAGGGAAAAACGGTTTGACCTTGTAAAAGAATACTGGGCTTCCATAAGGAAATTATTTATTTCCAGACTGAAAGGGTGGGGAAGGTCATGAGTGTGACAGGGGCCTGAAGTCACACCCATCACTTTAGATGGTGTTGCCAGCAAGCAAGGGGAGGGCTGGTGGCTTAGCTTAATTATGGTGCTACAGACAGGAGTAGTGACCGGGCTGCCACCCAGGGCTGCTTCCAGGCCAGAGCTCATTTCCTGCATGCCCAATGACCTGGGCTGTCTGAGACTGAGAGTGTGGGCATCTGCTTCTACAAAGCTTGTGGGGAAGAGTCCTTGGAGACAGCCCAGGACTGCAGACCTGGGGCAGGTGCTCGGGAGGCCGAGTCCCTTCTGAAGGGAACTCTAAGCAAGGGACAAAGGAGACAGAAAATTCTGACAAAGTGGCTAGTTCTTCCTGGCCCTGAAAGTGGAGATGCAGTAACTAGGGACAGGCCTTAGGGCCCGATCCACATTCACTGTCAAGAGCAGAACGACCCGCTGTGAAGTCGCTGCCTGCATAGATCTGGGACTGGAAGCCTCTGGGACCAGTCACATTGCCTGGACACGGAGGGCTCTCACTGTTCACACGTGCCTGTGGAGCTGGTGTCCCCTCTTCAGGGGTAGCCTTCTTGGTCCCACCTCAATCTGCCCAACTCTCTCTGTGCTCAGCTGGCCTGGCCCCTTCCCCACTACTTCATGCTGATTTTCACACACACTCCTTAGCCCACCTCCTGGATCATCTTCCCAGCCTGGCATCCCTGGACCCTGACCTGCCCATGCCTGCCTCAGTTCAGATGTCACCTCTGCAGAGGCCTTTCTTGGCCTACAAATCTCAGATGTCCTGGGCCACCTCACTCACAGTTCTGTTTCTTCCTGGTTCTTGTCACTATTGGAAATTGCTCATTTATTTGCTCTCTGGACCATCCCCACACCCTCACCGAAAGATTAACTTCCTGTCAGCAGTAGCATCCCTTCTTGTTCTTGGCTATGTAAGAGTCTATAGCTGGTCCCGGCACACAGTAGGTGCTTGATAAATACCTGTGGCAGGAAAGGAGTGAATGAACACAGCTGAACTCAGAGCAGCTCACTGCGGGCTTTGGGAGCCACGGGCCTCAGATTACAGAGTGGGAGCTGTGATTACAAGAGACCAGCATTTGCCAGAAGTATGGAGGTGTGTGATTCAGGCCTGTAATTCTGTTGATGGCTTTTATACCCCAGTATTCCCAGAAGATCTGTCTGTCCTATCCTCATCACAGAAGTCTGTCTTTCCCCTGCCATTTCAGGTTACCAGCAGGGTTCAAAAACATCCTAGGCCCTCACCTTCAGATGTCATATCCCTGCCAGAGCCCAGGCATTGCTTGTCCTGGTTTCCCGATCCTTTGGGGAAAGGCTTCCTTGGCTAGTGCCTGGTGGAGACGAAGGGAAACATCTAGACCTAAGCAAGAGGGTCAGCTCTCCTTAGGCTGGCTAAAACCTGTCCCTCCCCCTGCTTCCTTTAGTGCTGAACAAACACCGGATCTGTTGCACAGGGCTCCTGGGTAAGGGAGAGGAAAGCCAGTGTCTCTGGTTCACCCAGCACACTCCTGCACTGTGGCTCCAAATGGCCTCTTCATTGAGGAACTGGTATGTAAACTGTCCAGCCAGTACAAAAGAAGCGAGCATGGCTGCTGTCTAAAAATACCATCCTGTGAGCCAAAGAGGCCGGCACGCAGCCTCCGGGCTGCCAGTCCCTACCTCAATTATAGTTATGGGGTCACTTGGTGGCCCAAGCCATCTTATAGCTTCATATCTCATTCACCAGGAGGTGCAAGGGGTCTTGGGAGGGGCTGACTCAGTCCTCAGGAGCACAGGGCTTTCTGGAAGGCCAGAGGTAAAGTGAGCCCGCACATAGGCACAGAGAGCCTGTGACTCTGTGACTCTAGCATCATCTGGGCAGACTGAGCACAGCTCTTTCTGCTCCACTGCCTGGCTTCTGAGGTCCCTGGGCCCTGGTCACAGTTGTTTGCTTTTTACATCAGTGGCTATATACACTCCTCTCTGCTCTGCAATGACCATTTCCTCCCCCGGAGGCTCCTTGGGCCAGCAAACTCAGGATATACAGGAAATAGACTCCAGTCCCAGGATGGGCAACAGGAGATGGATTTTCCACAATAGTCTTTTTAAACAAGGCAGAGGGCTCCATGTAAACAGCAGGCTGCACCAAGAGGTGAGTACCCTAAAAACACTTCTGTCCGCCCCTCCAAGCAGGTCGGATATACACCGGAGACCACTGTCCCTGGAGACCACTGTCCCTGGAGACCACTGTTCCTGGCTCTCTGGTACTGCCACACATGGAGGCCTCCTAAACAGGCAGCAGACCTTTTGTTTTGGATTATCTTTCCAGAGATATCTCTCTCTCTCTCTCTCTCTCTCTCTCTCTCTCTCTCTCTCTCTCTGGTAAAAAAAAAACAGGTTTGCTTCCTGCCTGTAATAAAAATGAGGGCTCCCTAATGTCTCTAATGTCTAGGCTCCCTTCCTAGATTGCAACCCATAGCACGTGCACGTGATGTCTCAAGACAATCATGTCACCTCACAGAAGCTTGGAGACAGGGAGAACAGATGTAAAGCTGCCCCCGCCACTCACATTGGGCTGTAATAAAGTCTGACGTCTCTGATTCAAGAATGTTATATTTTACATGTTAGCCATGAAATCAGTAAGATAAATTGGCTCACAAATAGGGTGCAATCAGATCCCTGTGTGGGTGGGTTTGTTTGTTTGTTTGTTTGTGTATTTGGTTTTGTTTTTTGAGACCATGTCACATGTAGCCCAGGCTGGTCTCACTTCATAGCCCAGGTTGGCCTTGAACTCTTGATCCCCTTGCCTCTGCCTCACAAGTGCTGGGATCACCACACTTGTAATACCAAACCTTGATCCAGTCACAGTTGGGTTTTTTTTTTGGGGGGGGGGTTCGAGACAGGGTTTCTCTGTGTAGTCTTGGCTGTCCTCGAACTCAGATATCTGCCTGCCTCTGCCTCCCAAGTGCTGGGATTAAAGGCTGCCCAGCCCATTCACAGTTCTCCACAATGCTGTTCCTGTCCCTAAAGCCTGAGGTCAAGGTGACTTCCTAGTCTCCCAGTACCAGATCTGCCCAGTTTTCAGCAACCCAGAGGCCACAGATTCTAATAATAATAATTAATAATAACAATAAATTATATTATCATTACTAATAATACTATCTCAATACATAATCCATGCTGGCCTTGAACTCATATGTAGCTAACCTTGAACTATCCTCCTGCCTCAGCATTGTAAGTGCTGGGTTAACATGCAAGCACCACCTCAATTCAAGAAATTTCTTTTAGAGGTACTTCATTTTGTAACATAGTTTATCACATACTTCTTTTTCTTTGTTTGGTTTTTTAAAGACAGGGTTTCTCTGTGTAGCCCTGGCTGGCCTGGAATTCACTACCTAGACCAGGCTGGCCTCGAACTCAAAAATCCTCCTGCTTCTGCCTCCCAAGTGCTCCAATTAGAGGTGTGCGCCACCACGCCTGGCACATAGGATTCTTTTTAATAAAACATGTAGCATACACCTTTAATTTTCATCACTGGGGAGACAGACACAGGAGGATCTCTGAGAGTTTGGAGCCAGCTTGGTCTACACAGTGAATTCCAGGACAATCAGGACTACATCGAGGGACCCTGTTTCAAATAAAACAAATAAACAAAACAAAACAAAAAACAAAATAAAATTAAAAATCCATGGAGGGAAACTGAAATGGTGGCATTTATCCCACGGAATTTGTTCAGGAGGCTTCAAGCCAGTTCCTTCACACAAATAAAGTTCTTCCCACAGCTCTTTGCTGGAAACAGCAGTGCCGGGCCCTGGGCTGTGGAGTAGCTTCCCATGGGCAACTGCCCTCCCCCCAGCCAGCTGATGCAGGCTCACTAGCATTTCCAGATGCTTAATACGGAAATCAGTCACTTAGGGCAACAGGTGAGCTCAATTAAGGTGCCAACAGTAATACTCTGCTTTTGATAACATACTCTAGTATCTTATTTATTTAAGATGTCCCAGAACTGGAGAATGTGCTCGGCGGTTCAGAGCACATCCTATTCTTGCACAGTTCAGTTCCCAGCATCCATGCTGGGCCGCTCAAAACTGCCTCTGACTCTAGTTCCAGGGGAATCTGACGGCAGCGTCGGGCCTCTGGAGGTACTGCATGCATAAGCACAGACTTATATTCAGACACACACACACACACAGAGACACACACAAACACACACACAATTTTAAAGAAAAAAAAAAAACTGTGGGAAGTAATTTGATGGTGGAGAATGTCAGGCCTGACCTTCCTTACAATGGAACAAGCCACCTGCAGTCGGTGTTGGAATTGCCAGAGATGGAGTATGGTGCCTGGTATTTTTGCAACAATTCATGAGTATTTAATTATTAATCCCAGCACTCTGGAGGCAGAGGCAGGTGGATTTCTGAGTTCGAGGCCAGCCTGATCTACAAAGTGAGTTCCAGGACAGCCAGGGCTAACAGAGAAACCCTGTCTCAAGCCCCCCCCCCCAAAAAAAGTGAAAGCCAGGTACATGTAGTAGCGCATCTCTGTAATCCCAGCACTTGGGAGGCAAGAAGGGAAAGAGTTCAAGGGTCATCCTTAGCTACAAGGCAAGCTCCGATTGGTACAGTCTCCAGCAGACCTATCCTGGTTGGTTTTGTTAACTTGACACTAACTAGAGTTTCAGAACAGAAGAAACCACAGTTGAGAAAGTGCCTCAGTTACTAATGTGGAGGGCAGGCAGAGGGTGTGTGTGTAGTCAATTGTTCCCCTGGGCAGTTGGTCCTGGGNTGTGCCTGTCTGTCTCTCCCTCCATGTGTGTATGTCTCTCTGTCTGTGTCTGCCTCCTGCCTCTCCCCTTCCTTCCCCTCCCCTTCCCTCCCCTTCTCTTCTCTTCTCTTCTCTTCTCTTCTCTTCTCTTCTCTTCTCTTCTCTCTTCTCTTCTTTCTCTCTCTCTCTCTAAGCCTCTATGTGTGTGTGTGTCTGCCTATGTGTCTGTGCCTGTCTGTCTGTCTCTCCCCTCCATGTGTGTATCTCTCTCTCTCTCTCTCTCTGTCTCTCTGTCTGCCCCCCCATCCCCCGTGTATGTGTGTGTACATGTGCGTTTTCCTCCCACCATGTCCCCATCCCAGGGACTGAACTCATTTTGGTGGCAGGTGCCACTGAGCCTTCGGCTAACCCCAGAGTTGATTTTTCTCTAACCTGGGGATTAAAGCCCCTCAGTGATCCTGGAGGAAGGGATGAGGAGTGGCCAGGACAGATCCAGGTGTATGGTAGTAGTTGGTAAACTGTGTGTAAATAAGGAAACTGATGAACAAGTCTTAACGTAGCAGGTGCCACGTGCCCAGCCCTACAACAGAAACATGGTAAAGGCTAGAGAGGACAGGGCCTTGGCTCAGGGCGAGCCACAGAGGTCAGCTGGGAGATAGGCGTGTCTCCCTCATCCTCACAATACAGTTTGGAGGTTCAGCCTGAGAGAGTCCATCCTCAGCCCCCCTTCTCAGGATGCCCACGTTTCTGCCCTTTCTCAGCCTGGGCTGTGCATGTTTCTCCCCAGGACAGCTACTGGAGAGCTGCCCCTTGTTCATGGGCTCCACACTTCTAGTTCCTTCCATGGGCTCTTCATTCCCAGAATCCAGAAAATAGGTTTTAACCCAGGTGAAAAAAACTTACTGTCAGTGCACCTACAACCTTTATACAGGATTTAATTGAACTTCAACATCAGTCATTGGCCAAACCCTGCCTCTACCACATCACTGACTCTACTCACAGACCTCCCTCCCATAAACCCTATCCCTGGCCCCGGTTCCACTATATAATGTCCTGCCTGTCTCCTAAGAGGCACTGGGTACCATCAAGAGCCAGCGTCTCTGGGATGAAGATTCTATCATGGGAACACTGGGTGCTCACCACCTTGCAAACCCACAGGCTGGCCTGAACACTTAGGTGTGCCAGACCTGCCTGGACACATCCCAGCCTGCGTCCCGATCCCAAGATGCATTGCTCCCGTGTAGGATTTCCTACCATTTGCCTGGCAGCTGAGTGAGCATGTTAGCAAAGCCTCGGGTTCTTTGAGTTCCTCTGCTTTTGCAGATACCAGCCAGACCCTTCAAGTCCCGGGCCATGAGCCTGCAGTCAGGTGGCCAGAAGGAAGTAGCTGAACTGGAGCTTGGAGTATACTCCAAACCCTTCCCAGGCAGCACAAATGCTCAGTATGCCCCGGCACCTCTGGAACTAGAACTGAGCTCCTCTGGGGGTAAACTATGCCCTCTTGCTCCTCCCTGGAGCTTTCCTTACCATGAAATCCCAGGCGAGGCACAAAGATGCCACAGCCGTCCTTGTGGCTGTCTGAAGTGCATGGGGTGTGTGCACCCTTACGGTTTTGTTAATTAAGCCTTTGCCGCTAGGATGACCCACCCTCCCAACTCCAGGAGAATCAGCAGGTGACCTCAGACACCATCTCAAAAGGTAAGGAGTATCTGTGTGTAGGTGACTGCAGAGGCCAGAGGTTTTGGATCCCCTGGAACTGGAGTTACCGATCTGCCCCATGTAGGTTCTGAGAACTGAACTTGGGTCCCCTGCAAGACTATCTCTCCAACAGCCACCTCCTTCTAAAACTTGTTTTATAATGTATTCTTTGAGTGATAGGTTCTCGCTATGTAGCCCTGGCTGGCCTGTTACTCATAGAGGTCCTTCTGTCTCTGCCTCCCAAGCGCTGGGACTAAAGGTGCATGCCACTACATCTGGCTGTACCTCCTCCTTTCTCTCTCTCTCTCTCTCTCTCTCTCTCTCTTTTCCCAATTTTTAATTAGGTATTTTCTTCATTTACATTTCAAATGCTATCCTGAAAGTCCCTTATACCCTCTCCCCGCCCTGCTCTCCTACCCACTCACTCCCACTTCTTGGCCCTGGCATTCCCCTGTACTGGGGCATATAAAGTTTGCAAGACCAAGGGGCCTCTCTTCCCAATGATGGCCGACTAGGCCATCTTCTGCTACATATGCAGCTAGAGACATGAGCTCTGGGGGTACTGGTTAGTTCATATTGTTGTTCCACCTATGGGGCTGCAGACCCCTTCAGCTCCTTGGGTACTTTCTCTAGCTCCTCCATTGGGGGCCCTGTGTTAAGAAGACCAAAGTGTGGACACTTCGCCCTTTCTTAGAATTGGGAACAGAACACCACTGGAAGGAGTTACAGAGACAAAGTTTGGAGCCGAGACGAAAGGATGGACCATCCAGAGACTGCCCCACCTGGGGATCCATGACATAATCAGCCACCAAACACAGACACTATTGCATATGCCAGCAAGATTTTTGCTGAAAGGGCCCTGATATAGCTGTCTCTTGTGAGGCCATGCCAGTGCCTGGCAAACACAGAAGTGGATGCTCAAAGTCAGCTATTGGATGGAACACAAGGTCCCTTTCTCTTTAAAGAGCTACCTTCTCTGGGAATTAACCAAGAGCCAGGCACTATGCAAATGAGCCTCACGTGACCTGAGTCCTCGCTTAAGTCCTAAGAATGGAACTGGACGTCAATGGGGCCTCAGTTGAGCTGCAGCTATTGGCTTCCCCAGCATGAGGGACAAAGGAGTCTGGCATTTGCCAGAAATGGGGTCTCATCCCTGTAGTCCCAGCACTTTGAAGGATGAGGGGACAGGACTGCTTTGAGTTCAAGGCCAGCCTGAGCTACCTAGTGAATTAGAGTCTAACCTAGGATTCAAAGTGAGATCCTATCTCAAACAAGGACCAACAAAAGATCAGACAAAAGAGTTCTGATGTATGTAACTGTGTGGTGGGAAAGCCTAGGCAAATGCGGAGCATGGTAACAATAAGGACTAACATTTATTGACCCTTTCTAGGGGACAGCCACAGCTCTGAGCACCTGGGCTGCATTAATCCATTCTTCCCTTTCCCACTGCCTCATGGGGTAGATGCCATTATCACCCCATTTTCCAGACAAGTAAACCGAGGCACAAAGTTACTACAGCTGGTAACTGACAGAGCTTAAGTTTCCAAGGGGGAATGCAGGCAGTCCGAGACATGGAACTGAGTTGGTGGTACCCAAGCCATGCCCTCCAGCCCCACATCAGGTCTCAGGCCACTTCCTTGGACCTCTGCTGACTTCTGCAGCTCACAGGTTCTTATTCTCTGAGCTTCTCATGGGGGTCACACTCAGTATCACACAGTGACACAAAAGAGAGGGTCACATTCTAATTTGAGTCTTTGGTTTTGTTTTTGAGACAGGGTTTCTCTGTGTAGCCCTGGCTATCCTGGAACTCACTCTGTAGACCAGGCTGGCCTCAAACTCACAGAGATCTTCCTGCATCTGCCTCCCAAGTGCTGGGGTTAAAGGTGTGCGCTACCATGCCCAGCTTTATGTCATTCTTATGGTAGAAATGCTCATGCCTCTCACTATTTCAAGGGTTCCTTTGGTGAAAAATAAAATCTCTGAAGTAGCTGGGATACCCTCACCCTAGCCCCTCAGCCTGGCATGGCCAGCTCCCCTCCTAAGCCATGGCAGAGACAGAATAGAAGCCCCCCACCCCCACCCCCAATCCTTCCTGAGAAAATAGGCAGCTTCAGGTCCCAGGGCCAAGTCCAGCACTCACGTGATACTGATGACCTCATGTTCCTATGGGACACATTCACCTATAACATCCCAGCCGGATAGCCATGCCCCAGGTGGGTGCAGCATCCAGACTGTTGGAAGAATTTAAGGATGTTGCAGACCCAGATGTTGGACACCCTAAATGCCCTGGACTCAGTGCGAAGTCACTGCCTAGTCTTGTAACTCAGAGGCCAGTGGAGGAAGCAGGAGTGAGTCACTTGCTCTCCTAAGCTAGTTCTTGTCTTGCCCGATCTGTAGGCTCTTCAGAAGATCCCCAGAGCCAGTTCCTTTTCTACAAGCCTCGTACGAGGTCCTGAAGATATTGTCGCCTTTCCTGATGTAAGGGTCAGGTAAGAACACCCTCTAGAGGCCACTCCCCATGTGAGGTACCTGCTCTCAATCAACAGTAGGTACTGACCACAGGCACTAATGTCTAACTGACAACTCATCCAGGAGGCTGGCCTGTGAGGGTCCAGGCCCAGCATTAATCTAGTAGGAAGACATCTGTGAAGGGAACTGTCCTGAGAACCAGCTGAATCTATTGGCTTGAGGTCCCAGAAAGCCAGAGGGCAGTGTCCCCCTTGTGGTTCGGGGCATAACCCTGAGTTCATGCCTAGCTCTGCCGTTTTCAAGGGTACTTAATTAACCTCTCTGGATCCTAGCAGCTTCACCCGTCATGAGAAGCGATAATACAGCTCTCAGTAGGAACAGCTCTCCGCAGTAATCATAAGGAAGCATGCTGTAATCACATCACAGACCTCTACTCAGACTCTAAACATCCCAGTAGCAGCAGGTCATGGCTTATCGGAGACAGTTTTCTCTAAAATACACATGATTGATTGATTGCACAAAACCGGTTCCAAACGGTGCTGCAGCGACTAGCTAGTCTGAGCTGGGTTCAAATCCTGTCTCTGCTACCTCACAGGCGTGCTAGGGAAGTTATGACACATTAGGCCTATGGGAGATCAAGAATCAGGGAGTATGCTCAATTTAAGGAGATGGGGGGTGGGGGAGGCAGTGGTTCTTGTGATTAGCAATCCTTTCCCAGATGAACTTAAGTCTCTCTGTGATTCTGCGTTAGTTGGTTAGTTTATGGTACTTTTTAACTTAAGAAAATTATATATACATTTTATATATTTGTGTATGTAATATATATATATATATATATATATATATATATATATATTTCACAAATAATGTATTTAAAATTACACACACATACATATGCACCAGAGAGTGGTGATGCATGCCTTTAATCCCAGCACTTGGGAGGCAGAGGCAGGCGGATCTCTGAATTTGAGGCCAGCCTGGTCTACAGAGCAAGTTCCAGGACAGCCAGGGCTACACAGAGAAACCCTGTCTCAACAACATTTTTATGCGTATGAGTGGTTTGTTTGCATGGCCATCTGTGTGCCACATGCCTGCCTCAAGGCCAAGGATGCTGGGAGAGAATTCTGGATGTCATGGGGGTGGGGGTGGGGGAGGGTTACTGGGCATTTAAAACAGATGGTTGTGAGCTGCCCTGTGGGTGCTGAGAATTGAACCTGGGCCCTCTGGAAGAATACCCGGTGCTCCTAACCATTTGAAAAGGAGTCTCGTGTAGCCCCGTCTGGGACCCACTATGTTCCTAAGGAAGGTCTTAAACTACTATTTCATTTGTATTTTATGTGCATGGGGGTGGGGTGGGGTCGCATGTGGAGGTTGGAGTACAGCTTGGAGAAGCTGGTTCTCTCCTTCCACCGTGCAGGTCCTGGACATCAAATTCAGGTTGTCAGGCTTGCTGTCAAGTACCCTTACCAAAGCCATCTCACTGGGCCCAAGCTTAGCTTGGGAGTTTTGTTTTGTTTTGCTGGGGAATGGCTATGAAGTTCAGAGTGGCCTCCAAATCTTGACCCTCCTGTCTCTGCCTGCCTTTTGAATTCTGGGATTATACACACACACATCCGATCCTTTTAGACAGAGCCTTTTATGAAGATAACAAGTTCAAGAGCCTCAGAAGCTCCTCAGAAAGTATAAACCAAGGGCTGGCAGAGATGATTCCGGAGCAGCCAGGGAAGCCAGATGGAAGACAGTGGCCTTCCAACCTGAGGCTTGCAGATCTTTTGTGGGAGCGGTTAACACCTGCCAAAGGCAGCCTCCTCTGGCCTTGCTGGGGGAGGCTTCTCCCAGTCCCACCAGCCCTCCACAGGGCCACGGGCAGCTTACCTGGAAGAAAGGGAATAATCCTTTGCTTCGGATCCTTCTGGCCACCTTCAATAGGAAACTTATCCAGAAGCTGCATCTGGGGAGACAGACAGACAGACAGACAGACAGGCTTGAGAACACTGAACAACATCAGCACCCCACCAGTGTGCTCACATGGATGATAAAAATCCCTCATTTCACGGCCCATTAACAAACCACATGGAGCTTGAGAGAAGGCCAGAGCTCCCCATGCATCAAAGGGGGTGTCTGCACCATCTCAGCAAAGGGGGAGGAGGCTGGAGACACAGGGGAGTGAGGCTGGGCCAGGGACCAACAAGCCTGTAGGCCAGACTGGGGTTTCCAGATGCACCTTTGGGTCCAGTTCCTTCATACTGCATCCGTCTGTTGGGTGAATACTTCAGCCACCTGCATATCCCAAACCTTCCTGGGCCCATCTGATACTTCAGACAGACCACCCACCTTCCAGAACTGCACTGAAACCCCAGGAGCAGATGTTATTTTAACCACAGAACCTGAGCTATTGCACGGCCTTCGTGGCTTGGGACCCCTTTTCTCCGCTTCTTTCTTCCCACCCTGAGCTCACTACTGTTTTTTCAGGGACCAGCCCTCTGGAATAGCTTCCAGGACCCCGCGGGAACAGCTGTTTCTCCCTTTGCTATTCTGGGCTCACGTTCTGTGTGAACTGGAAGAACCCAGGGAAGTAGGACAGACAAAGCTGGGTCCCTCCCTGTGTGCGGCTGATGCTGAGGGCTGCAGCCCGGATGGCAGCTGCGTGACCTGGATCAGGCTCCTCCTTGGCAGGATGAGGATCTGCCACAAGTCCCTAAGGTCCATTCACTCCTCCCAAGTCTGTAGATGCTCACTGATCCCAGACTAAGGACACAGGGACGTTAGAGAAAGCAGTGTTTGCCCGAGGGGTGTTTACATTCTGGTGCAGGAAGACCAACAATAAACAAATCAGTCATTTGTCAGGGAAGATACAAAGAAGAAGGAAAGGAAGACAGTTGAAATATCTAAGTAAGATGCGCGGTGCGGTTTCGGAGGAAGATGTTACCAATCCACAGGCTAAGACCCCCAGGAGGTGAGGAAGCAGAGCATAATGGGTAAGATGCCTTCCAGGAAGGGAACAGGAAGTGCAAACCACTGGAAAAGGCCAGTGTGGCTGGCATGGAGGGAGGCAGGCAGAGGGACCAGCAATAGGATGCTCGAGCAGGACGGGCTGTGAAGACGTGGTGCGTTCAGAGGCACTAAAGGGTTTTGTGGAGAGGAGGGGAGGGGAGGGGAGTGGCAGATCGTTCTTTGGGAAGAAGGATCTGTTAGAGAGTAGTGAATGAGCCACAGGGTAGAAATGCCTGGGGCCAAGGTGTGGAAAAGGTCCTGTGCTGGACTGTGTGTGTGTGCATGTGTGTCTGTGTGCGCATGTGCATGCTTGCTTGCCCCACGCATGAATGTCCATTCATCTATCAGCTTTAACACATGGTTTTAGGACTGTCTCTTTCATAATCATTACTTAGTCTCTATGGAGCATTTAGAGCCCACATAGGAAGAGTTAGGTGGATTCCACTCAGAACAAGATTGTACCATAGTCAACTTTCACTTCCCAAATGGGTATTTAGACAAAGCTGGCTCATGGGTTTTAATGCTCTAACTTGGGCTCCGGAACATTTAATAATTCCTTGTTGCTACCTTTAAATACAACTGTCGGAGTACAGCATTATAAGCCTGTATGTGGGAGTTCTGGGATCCATTTTGAACCTTTGATTTCTGTACCCCTCTTCTGCTTCTGTGCATTTCACCCTGTACCACCGGAGTTGTTCTTGCTCAGTGTGGAGAAACTAGAAATTACAAATGCCGCCGTGTGTGGGGTCTGTGGTGAAGGAAGCTTGGTGTGGCATTGAACTCTTGTAATCCCAGCCCTTGGGAGGCTGAGCCACGAGGATTGAGAGCTCAGGGCCAGTCTTGCTATATAACAAGACTGTATCTCAGGAAAACACAAATGAAGAAACAAAAATTGTTCAGGAAAATTTAAAGAAGAAAGAGTCACTTAATTTAGTTCCCCGAAAACCCAACAGTAATGTTGGGGGCGGGGGGCAGCATGTATCCTTTTAAGCATGATTCTATGTGTGTAACTAAGATGACCTCATTAATCCTCCTGTGCACACATTGAACATTTTTTCCACACAGATGCATCTTCCATATTAGCATTTTTGTTCATGCTAAGCAAGTGCTTTACCTCTGGGCTACATGCCCAGTTCTTATGTCAATATCAACATTCCAGTTTGGTTACTTTTTTTTAAAGACTTGTTTATGGCCGGGTGTGGTGGCACAAGCCTTTAATCCCAGCACTTGGGAGGCAGAGGCAGGCAGATTTCTGAGTTCGAGGCCAGCCTGGTCTACAAAGTGAGTTCCAGGATAGCCAGGGCTATACAGAGAAACCCTGTCTTGAAAAACCAAAAAAAAAAAAAAGTTAATTTCACTAGCTACCAGAAGTTGCTTTTATTGGATATGTGTTTCCTGTTATACTTCCTGTTGAACACACTGGTCCAGGGCACAGGATTCTCAAAAGCATACACTGGAATTAGGGAGGTGGCTCCAGGGGAAGAACTCTACCACTGCTGAGGAGAAGGCTTCTGGGTGAAGAAGACTGACTCAGTCTTGACAATGAGAGTCACATACCTGTTGCCTTCCCAGCTGAAGTGCAATCTAAATTTCCACTGTGGGTTTATGTACCTTCTAGGGGTGCAGGGCCATCTGATAGCCCAGAAAGAGTGGGGACAGACTTGAGGTTTCTCCTCTAGGTGGCTTTAGGGGGTGAGGATCCCTTGCAGGGGCCCACTGGCTCCTTCTTCCTATATAGCAAGCAGCTCTTCCTCTTGGTATACCTCTGGCTCAGTCCAGCACACCCACTTGGCCTCCAGCCAAGATGAGACCTTCTGCTGAGTTCTGGGTCCACAGGTCTTTCCCAAAGCTGTGAGCCTCCGGCAGGCTCACTCAACACTGGTAGCCCTCAGGTGTAGAGCCCAGGTACTCAACACCTAATCCACCTCAGCTAAGCTAGCAGAGCCTTGGAGTGGGTCCTCCCAGTCACCGACTCACACAGTCCATGTGCCAGGAACACAAAGCCCAGATAACCAGCCAGGCAGGTTTTCTGTTTGCAGGTTGCCTTTCAAAGAAGTCAAAAGCCCTGGCCCCGAGTCCAAGACAAACCAAATAAAGGCAGCCTAATGGAGCTAAGCCAGCAGCATGCGACGCCCACAGTGTGCGGTCTCTCAGGGCAGCAGTTAAAGGTCTAGGCCTAAGATGGCTGGATGGTAGGCAGTGGGCCCATCTATGCTAGATAGCCAAGCTGCAGTATCTGATGTGTAAGGCTGGACTCTATGGAGATAAGCATACTGAGGGGCTATCTCCCGGACAGACAGACCTGGCCAGGCTTTCATGAGGAGGAAGTCTAGGAGCATGGACAGGGAGAAGGGTTTCAGCCTGGCATTCTGCTGTGACCACCTTTCCAGGCTAGTAGACTCCCCCATCTCCCAGAAGGCCTTGAGTCAGGCCGGAGGAAAAGCAGATCTCATTGCCTGGGTCCTTCTTGGAGATAGAGGCTCCTGGCTAATGCAGCCTTCACAACCACACTGCAACCTCTTGAGCCAGGACTGTTTATCTAAGGGGTGGGTTGTGAGAGATACTGGACAGCCTGGTTCCAGGAGCTGGCTCAGCCTGGGAAAGCTGATTCGACAGCTCCCCTTGGGCAGGGCTCTGCAGCAATAAACACTGGGGAGAGAGGAGGTGGGTTCCACCCAACTAGGGCATATTTGTAACCTAAGAGGCCCAACTGCTCGCCCGCCTGCAGGGAGGGAGGAGTTCCAGTGAGTTTGCCCAGTTAAACTCCACTGTTTCAACCTTAGTCCTTGAGTGTCAGACCCTCTTCTACCTATGGGACAAAAAGAACATTGCTGGGAGCTACTGAGCTCCTAGACCCACAAATTCCAATACAAAAAAGAGCAAAGAAGCCTCGAGGGTCCATTTGTCTGTCTGTGGTGCCCACTGTGGCCTTGGCAGCTCCAATGTTAGATGCTGCGGTCTCTGTGCAGCACAGAGACGGCGGCAGGTACAAGCTAGAGGCTCCCAGCACTTTAGAAGCTGGGAGAACCTCAAGGCCAGCCTTGGCCACATACCAAGGCTATCTCCAAAAACTCCAAGCCAAATTAGATCAGACAACAGCACAGGGAGTGCAGCTTTCGTTGGGAGACCTGCCCTAAGAGCCCTCTAGGGTGGTGCCAGGCAAAGGCCACCACCTCCCTACTTTGGTAGTACTTCCTATTTGTTTATCCTAGTTGACAAATTGACTCAGCCTTTTGTGATTTATATCCCCCCATCCCTCTTTGAGAAAGACAGGGTTTATAGAGATCAATCAGGCCTGGAACCCACCATGTGCTGGAGGCTGACCTTGAACTTCTGACCGTCCTGTCTCCACCTGCAGAGGTTACAAAGCATGCACAATCACTCCTGGTTTTTTGTTTGTTTACTTGTTTGTTTTGGTGGTACTTGGGATCAAACTCAGGGATTTGGGTATGTGAGAGATTCTCTACCAACTAACTGAGCTACAGCCGCAGGCCCACGGTTTGCTCTTGTTGACTTAAGTCCCGAAGAGGGAATAGTCTTTGGCCCTGAACAGTTAGGCATCCTTACTGATGCACTGATGCTATAGAAACAGCAGACAGGGAGGGACTGAGTGCCTCTAAAGTGATTATCCACAAATCCTCTTATTTGGGAGACAGGGGAGTTCAGCAGAATTCTCTGTTCCAATTAGATCTGACATCAAATGTCAGCATACATTTCAGCATTCGTTAGCCCATTACCTCAGAGCAGTTTTCTGAGAAGGCTCTCTTGCCTTCTAAATTAGCCCAAGTCTTGTCAAAAATCAATTAACTCAAGTCTATTTCAGGATTTCGTGCTTCCCATGACCCGATATTATTCTCTCTTGGTTTCTGTAGAATTTTGATAACTCTTAAAATAAGTCTCTCTCCTTCAAAATTAGTCATTTTCGATCCTATGCAATTAAAAAATGTAGGTTGATTACTCTCTATAAAACAGTGGTTCTCACTCAGCCTTCCTAGTGCTGCGACTCCTTAATGTCTCCTCATGTCTCAGGGACCCCCAACCAGAAAACTATTTTCATTGCTTCTTCATAACTAATTTTGCTACTGGTATAAATTGTAATTAAATGTCTGCTTTCTGATGGGTCTTAGGTCACCCCTGTGACTAAGGGGTCAGACTCACAGGTTGAGGACACTGTCATAAAATAAAAGCTCCTGAGGTGGGAAAGGGGGAATGCATAGAATTTACACACCAATCCAGGGGAAATAACTTTTTCTTTTTTTTTTGGTAAAATAGGGCCCAGGCTAGCCTCGAACTTGCTCTGTAGACTAGGCTAGCCTGGAACTCAGAGATCCACTTGCCTCTTCACCAAAGTGCTGGGACTAAAGGCATGCCACCACATCCTTCACAACAGTTATCTTAACAATTGAGATTCCATTTTTTAAATTTGTGTAGCATGTATTGTAAATGAAGATTTTACACAGTTCATTTACACTTGTTATTTGTATATACACACACAGAGGGAGGAGGGAGGGAAGGGAGAGAGAGATATTGATTGACTGATTGTTGAGATTGTTAAACTCTAAAAGGGTCTGATGGTACAGATTGCAGTATCAGCTACTTGGGAGGGTGAGGTAGAAGGATGGAAAGTTCAAGGCCTGCCTGTGCTACTTCATGAGTTCAAGGCCTGCCTGTGCTACTTCATGAGTTCAAGGCCTGCCTGTGCTACTTCATGAGTTCAAGACCTGCCTGTGCTACTTCATGAGTTCAAGGCCTGCCTGTGCTACTTCATGAGTTCAAGGCCAGGCTGGGCAACTTAGTGAGATCCAGTCTCAAAACAAAGTGTAAACAGGAAGAACATGCCTATCACATACAAGGCCCTGGGATCAGTCTTCAGTACGGGCTTCTTGAAAAGGCTGGGAAGGAAGAAATGAAACTGTTGACGTTCACAACCAATATGAAGTTATAAACAGACTCAGAGATGTCTCAAGAGAGCACACCTTTGGACCTTTGTCAGGGTTCTCATTGAAAAACAACTTAATACCTGGATAGGATAAGTCATGAAACCCTTGAGGAGAAAGTAAGAAAAAGACCCGGAGAAGACAACATGATGGATGCCCGACGAGGGGACACACTTAACATCCCTGAACTACGCAGTTCACAAAGGTTCAAGGTTAATTTTGTGCTTAGTATATCTTACCACAATACAGTAAAAATGAAGAGAGGGAGAGGAAGGCAGGGAAAGATGAGGGGGAAGAGGGGTAGGGAAGGAGGGGGCAGGGAAGGATGAGGGGGAAGGAAGGGAAGGAGAAAGTAAGATCTCAACACTGACTAGAATGAGAGCCAGGCAGAGCAAGGACATAGGACAGAAGAACCGGGCGAGTGGGGTGGAGGGAAGGCTGCTAACACTGCCTCTCCCTGAGGTGGAGTCATAGACACTCCAGCCCACACTCTTTGTGACATACAAGCAAAGGAGAGCAGACATGTGTAACCTGGGCTCCAGAACCACACTGGCTAACCTGGTGACCCTCTACAGTCCAAGAAATGGTTGAGACACTGCAACTCACCAAAGACTGGGGAAGATGGCAGTGCTGGGCGCTCTGTAGGGCGGAAAGGGGTGGCCTCAAGTGGGACTGTCACTCAGAGTTCCCAGATGCTAAGGCTGAGGATGGTACGTTGGGTGGGGTGGATACAAGCACTCACTCCTGTCAACATTATTACAGCACTTCACGCAGCTGGCCTAACCCCCCCCTCTGCAAACATTAAGGAAGCCAGGGAAAGGGGAAAGAGCAGAGGGGGGTCCTTCCACCCTGGCAAGGATGACCTGGTTGTTGGGTCATAGGCCCATAACATGCTAAAGCCAAAATACAGAGTACTAGAACATTCCCCACTGGTGAGAGGGACCCACTCTAGCCATGAAGAGATGAGAGGACGTCATTGCCAGAAGTCAGCTGGAGGGGATTGCTACTCATTGTTGGGGGCTCTTGGGGTACAGAGCGGTAGGAGACTCACTTCAGACCCTGCTAGAGCAGCAATGCTCACTGAACAGCTATTTCCACCCAGTCAGGCGGAGCTGAATGGAGCTGTCTCCTCCCGAGGCTCCAGGAAGCAACCTTCCCATGTCTTGTGAGCTTCTAGAGGCCACTTTCACTTCACATATAGCTCCCCCTATGCCACCTCCAATGTGGTAGTGTGTTGTGACAGAGTCTCGCATAGCCCAGGCTGAGCTTGGTCTAAACCATGTGATGTAATCGAGGATGGCTGTGAACTTCCGATCTCCCAGCCTCCACCTCTCAGGCAAGGGCAGCCTCGGACAGTTTACACTGTGCCGGAGTTTAACCCAGGACACTGCACACGCTAAGCAATCGCTCCACTAACTGACTTACGCCCCAGGCCACGTGTTTTCTGACTGTATTTCGTTGCCATCATGACTTGGCCTTGTCAGGGCTCTGAGGGAGACTCTGTTGTGCATCTCTCTCGCCAGTTTCCGGTGATTCAGGCCACACAAGACACTCCATGGCTGTGGAAGACCTCTGTCTTCACGTGCCTCTCTGCCTGTGGCCCAGTGTCCCTTTAGTAGATGGCCAGTCTTGTTGCACAGGAGGCCCGACTTATTCCAATTCATCTCAATGAATCACGCCTACTTGGACTCTAGTTCCAGACACGGTTGTCCGGAGGCCCTGTGGTTTACACATCAGTGTACAGAATGGGCGGCACATCACTCTTCATATCTGCCCCCCCACACACACACACATACCTTAAGACAATGTTTAAGCACTAAAGGGAACTTTTGGCCTGCTCCTCCCACAGGCCTGGCTGGAGTCACAGTGGTGGGGCACAGCGATTTAGTAAGCATGAAGAATAAACATGGCTGAGCTGGTAGGCACACACAAATCGGTTTCCGTGTCTGTTAGTCAGGGAGAGCAGTTCAGTCTGACCAGTAGTCTCCAATCTGAGGTCCAGGAGGCAGTGGGAAGACTGGGGAGCAGAGGGTGGGAGTTGCCCTACTTAGCTGTGAGTATCCAGGGCCCCAGGGAGCTGCCCAGCTGGTGTGCGTGGGCCAGACTCACGAGTGGTGGCCTCGGCTCATCCCCGGAGTTCAGCCAGTGTGTAGGGTTGGCCAAGTCATGTGTCACATTTAACATGGTGGAGGCTGGGCCAATCCCTTGCCACCTGCTGAGGAAGCCACAGGGAAGAAGGATATCAATGGCTAGGTGACAGTATTATCCCAGCTAGACTGTGAGCCTTCACTCTGGAGCCTGAAAGTATGTACCCAAGCAGGCTGGCTACCCCAGTCTACTCCCGTGGGCTCATTCGGCATACATGCAGGAGAAAGAGTCGAGAGGAGGAGGGTTCCAGCTCCAGCCTGTCGAGGACTTGCTGACCCCGGATACCCTCTCTGGGCATCCAACCCCACTGGTGAGCTAGTTGCTGTGTTCATATCCACGGTGTAGCAGAAATATTCTAGAAAGAGCTGCTGAACCCCAGGCACACTAACCTATCCCTTCTCTCTCCCTTGAGCGGCAGTGGTTTGCGAGTCAGTCACAGTTCATTAACAAAAGCGGTGAGGGCAGGAGCTCACACAGGGCAGGAACCTGGAGGCAGGAGCTGATGCAGAGGCCATGGAGGGATGCTGCTTACTGGCCTGCTCCCCATGGCTCTCTCAGTCTGTTTTCTCATAGAACCAGGACCACCATCCCAGGGATGGCCACACCCACAACGGGCTGGGCCCTCTCCCCTCGATCACTGATGTAAAAACTGCCTACAGGCTTGCCTGCAGTGTGATCTTATGGAGGCATTTTCTTACTTGAGTGTCCCTCCTCCCTGAGGACCCTGGCTTCTGTCAAGGTGACATAAAACTAGAGTGGTGTGTGGGTTAAGTGGGCTACTGTAGGTTTACTGGGCTCTTTGAAGACAGTGACTCCTTATGCCTTGGTGCCATCCCATCTCTGATACAGCCCTTTAGTTTTCAGGAAAATGGGGAGCCTGCTGGACCCAGCCATCTCTTCCTGTCAGTGGCTGAAAGGCCTTTAGGGTCCCTCCTCCAAGACCTGACAACCCTTAGTATCCTAAAACTCTTATCTTCATCCCAGCATATTAGTCCACACAACTTCAGCTGTCCTTAGCCAAGAGGGAAGGGCAGGCATAATGCTGGGAAGTAGAGCACTAGGAAAGCCGAGGTATGGCAGAGGTATGGCAGAGGTGTGGGCTCATCCAGCTTCCAGCCTGGCCTGGGAGGAGAGAGCAGGCCACGGGCATGATTTACCACTAGAGAGCATGCACCCTCGCTGCTCCCAAGCCTGCAGTGAGCCAGCGCTGGCACTCCCTGGCTCTTCCTCCTTCAATCCTAGGAAGGTGGCCCACACTGGAGGGTCCTGATCCTAAGGCAGGCAGGCAGGGGCGCACTGGGCAGGGTGAGGACAGGCCTGAATTTGAGAGGAGGAAATTGGACTTCCTGCTGGAGGCAACAGGGAGTCCCTGGAGGACGCAGAGCGGAGGAGGAACACACTGAAAGTGGAATTCTGAAAGACACATCTGGCTCCTTCATAGGCTGGGGGGCGGTAAAAGAGACATCTTGGGGGAAGGGAGCAGATGGCAGAGGAACACTGTGACAGGTCAGGGTAAGGCTGGTTACAAGCACAAAGAGAGTGAAGTCTGCTGGGTGCAGGCTGTGGTCACCCAGCTCCCCACCCCCACCCCCGCAGGGGTCTACAGTCTCTTAACCCTGCCAGAGACCCCTCCTGAGATTCCTAAACTCTTCCCAAAGTTGCCTCTCCCACATGAACCTTCCAGAATATTCCCTACCCCTGCCAAAAAAAGTAAAAGAGGGACGGGGCCCTGAGGATGGGAGAAGGGGTGGTGGTGAACGGCATAAAGCCCTCCCCCAAGCCCTAGCTTCTGATCTATATCTTCCATATGGCCAAGACTGTGGTTCCCAAACTGCCCTGGGTACCATGGAATCAAATCCTGCCCAAAGTTGGGAACAGAGAGCAGAGATGAGGCCAAGGCAACAAGACTGTGTTCTGGTCTGTAACCTGCCCTCCTGATGGGAAGAGGCCAGGTAGGACATGTTTAAATGACAAGACAACTTTCTGTATTCAAGTGGCTTCTTACCCCTGCTATAACCCTGTTCAACTTTTTTTTTTTCTTTTTTGGGTGTTGCATGTGTGTGTTTTGAAATAAAGTCTCAATTTATAGCCCTGGCTGTCCTAGAACTCACTATGTAGACCAAGTTGGCCTTCAACTCACCTGTTTCTCTCTACCTCCCCGAGTGCTGAGATTAAAGGCAAGGGTGGAGGTCTTTCCAGGCTTTAAAAGCTCTTTCCCCACAAATGTCTGGTGCAAAAGGAAAAAGGAAGAATAGGCTGAAGAGAGGGCAAGGGTGGAACGAGCAGAGCCCAGCTCCCATCTCTCCCCTTGAAACGAGAGACTTAGCTTTCCGGGAGCTCGCTTCTCTTTGCCTGGGTGTGGGAAGCAGCTGTGGAGGTGAGTTAGACCTAACCAAGCTTTTCTGGGCAGCAAAAGCACCGGGGTTGTAGCATATGGCTCAGGCCTTCCTCAAAGACACTATTATTGTCTGTACGGACAGGGGGGTCCAGGGAAGGACACTCAGATCATCTGAGTTCTGGCCAGGACCACTGTCTGAATTCGTAACTTGAGGAGGCCACCTCTCCAATGCTCCCCTTTCTCCCATTACAGACTTCACAACCACACAAATGTCACCAATGTCCCAGTAGTCACGGTGCCAAGTAAACACCAGCTCTGCGGACTGTGGCCTTAGGCTCCTGACATCCACATGGCACCAGCATAGCATGTTCGCTACCTCTGCATGGCTGGCATGTGTTGTCATGTGTCTTGCCTCACATGTGTCCCGCACTGCATGGCTGTTTAGGGTCCTCATCAGCACACTGCCCCCCAGCTCTCCTCTGCAGGTGGCTTCTGCAGAGTGACCACGCAAGCTCCTGGAACGTCACTCTTGTCACAAGGATCGGTTCACACGCCTGTCCACCTGCCAACGCCTGGGTCTCAGAATCGAAAGTCCCAAAGTCCACCACAGTGGCCAAAACACAACCAGACACAACTAACCCACATTTCTCATCCTCCCTTGCTGGCAGTACAGTCATGTGACTTCATCCTGATTGGTGGAACTTGAATAGGAGATCCACACCCCTTCTCCAGGCACAAACAGTAAAACTCCCTGGACTTCCCCATATTCTCCTTAGCAACTTTCAACTGGAAGGTGGGTCTGCAGATGGCTGCTTGGAGCTGAACCCTTCACTAACTTATTTTGTTATGGGACATGAACAGAAAATGAATGTTTCTTATGGTAAGCCACTGGAAGTTTATTAGAAAGCAATTGGATTATCCCAACACAAGGAATTTAATCAAGGTTCCCCCAAACCACATTGAAAGCAGGAAGACTGGGAAATGTAGAGAATCCTACTGGAACCGTTCTAGATCCACACCAATCAGGCAGCACAGGGCCTGTACTGAACCTCCATCAGCACAAGGCCAGCCATCCTGCCCCTAGCCCCTGCCTGCCCTGACTCCAGATGTGAATAGGCCACAGCTGGAGAGCCTGGTCTGACAAGCCTGTCACTGAACTGGAGGGAGGAGCCGGCCACCTCCTTCCTCCTCAGCCAGGCGCCACACTCCTGATGTGTGACCCACGTTTCAATCGTACCACTTCTCCAAGGCAGTCCGCATCTTCCCTGGGCCGCCTCTAGAACCCCCAGGTTCCCAACATCCCCCAGGTCCCCCAGATCCAATTCCCTCCTTATCACCGCAATCAACCAAAATCACCGCTTGCCCAAAGAGCACACTTGAACAGAAAAAAGGAACCACAAAAAGAATGGAGAAAGTAAGGGGCTTGGATTGGTCCTTCAGGGACTCCAGTCACTGTTCAAGGTGCGATCCTGAGAATAGCAGTGTGGACATCTGCTGGGAGCCTGGGAAATCCAGCATCACTCTGCTACACCTAAACCTGTATCTGAAGAACGCCCTGAGTGGTTCCACACTCTGGGGACTTGAGGAACCCTAATGTTCTTCACCCCTAAGGATTCCATCAGATCTCTAACAAGTGACTTGGTAGCAGCCTGTAGACAAAGTCAAGAGCTGTCCAGAGGAGTAAAAACTGAACACACCTGCCTTTGAAGGCAGAAGAGGGTGCAGCCTCTCTAGACATACCCCCTACTCCCCCCCACACACACACACACACACACGCACGGGGCTCTCTAGAAGTCACTGACAAGGATTTCCCAGCTGACGCTGTTCTAGAGAATGAAAAAATAAAATAAAAGCTATCGGGCTATTTCTCCTCCTGAAGCTCCCACGGTGTGGGGAAAGGCAGAGTAAGCAAACGGCTGATGGGATGACGGCTGAGACGAGTGATCTGAAGGCAAGGTAGGCGGATGTGGTCAAAGGAGGTCTCACTGACAGGACATAGGACCCGAGGCCAGAGTGCTTAGGGGTCCACTGTTAAAGATGTAGAAAAGGGGATTGGAGGCGAGAACAGCGGGGGAGGAGTGCAGGCTCTGGGGTAGTGCTGGGATCCATGTCTGGGTGATGGCTGTGTGTGTGTGTGTGTGTGTGTGTGTGTGTGTGCGCGCATGCGTATGCATGCATGTGTATGTGTGCATGTGTGTATGTGCTCGAGTGTGCATGCATGTGTGTGTGTGGTATGTGTGTGTTCAAGTGCACATGTGCAGGATCTGGGGCAGTCAAGGAAACAGGATCAGTTAGCAATGGCACATGAACTGATCACTTGGGGTTGGGTCAGTTTAGAGTTCATTCTGAAAAGACCGCAGATCTCACAGGATGGTTATACGAAGGGCCATGGTATGACATAGCCTCTGTCACTCTGAGGAGGAGCAGTGTAGTTGGCAGAAAGCCTAACATAAAGAGACCGGGAGGCGAAGGAGGTGTCTCAGCTGCCCGGGTGGGCACAGAGCCGTCAGATCTGCACCGTTGTCTGAGGGTGGCCTGAGAGGAAGAGGCAGCATTCTTTGTGTTGGGCCTTTGGTGTCTGCCTGGGTCTGTGTGGTCCCTAACTGGCCTTGAATCCCTTGCCATTCCTCAGGGGCTCCTATGAGTTGGTCTGATGGCTTTGAAGCTGTGCTGACCCTACACTTAAGGCTTCTCTGCATACTGAAGCTGATCTCCGGCTCACAGGAGTCTCCAGTCATTTCCCTCTGGAATCTTCTTCAGCAAGGGCTGCTTGCAGTCTGTCCACACTGGGGGTGAGGGGAGTTGGGGGAAAATGGAACTCGGATAGGAAAAGAGAAATCCCGGAGAGAAAAATCAAAGCTGGGTGGAGTTGCCTGGGGAAGCCTTGTAAAGCAGTCCATGCAGTGAGCTGGGCCTGCCCACCTTCCCAGCTGGGCCCCACTCAGAGACTTTCCTGTAGGAAAAAGTCCTTCTGCCAGGGGACCAGGAAATGCCACAGGGAAAACATCCCTGAACATCTGGGTGCCTTCCAGCCCACCCTGCAGGCTAGCTAGAGGTCACCCTTCCAGTAGCCACACTGGCAGGCTATGGGTCCACCAAGAGTGAGGAACAGGAGGAAGAGGAAGTACAAGGGGAAGACCATCACAGGGACAGTGAGCTCTCTGGCACCTGTCAGCAGGCCTGACTGGGATCCTGACTGGGGGCCCTCAACACCTCCCCTCAAGCCCCAGGCAGGCCTGCTTCTGCGCTTCTGTTTCCCAGGAGCTTCTGAGCCCGGCCTCCTCTCAGGATTGGGATCTTCAGCCCCACCCCTGGCCCCACCTGCTGGTCTGTCTGCTCCGTAGAACCATCTCTGTTCTCCATCCAAGGCAGGAGGACGGCAATCTAACATTCCATCTACAGACACTTCTCAATAACAGCAAAATGCTGCACGTGTTAGCTCTAGGCAAGAGGCCCACGGAGGCCTGGCATACTCTACAGGGGTGGAACGGGGTTCTGCAGCAGGGTCTCACCACTATGGAGTCCTAGAAGGGACTGGAAATGTGCCATCAACAAAGCTGACTGTAGTACGGGGACGTTTCTAGAATGCTGGAGAGACCTGGGAAGAAGGCTGTGGCCCTGAGAAACAAGAGGCTCCCCTGGGTGAGAGATGGTGCAAGGACTGAGAGGAAGGGAAAAAGGGATGAGAGGGGGAGGAGGAGGGGGGAGGGGAAGAGAGAAGGGGAAGAGGATGAAGGGCTGAGAGAGGGGAGGATGTGGGGAAAAGGCTTAGGCAACAGCTGGGTTAGGAATATGGGGCCATAGATGCACAAGTACCACTTACAAGGGTTTGCAGCGTCCACTTGGACACGTCATGCACCTCCAGGTCAGTCTGCAGCCCAGCTGTCTCCATTCTGGCCTGATCCTGACACAACGATCTGCCCCTAGCTAGTCCTCCGCAAACACCCTCAGGAGTCACCCTTCCCCACCCTCCAGGTGAAGACAGCAGCTGGGCCTAGAGAAAGCTTCCACTCACTGACTGAAGGAAACCCTGAAACCTGCTCCTGAAGCTGCCAACGCAGGCGGCTGCCAACGCAAGCGGCTATGGGAGTCCGGGGTCCAGCTTAACCCTGCAAGAGCCACTCTGTTTACTGGGCAAATGCTTACTCTTGATTTTTTATTTTAAAGTTAAATTAGCAAGAGGACAAGCATGACCCTAAAGAAGCAGGGAAGATGTTAGTCAGTGGAACAGGTAGGTGATCTCACCAGGACAGAATAGGGAGAAGTACGAGAGGTCACTGTTAGCTCGCAGGGGCCCAGACATAGCATGGTCCTGAGATGGCAGTAAGCCATCATTCTCCCCTAGAAGAGAAAGAAGGGCCCTCTGAAGGCATCCATCCTTTCCCAACAAGCACTAAAAACCTATGATGCAGTAGATGGCACCTATAGATCTGAGTCTTCCTGCACAAGTCTCTTGGAACGGTGGCTTCTACTCAGACCCTCTGCTTTGGTTGCAACTCCAGTGAACGGCCCTGATGGGGAGGCACTGGGCACATGCCCAAGGGTTCTCTCCACCCTTCCACTAGGGAGTCCTCCTCCTATGGCTCCAAGTTGAGACGAGAGGCACTAGGAAACCCAAGACAAAAGAAGCCTGTCTCACTGGGGAGGGAGTCAGGCTGGCCTTCACAGAGGTGCCCTTGGGAGACACAGTGGGAAGAATGGCCAGCTTGTCACGCACAGAGCCACCTCTGCAAGCATCTCCCGGCCGGCCCAGACACCAGCCACATGCTTCCTGTTTGAGTTTTCCTTCTTTTCAATTTTATTTTGTAAATCTGAATGTCATCTATTTAGCCACCTCCTACCCCCTTGGTGCCTAGCCACTTCCCCCATCCTCCAGCATTCCAGCAAG
Source organism: Mus minutoides (assembly GCA_902729485.2). Taxonomy (NCBI): domain Eukaryota; kingdom Metazoa; phylum Chordata; class Mammalia; order Rodentia; family Muridae; genus Mus; species Mus minutoides. Next base: position 209,510 of record LR749911.1, read on the forward strand.
GCTGAACTGGCCACTCTGTTCAGCCAGGCAACAGATGAAGGCTCCCTAGTTAGCAGACAGAGCCAAGCCCTGGCTGCCTTGAAAGCTGTCCCCTCGCCAACCCAGGAACACTCCCTCACCCCGGCGCCAGAGATGCCCAATACCCTTTTGTAGCTAGAAAATGTTCCCTGAGTCCAGGTGGGCAGGCACTGGCAGTCACTGGAGCCCCTGAATCCTCCAGAGAATCTATACCCAGAGTCGTATAACAGTAATGTCCCCAGGCTGCTCCAGGCTCAGTGAGGTGGGTCTCCTATTGTTTTGTCCCTTCAAACATTTCACAGCCACAGAGGCAGGTTCTGCAAAGACCAGCAATGTAGATACAACTGTGCGAGTTCTAGAGGTGAAGCAATGGCCTAGAGTCGATCAGCAGTAAGAGGTGGGGCCAACGCCCAAACCCGAGTGAATCTAACCCTGGCTGAGCTTCTGCCACCCCCCACTCAGGACAACAGGAATTTGACACCAGGAATCCTACAAGCCCTTTGAGAGCCAGCTGTCATCCAACAGTAGGAGGTCCCCAGGAGCCGATTCCGGTTTCCCTGACTCCAGCTGTAATAGAAGCAGTTCTTCAGTAACTCCTGCCACAGTCCCACTTAAACAAGCATCCCTCAGATCCAGGGATGCAGAGCGGCTGAGGCTCAGCCCCTGGAGGCTGGTTGCTAAGGAGCAGAGTTGATGTAGTTCACATCTCAAGGGACAAGCTGACTCTCCCCCTAGAGGCCCACAACTCAGGTTGTCATCCCTTATCCTAGCGGCCCCCTATGTATAGCTCCATCAGAGTCAAAAGCAAAACTAATGGTTGCCCTGTCTGGAGCTAGTAAGAACAGGATGTCAAGACCTCTGGGCCTCTGATAGGGAACACCTGCACGGATGGGATGCTACAGCACACAGGCCCATACGGGTACTCCACACACAGCATCCTCACCAAGACAACTCTGTCCTACTTGGATCTTCCACTGGCTGATGCTCCCACTTAAACCAGGGCTGTAGGCTGGCCTCTTTCCCTGAGGTCCTCAGGAGGTACCAAGACAGATATGAAATTACCTCTGGCAGGAAAAGAATGAACTGATCACACTCACACACACATATACATTCATACACACACACACTTTTACACACACTCATACACACATACTCACACTCATACACTTTCACACACACTCACCCTCACACAGACACTCACATTCACTCACATACACATACACACACTCTCATACACATTCACACACTCACATACACATTCACACACACTCACATACACATTCACACACACTTACACACACACTCACCTGACCACCAAAGAGCTTCCTTCCCTTCATCCTCCAGTCTGGAGTGGTGAATCACCTCCTTACTCACTTCTTCACCAGCTTCCCTCCCTCCAAAGAGGGGTGCACGGGGGCTCAGTGAAGACAAACTGAATTTTCTAGGCTAAGCCTTTGGGCCTGGGACCAAGGAGGGAGGTTCTCAGGGCGGCAACTGCATTCCAAGGCCTCCCTGTGCATAACACCCAAACACACCCCAGCAGGACACCTTACACCAGCTAAACAAGGTGTGCTGCTCCAAGCAGGTACAGGGGGTGTGCTGACTCACGCAGACTTGGTCCCTGGTGGAGCTTGGGTTTGTTGTTCAGTAAGAGGGAGACGGTGTGGGCTGAGGGCCAGGCAGCACCAGAGCCCAAGGAGAGACTGTTTGGGAAGACCTTTCTAGAAGCCTCGGAGAGTTCTGCTTGTGGCACAGTCAAGAGAGTGAGCACCGAGCCCCCCACTAGCAGCCTTCGATGATGCTGATGCGGCATCAAGAGCTCCTGCTCTCCTCACCAAAATCAGAGCGAGCCCAACTGGAGTGAACTAGAAGCTTGGGGGGTGTTGGGGAAGGGGACAGAGTGGGTGTGAATACATATTATACATGTGTGTCGGTACAAATATGTGTGGATGTGGACACATGTGGACTCCTGAGGTTGACTTGGGGGCTGGATCATCCCTAATAGCTTTTCCATTTTATTCACTGAGGCAGAGTCTGTCAATCAAGGCCAGCTGATATGGTTAGTCTTGCTAGCCAGCTCGCTCTGGCGATCCCATCCAGGTATCGAACACTGGCCTTCAAGCTTGCAGAGCAAGCTCTTTGACCACTGGGCCACCACCACCTCCCTAGGCTCCTGGTGCTATGATTTTTGGACAACACCAAAATTAGACTTGGGGGGCCTAATCTGCTCATTTATCAAATAAGAGGATGGAAATAGATCAGAAGGTGGCCAGTCAGCTTCACCTCAAAGGTCGTTTGCTAAATTATTGGGAGTGACAGCGTGAAGATACCCCGTGTTGTTCTTTTAGAGACTCTGATATGCATATAAACTCATGCTCAATTAGCAATGCCTGTCACAGACTTTGTAAGGAACACTGTGTGATCAGTGAATGTTGTCTGTTGTGGGCTTAGGACAAGGTAACTTGAATGTCAGATACCAATCACCTTTTGTTGTCTTTAAAGGGCTCTCACTATAAAACACAGCTCTACCCATTCCACAGTGTACAGGGTTTTTTTTTTTTTCAATTGTGAGAATATTAACACCAGGTTTATGAAAAGCATGTGCCTTTCACATGTAGATAATTTCTCCAGCTGAAACATACTCTCAGCCCCTCTGCAGGACTTGGGGTACACGCAGCACCCCTCCCCGCTGTGTCCTCACTCATGATGTCCCCTAGAAATTTAGACCCAGTGAGCAGTCTGTGCTCATACGAGAAGACAAAGGACACCATAACTTCTGTTAGGATTTTCCTAAGAAAGAACTTCCTGAGCGTGGGTTAATAAGTCCACCCTGACCCCAGGGAGAAGCCAAGGGAGTGACAAAGACAGAATTGCTTTGGATTTCCTAGCGCACGCTGGAAGGGTCATGCAATTGTCCCTGACATCTGCTAGGTCCTGCACCCAAGAGGTGGGTGCCTGGATCCAATGAGCACGGCCACCTAAGAGGAACTCACTGGCTTCTATGGAGAAGCCTAGGTGCAGGGGCAGCCGCACAGCTCTGGCCGCTTCAGAGCATCCGGAAAACCTAGCTAGAACGTTCTCCTGAGAGCAGGACTCGGATCACGGTTCTCAAGCCTCAGCCCACATCTGGGTCTTATTTCCCTTTTCTCACAGATGTGTGAGAAACCGCTCCAACGCTGTTCCCTCCTGCCCCACCCTTTCTGTGTGTTCTAAGTCAGGATGGTTCTGAGCTCCTCTGGATCTGAGAAGCCCCAGCTGTAGAAGGGTGTTCCTAAATGGACAGGGTTCAGAACCTGCACAGGAACCAGCAAGCCTCATGTACCTGGGATGGGACAGAGGGGGACTTAGCCCCCCCTGCTCCAAAGACCTCCAGTGGACCCAACTACAAGGTAGTTAGCAGCCGCTTTCCCACCCTGAGCTGACTGACCTGGACCATTTCTCCCTCATCCCCTATCCCTTCACAGCCATCCCCCTGCCCTGGCACGACCTGCCAGGGGAAAGAGATAGGTTGGAGGTAACTTAGAGCCCCAGAGGCACAGGAAAGGAGCTGAAGTCACCTCCCAGTAGGAAAGGACTTACCAGGGACCAATGGAGTCCTCTAGGGCTTCCCTGGAATCCTTCCATGTTTGGTCACCAACAAGGGTAAAGAAAAACTGTAGACCATTAATTTCTTAAAAAAAAAAAACAAATAAACAAACAAAAAACCACACAGGGCTGGTGAGATGGCTCAGCAGGTAAGAGCACTGACTGCTCTTCCAAAGGTCCTGAGTTCAAATCCCAGCAACCACATGGTGGCTCACAACCATCCGTAATGTGATCTGATGCCCTCTTCTGATGTGTCTGAAGATAGCTACAGTGTACTTACATATAACAATAAATAAATCTTTGGGCCAGAGTCCTGAGTTGAATTCCCAGCAACCGCATGAAGGCTCACAACCAACCATCTGTACAGCTACAGTGTACTCATATACATAAAATAAATAAATAAATCTTAAAAAACAAAAACAAAACCCAGCATTCTCCTAACAGTGTGGCGGGGAGGAAGCAGGTTGGTAATTAAACAGTGAAGATGAAAAGTGTTTGTTTCTCTAAGGGAAATCCTCACACTGCCCTCTGTGTCTCCAGCAGAAGAACAGACCACATCTGGCCAAAGTGAAGTCTGCATTAGGGGCACAGGAAGGAGCCTGTGTCTCCAGCTGGCGTGGGGATCCCGGCTACTTCCTCCTAGAGTTCGGTTTCTGAGCTCATGAAGCTTCAGCCTCCCTCTCTAAGAACCTTACACTCCCCTTTCTAATGGCTTTCTTTACATGGAATCGATCATTTCGTTCCTTCTATTATCCGAGGAGACAGGTCTTTATAATGACTGCACTTTAAGATAAGAGAACAGGGGCACAGAGAGGTTAAAGGGTTCGTCGGAGGGTTTATCATCTAAAGGCTTGCTAGGTCTTGGTTCTGGAACCCAGCCATCTCAGTCCTGGATGCTGCTCCTTCTAACAGCATCAGGACCAGAGCGCCGCTGCCAGTTAGCGGACTGCCTCTGCCAACGCTTGGCTCGTGGGTTGTAAGTAATATCTGAATACAAGATTCCAATATGACAAGATAATTTGGATAGCTCCCTGGGGTTGTTATAATGAGATCTAACTACTTACATTCCACAGGAATGATCTAGAATGAAGGTCCAGGAAAAATGAGGTAATGTAACTTAAAATTATTATTTTCACTTTCTTTCTCTTATAAGATACATTCTTGATACAAATTTATCAAGCCTGTTGTTTTCCATTACTGTAACAACTGCAAGAGACATTTTTTATTTTAGAGTTCCCACTTTCCTACCTCTCCCCAGAGTTCTCTCTAATTATTATTCTGTTTTTCACAGATGAGCTTGAATTTCTCCATTTAACTAAGTCTCCTTCCCATCCATGTCCCTACTATCCATCCAGGTGTAATGGTCACCAATCTGGAGTACATCCTTCTAGAACTTTAAAAATAGTTATATTTCAGTAGGTGAAACCCTCAGCAGGCACCAGGCCAAGCCTGACAACATGAGCTAGAATCCCGTAATCCACAGGAGATGAGGAAAGAACTGAGTTCCACATGCTGTCCTCTGACCTACACACACACACACACACACACACACACACACGTATGTGCACGCACTCATGCATGTACACACACATGGCTTTCATCTAGACTCAGTGTTCTTCTCTATTGGCCAATCAATATAGCAGAATCATCAAGAGCCAGGTTCAGTTAGAGACCTTGTCTCAAAATAAACAAGATGAAGAGGTACAGAGGGAGATGCTCAGTGTCAGCCTCTGGCCTGCACACACATGTGATTTCATACACATACATACACACATGCACACATACATACATACACACATACATACATACAGCAAAAGTACACACATATACACATTCACACATACATATATACATACATACATATACACACATATATATATATATATATATATATATACATACACACATACGCCCATACATACACAAATATAAACACACAGAACATTTTCCATGAATAGAAAACCTAACAGCTTTTTACCTACAAAGCAAAGGCCTTAGAATAGAAACCGACTGTCGTGCTGGCACCTGAAGTGCAGAAATGGCTCAGTGGGTGACAGTTCTTGCCGCACAAGCACTGAGGACCCGAGTTTGGATCCAAGAATTCATGTACAAAGTTGAGTGTAGCTGCCTGAGTCTGCAAGCCCAGAGCTTGGAGCAGGCAGCATGGGAATGGGGAGCAGCATGGGAATGGGGAGCAGCATGGGAATGGGGAGCAGCGTGGGAATGGGGAGCAGCATGGGAATGGGGAGCAGCATGGGAATGGGGAGCAGCACGGGAATGGGGAGCAGCATAGGAATGGGGAGCAGCATGGGAATGGGGAGCAGCGTGGGAATGGGGAGCAGCATGGGAATGGGGAGCAGCATGGGAATGGGGAGCAGAGATGAGCTGCCAGCCCAGCTCCAGTCTCAGTGGAAGGCTCTCACAGGAATAATGTGGAAAGCAATAGCACAGGACAGCTCACACCCAGGGTCTTCCTGTAGCCTCTGCACACTTGAACATGTGTGTGTGTGTGTGTGTGTGTGTGTGTGCATCAGCGTACCCCACGTACACACAGCCCCTTCACAGATACACACTCACATACACCTTACAGAAAGGAACTCTTCTAATTCTAAAAATGCAGTGATCCACGAGTCACACACACATACACACACAGCACATCAGTCCAGACTATTCAAGAGCTGGGAACTGAGTGTGGCCACGCTGCCTGCCTGCCTGCCTGCCTGTGTGCATGCATGCATGCGTGCGTGCATGTGTGGAAAGTGCAGGGGAGATGAATAAGGAAGAGAGAAAAGCTCTTGCACACAGCTGAAGCCCTTAGAGCCTCCAGCCTCTCGGCCGCCTTCCAAGTGGCTCAGGGAAGATTAAGGGCCTTTCCTGGCTCTGACCAAATATTGACCCAGTTGCACTCACTGCCAGGGGTCCTCTTGGGGGCCAACAGCACATGAGCCAATGTTTGCAGAGAAATTACTGCAGCCCCATGGCTGGCAGGCCAGGTTGTGAAACAGTCACCAATGGAGCCAGGGACCGGGAGCCTCCCTGTCCTGTCCTTCTTTGGTGGGGCTAGGTCATGGAGGAAATATGGGAAATGGAAGGTTGACCAAGGGGCATGTGTGGTCACTTGCCTGCCTTCTGATTAACCTAAGGACATCTCCAGGCAGATCCCTTATAACTAAACAAACTTGGGCATGAGACCAAAACCTGTTCAACTCCCTATGGGGTAGGTCCCTCTCTTGCTCAGAGAACACCGGGTTAAAAGCTATTTATAGAAGAAGCAAGGCCCTGCCTCTCCACCTTGACATCTAAAATGCTCCTGAAACCTTCTCTGGGCTTTCAGAGGGGCTCTGGAACAGCTGCTCCAAGTTGATGGATAATGCTCAGTTGATGGCTGCCAGAGATAGAACCAGGCCATCAAGCCTGCCTTTGCCTGCTAAGTCACCTTGTCAGGCCAGCAGCCCCAGTGACTGAGAATGTCATAGCCATGAATGAGTGTACAAATGGATGCTACCAAGATGAAAAGGGATGCCTTAGGAACTCCTCCGACTCAAGTGGCTGCTACCATGCTGCACTGTGGAATAATGGATGGCAAAGACTCTGTACATGTTTGGAATGGGAAAATCAATGTCTTCTTTAAAAGAGGCAAGACAGGGTCTCAAGCAGCCCAGGCTGCCCTCTAACTATGTAGCTGAGGATAGCCTCGAACTCCTTATCCTCCTACCTCTACCTCCCAAGTGCTGGGATCATAAATATGTGTTACCACCCTGGCTTAAAAGTACCTTTGGGGCCAGAGAGATGGCTCATCAGGTAAAGGTGCTTGCCACCAAGCCTTGTGACATGAGTTTGATCCCTGGGACCCACGTAGTGGACAGAGAAAACTAACTCTCTCGGGTTGTCTCCATCCTCTCCATGTGGCATACACATGCCTCACCACAAAGAACTACATATCTTTGATCTGAACGTAAGTGACCCGGTAGGTGTGGAACTTGTATGCACAGAGGATAACCCACTCAGACAAGCCTGGCCACAAGTGAAGTCATTCCAGGGCCAGCACATCACAGCTGCTCCATGCTTGTATCCCCTCCTATGGTGACAGGAAAGAGTGAGTCCTCGGGCAGGGGTCAGGGGTGGAGGGCAGATTCTTGTGTGATTCTATAACTTGGGAGGGGGTAGAACCAGAATAGACATTCTGATTTGGAAGTCTCCCCAGGCTTCTCGACTCCCTCCAGCTAATCAATGAGTCCTTTCAGGGTCCAGACTCTGCCCAACTACATTATCATTTCCTGTCCCCACACACTGTACCCATTGACAGGGCGCAGGCAAAGCCCACCAGTTTATCCTGGAAAGACCTAAAGAGCCTGGGCAGGGCTGAGAGGGGAAGGGGCAGGAGTCATGAGTGCTCCTGGTCCCACACGCAGTGACAAATTCAACCCCGTGTTGTTGAAGCAGAAGGGTCCATAATCTGGGAAACTGGCTTTTTAGAAGGTTTGTGTCTCATAGTGACAAGCATCGTGAGATCAAAGCGGGTATCGACACACAGACACACGGGCCTGCATCTCCATCTCCAAGATGGCCCACTGCTAAGGGGCGCACAGACACACAGGCCTGCATCTCCCTCTCCAAGATGGCCCACTGCTAAGGGGCTAAAGGGAAGGACTGGCTGCTGGTTTTGAGGGCTAGGAACGTCTGTCTCTTCTTTGCGTTTTTTGTGGTTCTATATCACACTCACATTCTAAGGAAGAACCTTCTCTCGGCTTTCCCCCCACCCCCAGATGGAAGAAGGGTGCTGCCCATTCATAATAATACTCTAGCACTTGCTTCCGATGCGCAAGGGTGACACCCTCATTCACCCTGCCAGGGCTCACGTCTACACTCCAAGACCCTCTCTAACTCTGGGCATTCTGATTGGGCCAAAGAAGATACCTGACCAAAGTCTTCCTCTGGATTTATCAATGTGGAAAAGGGAGATAGTCGGTGTCTGTGATATTGGGAGCCACATATAAAATTCAAGAGCTACGACAGCTCAGTTCATCAGTGTGTGAATTAACCAGGGCCATCAACAGTCCTGGAGAGAAGCAGAGACTAGACAGGGACAGCTGATCCTAGTTTGGGCTTTGCGGAAGCCCTACCGCCCCAGGCTGGTTCTCACCATCTGGTCAACTGCATGAACTTCTCAAATATTATTGTCTAAGCCCAGTGTGAGCATAAAATACTCATCTGTCACCAAAAGACCCTAAAACAGATCAGCCAGCATCAAAGGGGTGTGTTTAATGGTACAGTGTGGCTATATACTACCGTCTTGCTGAAGAGACACGTCTGTGTAAGTTAGAGACACACATTTACCCTCCACATGTACGAACTGGGTGGCAAGCTCCTTGTTTGGGTAGAAGCAGACCCGGAGGTATGCCCAGCATGTAGTTCTATAAATTGCTTATTTAGTTTTGGTCTTCTCTGTGTGTTTGCTTTCCTTTGCTAGCAATGATGTGGGGGCTTGTGTCTCATCATGGATGTTTATATGTGCGTCTGCTCAGGCACACAGCACCCACAACTGCCTTCTTGCCTCCCCACGATTTCCACCCCAACGCCAAGGGAGGGTGACGAAGCAAGACTGTGAAGGGCCACAGTGGAAAGTGACAAAGCCACGAGTGTCTGCATGCAACAATCAAGACAGTACCCAGCCTGGCTGCTCGGTATGGACCCCTCCCCCGCCCCCTGCATCTGCCCCTCTGTGCCAGACTGGATTCTGGCCCTCGGCTCTGTCCAGGGCCTTCCAGTGGGATGTGGACATGAACGAGGAGCCCATGGGAGACTCAAGCCTGCCAGCTGGCTCTTCCTAACTCACCTGCAGGTCGAAGAACTTGCTGTACCTCCGGTAGATAGTCTGGGAGGTGGAGTCGGACCAGGTCACGTTGATAATGTATACCTGAGGGAAAAGAGGAGCAGGTGAGTAGGTGACCGAGACTGGGTTGCAGGCACTGTTTAATATTACTGTAGGAGTGTCACAGCCGAGACCATTTCCCCCTCATCTGTCACCAGGGCCTGGCTCACTGTCAGGAAACACGTGGACTCTATACACACACACACACACACACACACACACACACACACACACCTGAAGAAGCAGTCACTGAAGGGATAATGAAGATTCTCTTAGTACAGGGTTAAAACAAACAGGTTAAATGTCATTTGTGGATAATAAACACAAAATTGAAGTCATTACATTTTTTTGAAACAGCTGATTTCCACTTCTCCTTATACTTCAGAGTGATTGAGATTCTGTGAAGGCTCTTTCCAAATTGCAGGTCCATGAGCCTCACACTTTAAAATTCCACATGGGCAGACCTGGGCAGACCAGAGATATGTGGCTCACCTCGGCCTCCATACAGCCAGCCTCCCAAGAACCAGGCTCACTGACCTTCACAGAGCGTGCACACAGAGCGTGCACACAGAGCGTGCACACAGAGCGTGGTCACGCTGACCTAGGATGTCAGCAGATCTGGCCTGAGAAGCAACTTCACAGGAGAGATGACGTGCACTCATGGAAAATCTACAAGCTTTTCCTTGGGTGCCTTACAAGGCAAGCATGCCAAGCCTAAGCTGTCCCCTGGTAAACTACACAGATCTGCATCTCAGGCCACCAAGGAAAGCTACCTAGTTCAGGAGGACTCTGGGGAAGGAGAGAAAGCTCCTTGTTCACACAGTGTACTGTGTGGAATCTTATTTCTGGTTCTACACCCCTGAAAGAAGTGTAAACTTCTGAAGGCTGCACACACATACCCACAGCCATGGGGCTACTCTGCTGGCCTCCCCTGGCACAGGTGGGACACAAGGGAGGTGACCTCTGGGGACAGAAAGAGTCTCCCAAGCAAAGGTTCCCATATCTGCAAGTCTAACAGAATTACTCTGGCACTGTAGGAATTCAGGTTCCAAAGCCACTGGTAAATAATTCTGACATCATAGGTCTGTGGGGTTCTTCTAATGAAAACTCCATAGTCAGAGAAGCCAAGGTCTGGGCTACACGGAGGAGAAATTTCAGCAAAGAGACTCATTTAAGCACTGTGGACAGACTGGTGCAAGTCCCCAGTTAGAGGGCAGAGCTTGCAGAGTGGAGGTGACCTGTTGCTTGGTGAAGGAGCACCGTTCCTCCTCCCAGGCTAAGTTACAGTGTCATTATGGAGGTTCTAATAAGAGTGGCCCCATATGCACATATGTCTGAAGGCTCTGGTCCCCAGTTGGTGGAACTGTTTGAGAAGGAGTAGGGGGTGTGACCTTGTTGGAGGAGGTGTGTGACTCATACACACACCATTCCCTGTGTCTCACCTTCTGCCTTGTGGTTGTGGATCAAGACGTGATCTCTCAGAAGCTGCCCTGAGCACTGTATGCCTTTGCTTCACCATTGGAGACCCTAACTTTCTGGAACTGTATGACCAATTAAATGTTTTCTTTTATAAGGTGCCTTGGTCATGGTGGCTTATCACAGCAATAGAAAAGTAACTAAGGCAGTTAGCTGCATGGTGTGGAGAATACTCTGAAAGACAATCAAGGAGAGGGCCCTTGATTAAGCCAGGAAATTAGGGGGGGATATCACCACCTAGAAATGGAGTATTAATGAGCAGAGGTCCTGATAAGGAAAAAACACTAAGTTAAAGGCCAGCCCTGCCCACATGTGCTCAGAATAAACTACTGGCTTATAGTACTAAATATGAATTGAATATATAGATTAGTGGTAGCACATTTACCCACCACATTTAAAGCCGTGAGCTCTAGTCTCAGCAGTGAAAAATAATAAGAATCTTTTTAAAGCCAGGCACAGTGGTAGGCATCTATAATTCCAATATTTGAGAGGTGGAGGCAGAAGAATCAAGAGTTCAAGGTCATCCTCAACCATAAAGTGAGTTCAAGACAAGCCTCAGCTGTATGAGACCCTGTGTGAGAAAACGATGAACCTAAGTAAATATATGGACAGGCATACAAGCAGACAGGTATGTGTGCACATGCAATATTGTATGCTTTATGATATCCAAACAATAGCACATGTTTAGATAACTAAGTTACTATATGCCGGTATGGTATAAAGTATTTACACGTATTAGCTCATTTAATCTTCTCAATGATTATCCCCATACCATGCAGGAGGAAGGAGAGGTGCAGAGATGCTAAGTAAAATCACACAGCTAATAAAATACACAGTAGAAGACGTGAGCCAAATCGGAGTCTTTCCCCTGTCTTCTACACACTGGGTATTTAGCTTTCTACCATTGCCTGGGGTAGGATAAATTATAAACACTAGAAGCTGATTTGGTTCTGGAGGCTGGAAAGCCCAGGAGTATGGTGCTGGCGGCTGTGGAGAGTCGTCCTGGGCTGGAGAGAGAAGGGTGAGTTCAAGAGACAGAAAGAGGAAAAGGGCTAAACTCATCCTTTTATCATGAAGCCAGTTCCAGGACAAGGACACCTAGCCATTCAGGAAGGCTGTGCCCTACACTTAAAGATCCTCCCTCTCCTATTGTTACAGTGCTAATTAAAGTTTAATTTTGCAGAGAATAAAATACTTTTCTGCAGCCACAGGCCTAGTCCTCTTTGTAAATTTAGGTCTGTAGATATTTAAAACAAATGACTATAGGAAATGAAATCGGAACTAAACATCTTTTAAATTAAAGCTTTATTCAGATATCAGAGAAGTCTGGATATGTCTGAGCAGGGAAGGGCCTAGGGTATTGGCTCTCAACCTGTGGGTCCAACAACCCTTCCACAGGGGATTCCTAAGACCGTTGGAAAACACAGATATATACATTATGATTCATAACAGGAGCGAAACTCCAGCTATGAAGTAGCAACGAAAATAACGTATGGTTGGGGGTTACTGCAACATGAGGAACTAACTGTATTAAAGGGTCACAGCATAAGGAAGGTTGAGGATCACGGGCCTAGAGCAACGAGGAAGAGTCAAAGCCGCACTGAGAGCCCATGAACAACCAGAGACAGAGCTTGGGGATCAGAGAGAGACCAGGGTTCAGGCAGGCAGCAAAAGCCGGTCACTGCTCAGACACAGCAGCTCCCTGCTACCCTGGAAGAGGAGCTGGGTTTTCATCAGGGTCGCTACCACTACCCGCCCCTCTTCCACCTGAATGGCTTCGTGCTGCGGGATGCTCCACAGGGAGCAGATGTGTACCTGCACCAGGTACTGCCTGGTGTCCCCAAGCAGCCAAGCCCACTAGGAGAGAGAGAGAGCACAGGGTGGACTTGCCTGCAGGTCATTAAACTCCATTCTCCTGGGCCTGTGAAGCGGAGCTGGGGAAGGACTTAACTGGGGCTTAACACCCATGTTCCTTCCTATGTGGTAATTACGGGCTTCCCTTTCACCTCCCAGGGAGAATAAATCACAGGCTCCCGGCCTGGCTGCTGGAAAGATGAAGCAGGCAGTCCTGGTAGTCAGGAGGCGCAGGAAGCCTGCTAGCTGGGAGATACAGGGAGGCCTGCTAGGGCACATGCTAAGAGGTCGCTTTTTTGGCAGAGGTGGTATCTAGGGCTCAAGGCAGTGACTTGTCAGGTGGCGGGTGGCCAAGTGAGGAGAGAATTCTGGAGCCAGCCCCAGCAGGAACTCACCACTCACAGCCTACTTCATTGGCTAAGAGACCTCTCACGCTCCCAGCCCCGGGTTTTCCCAAACTTCTGAGACATGTATGCCATAGGTCGGTAGCCTTGGAAGCCGACAGTTCCTCTGGTAGATAAGACCAGAGGTCTGAAGACGGACTCCAGACTATTGTGTCAGAACCCTTGCTCTGTTTTCTTCCCGACCTTAGATAGAGCCTTGATTATCACTCCAGATGAGTGATGGGGACAAAGAATCCAACCTCGCCCCAGCACACTCCTACCCCTCACCCCAACACCAGAGGTTCTTAAAGTCGCTCTGGCTGGCCCTGCTTCAGAGATAGTTTGTGGAGAAAGAGCAGGTGTCTGAGGTGGAGAGGGCAGAGGTCACTGGAGAAAGCCAGCTCTGTTTACCTCTACAGATAACCCCCCTCTGGTTTCAGGAGCTGCCAGATAACATTACCCAGCAGCTGGGCTTCAATTAAGCACCCTGATTCCAAACACAGTTCCTTGGGCTTATGTTTCCTGTGTAGAGTTTCCCTTTCTTCTGGATTTTAAAAATACACGGATTCCATTTCAAGGTCTCTGGTCACTTCAGGCAGATGGTAGGCAACTATGAAACCTCCTTAGAGACCAGTAGCCATGTGCAGCTTCCTGTGAGCTAGCCAGACTATCATGTTTCTCTGCAGCTCACGTCTAAAGGATGAGAAACTTCGGCAGAGACACCACATATGGACAATCAGCACAACACCTCATCAGGCAACCTCCCATTCCGGGGCCATGCTATCTGCTGGATACACATGGCCTGACCATATCTGAGCTCTCGGACCTTGTCTGCCCTGTGGGTTCTGCTGCCCTCTAGGAACCAAACTCCTTCAGAACTTGAATGTAGGTCAGTAAACTTGCATGACCTGGATACAAATCACTTGCAGGTCAGCTCCAGAGTACCAAGAAAGAAGGCTAGTGTCTGAAGGGGAGTCCAGGACGGGATCTGGGATGGACCAAATGAATGATTGCAAAGATGGGGCCCAACCACGCCTAGAAGGGCCCAGCCTGGCTTGGGTTTCGTCAGAAATACTAATGTCTGTTGCTGCTTTTGACACAGAAAGTAGAACAAGGGGAGAAGAGCTGGGATTGGGGGGAACTGTGCACCCCTATGTGGTGCACATGGTGGTTGCAGTTTACTGAGGAAGGCCTTATTTTCCCTGGCCTCATGCCCAGCAGACGTGGCCCCAGGCCAAATGGAAACTCCATTGCAATGCTCTCCAACCTGCTCACACTCGGCTCTGGCAGGACCAGGACCGTCTCACATAGCTGGGCAAGTTGTCTTTACTACCTGATGGTTGTCCAGTCAAGGGGCCACGTAGGGAAGTAATCTAATCTACATTATAGTCTGCAAACTACAAGCTCCACCTTGGGGCTGTAGCCATACAACAAAGGGGTGCATTGCTTCTGGGGTGGGCTATTCCGGTTTTAGGGCCTTGGAGGTCACAGAATCACTTCAGATCTTCTGGAGTCTACGGATGAAGGGAGACCTACCATTCTGGGTTAACTGGGTTCAAATCTATGGCCCTAGAAACCAGAACGAACACAACCCAGAAGCCAACAAAAGGGACCATGAATATTGAACTAGCTTCTTGATGAGGAGGGGCCCATGCTAAGTTCTTCCCCCAAGAAGTTGATGTCCATCTTAGAGAACATTAAGCCCTACCTTCCCCTTCTAAATGTCCCATATACGTAGATCTGCCTTGAAAGGTTGGGAGAGAGAGTGGCCTGTAAATCTCCAGTCCAGCCAGGCTGTCCTCTAAATTTAAACCACCCTTGGGCAGAGGGCTCCAGGGGTACTATTCCCAATAAGTGGCTATGCCAAACTCTGGGCTGATACTGCCTTCCAGATGACTCTCAAGGTGGCAATAATGGTCCTGATATTAAAAGTCCCTATCCACATCCACTAATTGTTCCAGAGAAGGAGCCCTCAAGAGTGCCACCATCTGACCTGGGTCCCATTGGCCCCATGAATCTGTCCATGTCCGGGAGTGCTCAGAGCTTGTCATCCACCATCAGCAGGCTATTACATCCACCCTTGTTTGCTAATTGCTGGCACAGCACCACCCAAGAGCTTGGCACACATTGCATCAGTCTGTTTGACATGGGGAGCCCAACCCCTCCCTGGTCTCCCCATTAGCAGAAGCTGTCTTGCCCTCTCCTGGCCTTCCGTGTACTGGGTCCTGAGATAGCAACTGGTTCACTCAATGAAAGTAGCAGGGTTTGTAGTAACAAGCTATGGCTAGAGACTTATTGGAGGGAGTTCTCCAGCCCCTGACACAAACTCTTAACAGGCAAGAGCTAGATTATGAATCCTTCTGATTCTGTACAAGGGTCTTGGCCAATCCCAAACCTAGCCAGTAATGGCCCGTGTCACTTGGCTCAATTTTTGCGGGGAGGGGAGCTGGATAGGTTGGGAATGTGGGTCTATTAATCCATATGGCCTCAAACTCACAATAGCCAAAGATGACCTTGAACTTCTACTGACCTCTTGCCTCTACTGCCTGGTTGCTAAGACCACAAGTATGTCTTACTATATACTGGGTTTATATGATGTTGGGGACCAAACTCGGGGCTTTGTGCACACTACATAATAAATACACTATCAAGTGAGCCACACTCCTGACTCTAACGTTTTAGCTTAGCCTGAAAACATTGAGGACCTCAGAAGTGGCCCTGGTAAAACCCCAATGCCTCCTCTAGCTGGGAATTTGTTCTAGATGACAGTGAACATTTAGGAAAGAGCCACCACTTAAAAGGGGATTTAAATGGAGACCTCTACTCCAACATGCACACCTTACAGAGTGACCACAGGGTAGTGACCATGAGGTATCACAGTGAATCCTGCAGGAGTCACCCCAAAAGGCTCGAGAACCTGAGCCACATCCACCCACTACTTAAAAGCCCACAAGTACCACCCATTTCTGGGGGGAAAGAGAGCTTTAATTCCATTCACTGTTTACTTCTGCAGCACTGGGAATTGAACCCAGGACCTTGTGCTTGCTAGGCAACTTCCACCACTGGGCTACATCTCCAGTCCTGAAAGAAAGTGCACTCCCTCCTCCATATCTCCATATCCGTCTGTTAGTCCTCCTAGGCAGTTTTCCTTATACTTTCAAGTCACACACACACACACACACACACACACACACACGCACACGCACTCACGCACATCTACTGAGAGGGTGCCACACTGTGAGGCCAGAGGCCTTTTTCACATTCTCTTCCCTGTTTCCTGAAAAGGAAATGCACATAGAAGCTGGGTGCTCCCAGGATCCACAAAGCCTGAGGGACCTGAAAAGTCGGAGTCACCATCAAAGCTCCGTCCTTCAATTCCCCAGAGAGAGAGCCTTGCTCTTATCTGAGCAAACAAATGGGCTCCCTGGGACTGAGGAGAGCAGCAGCCACTCCTGTTTGCTGAGGACTCACTGAGTTCCAGGCAAGGCTAGAGCCTTCATTCTTATTATCTCTCTTTGCGACATCCTCCAAAGACAGTGCTAACACCTCCAGCTCTCAAAGAAGAGGGGAGTCCCAGCTGTGACCCGCTGAGGTCCAACCCACAACCAGTGATAAGCATAGAGTTAAATAAGCCAAGCCCTCCAGACAAGCCCTTTCTCTCTTTCTCAGGTTTAACCGTATTCTTTTTGTTTGTTTTTTGTTTGTTTGTTTGTTTTTTGTTTTGAGACAGGGTTTCTCTGTGTAGCTCTGGCTGTCCTGGAACTCACTCTGTAGACCAGGCTGGCCTTGAACTCAGAAATCCGCCTGCTTCTGCCTCCCGAGTGCTGTGATTAAAGGCGAGCGCCACCATGCCCAGCGGAACCATATTCTTAAATTAATTGTTTGCTTGGTGTTGGGTATAGCTATGCACATGCCAAGGTTTGCATGCCATGGTGCATATGTGCCCAGAGAGTCAATCATCTCCTTCCAGCCATCCTTTGTTTGTTTTTTTCTTTCCGAGACAGGGTTTCTCTGTGTAGCCCTGGCTGTCCTGGAACTCACTGGCATTTTTGTGTCAGGCCACATTCACAGCTCTCATGTCGGACATGTCTGCTAGGCTCACTTTGGCACCGAGGAGCCAGAGCCCCAGAAACATCAAAAGCATTATGTAGTGGGTTCCGATGGGCTTGGCCACCACTTGCCAGCTCTAGCAAAGTTCGGAAGGGAACTTCCGGCTCCACACACTCCCTAATCAACGCCCAGCCCTGGCCCAGTGCCCTCAACATACACATCCTGCCAGGGCGCCTGTGCCTTTGTCATACCTCGGAGCCAGGCAAAGGTTAACAAGCACAGCTTGGTTCCGCTTCCTGTGCAGCGCAGGGAAGGCCAGAAGTCAGCTGCTCCCTTACAGGGGCCTTCAGGGAAGTGACCTCTCCACTTCCTCCCCAGCTGACACACTCACACCTTCCTCTCTGCTGTGCTCAGCAAAGCTTTGCTGGTGACACAGGCAAGTGGCTGTCATTAGGACACTAGTGCCTGGTATGGCCTGGCTTTTTGGAAAGCATTCTGGTGACTCTTATCCTTTTTTTTTTTTTAAGGTTTATTTATTTGCTTGTTTGTTTATTTATTACAAGGACACTGTTGCTGTCTTCAGACACACCAGAAGAGGGCATCAGGTCTCACTACAGATGGTTGTGAGCCACCATGTGGTTGCTGGGATTTGAACTCAGGACCTCTGGAAGAGCAGTCAGTGCTCTTAACCACTGAGCCATCTCACTAACCCTGATTCCTACCCTTAATCTTACAAGTTCTTGTACTTAACAACTGGACCTCTAAGACAGACAGAGAGAGAGAGAGGAGAAAGAGGAGGAGGAGGAAGAAGAGGATGAGGAAGGAGAAGGAAGAGGGAAAGTTGGTATATGTATGCAAAAATATTCTCTGCTGCAAAAAAATAAGGATATTCACTTTAAAAGCTATAAAAATTACGGCTCATATACGTGCTGATGGTAAGATGCCCTCTTCTATAGCAAGCTGAGAAAGGAAAACCGAGAAAACAAAGCGGAGCCTACAGCGCACAGCCAGCCAAGTTTATTTGCGGTGTAAGTGTGCAGGGTCCTGTGCCCCTTGAGAACTGGTTATCTGAGAGAAAAGATCTCAGGGGAGAGACGGGTACAGTCTCGCATTCTACTTTGAACATTTCCGTATTTATTTCCTTTTGCTTGAAAGTGTATGGCTTTCATAATTTAACATGAGCTTTCGATCTTGGAAAACACTTGTGCCTCCTTAGCCTGTCCCCTGCCCCGGCTCCGGTTCCATCCAGATGCTGTGCTGACATCAGCCCTTGTTCATTCCTATGGGGTAGCGGGGAGTTTCAAGTTCAACCCTGTGATCCTGAAACTAAGGTTGTAGCCCCGGCTACACAGAGTCACCACAGGTCCTTTAAAACCACCATGCCTTGGCCTCGCAGGCCATTTAAACTAGAGCTTCGGAAAGTGGGAATGGTTTGGGAGGTTTTAAGACTCCCAGGTAGGTCTACTCTTAGTGACAGTTGGAGATCATTAAAGCCAACCAAACCTCCAGAGACCACTGACTAGCTGGGAAGAAAAGAAAGCAACCAGACATCTCTTTAACTGGAAAGCACCATTGTAGAAGAATGTGTCCTACAGAGTTCAGCTTTGCCTTCTCAATGTCTATGACAGGGAGTCTGGACTTCCTGCCTACAAGTTTGGGACACATCTGCTCTTATGAAGAAGGGACAACCAGAACCAGATGCCTTCACTCTGAGCTGTGTCCGAGTTTCCATAGGCAGCCTGTGCCACCTACCATCCCTGGGCCTCCATCAGGGATGACAGAGGGGTCAGAACCAGCCCCTCCAGGCTCAGAGGAAGAGCTAAAAGAATCAGCAGCATCTGTTGATACGCGTTCTTGGATATTTAAAGGACTGTCACAATGCGGGGATCGGGTCCAGTTGACTGTCAGAGCAGACAGCAGATGAGTGGGAGCTGCAGGAAAGCAGGTCTCTGTCCATTGTCAGGAAGAAATTTCCAGTCACTGGGCCAACCAGAAATGCAAGTAACGTGAAGTAATGAGATTGCTGGACTGAGGGGACAAGAGATCCCCCAAAATGTAATGTTGCTTGACGACCCTTCCTCACTTATTCCAACACTGTAAGACCAGGAACACTCAGAGTTTTTAGTCAAAATCCTCTGGGAAAGCAGCTTCTTAACTAAAAGAAATTTCCTGAGTCCCACCGAGGCCAGGCACTGTGCTGGACACTGGAAGTCCAGGCAGTGAGCCAAACCCCCGACTGCTGCTCTGGGCTCAAAGGAAAACATGGGACCATGCTGAGGTCCCGAGACTGAGCAGGAGAGACACCATGCTAGGCTGAAGGTCGGGGAACAACTGTCTGGGACAGGGGTGTTTGAACCAAGACCTGCCTGAAGAAGGCAATGCATTAGCAAGCGGGAAAACAGTGGGACAATCAGTGGGACAATCAGTGGGACCCAACTCAAAGCTGGAAGAGAGTGGTACCTCCTCCCACCATATGCAAACAGACCAGAGCCTCTCAAATGGGAGAGATGGAAGGCTGGAATCTTAACAGGGCACTCAGGTAGCTGTATCACAAGCAAGGTCCTGAGTTTGATTCCCTCGCTGCAAGAAAGTCTTCACAACCTCAAACAGTGAGGCCAAAACATTGCGGTAATGAAGGGAAAGCAGGTAAACCAGAATTTAACAAGATCACAATCTTCTATGTTTCGATGAGTGTCAGCAGTAAAGAGAACCCACAGCACAGGAGAACATTGTAACTGTGATACCTCTGTCAAAGGACTTTTCTTTTCTTTTCTTTCTTTTTTAAAAGATTTATTTATTTATTTCATGTATGTGATTGCACTGTTACTGTCTTCAGACACACCAGCAGAGGGCATCGGATCCCCATTACAGATAGTTGTGAGCCACCATCTCGTTGCTGGGAATTGAACTCAAGGACCTCTGGAAGAACAGTCAGTGCTTGTAACCACTGAGCCATCTCTCCAGCCCCCAAGTTTTAAAGGACTTGTATCTAGAACGGTAAATCACCCAACCCAAGAGGGACACTGGGAAGGGTTCCATGTCCTTGGTGTCCAGCACAGGGATACTGCATGATGTTCCACTAGCCTGTCTCCACAACTTGACACCTGCTCACCCTTTCTAGAAACCAGTTTCTTCCAGTCCCACCATCCCTTTCCCTCCCCCAGCCTACACTTCCCCTCCCCCCTTTATAAAAGCCACCATAGGTGCCTGGAACCACAGTTCCTACCACAGCACTGCAAACACTTCCTTTCCATTTTCCCACTCCATTCCCAGAACCACTCTCTACAGATACCCAGCATCCAACTTCCCTGGTTTAACCTATAACATGGAGCAACAGTGGGAATATGGTGGATTCTCAGTAGAGCTAAGCTGCTCATCAGGTGCACCCAGAAAAAAAGCAATATGGACCTACTCTGTGCTAGACTCCGCCCTAGACACTGGTCAGACAAAATCCAATAAAACATTGTGCAACTCTGGCCCCCAGGGCCTCCAGGATGATAATGACACTCCAGGTGCTAGGAGGCCATCTGTCCAGGAGGCCATCTGTCCCAGAGGCCTTCTTCTCTTGCTTTAATTCCTGAAACCGGGTAATTTATAAAGAAACAAAGTTACCAGGCTTGGTCCATGTGAAATTTAGAGAAGAGGATCGGTTCAGGGTTTGCTGGGACTCCATGAGAGCCTGTCTCAAAAAATTAAAATAAATCAACAAATGAATGAAGTTTACTTTGGTTCAAGATTCTGGGGGCTGGGAAACCCAAGAGCACACGCACAGCTTCTGGTAGGTTCCATGGGGAGAGGAGGACAGTTGCTTTAAGCTAACCAGCTGCCTCTTGACCGAGCTGCTCCAAATGAAACAGGTGCTAATATCTCTCAATGGCTTCATTGCCTTCAAAGGGCACCAGGTCTCAAAACTGCCACAGTGGCACAGATTTTAAAATAAGCTTCCACGAGGACAAACTATACTTAAATCACAAACTTAAAAGGTTTCCCAGAAGTTGTCACATTGAAAGGGAGGAAAGGGCTATACTGGCAAGGGGACATCCAGGCAAAGAAGGGACGAAAGCTGGCGTGGTGTGAAATAGGCTGAGCTGGATGGCTGGAGCCCAAGGAGGAAAGGAGAAGGCAAGGCCCAGATCTGAGGGTGACGGAAAGAAGGAGGCAAAGTGGGTGTGGCAGTCCACAGAGCCAGGGCCAGAGGCTTTCTTAGGCAGAGAACACAGCATAGGTTGCCAGTGGTAAAGGAACAAAGATCAGGTGTTGGGGAGCCCTGGTGTGACCACAGAGATAGGTGTGGTAGGAAACAGGGAACTGAGAGAACCCCAAGCTGAGGCAGGCCTGGTGGTGAGAAATCTTGGGAAGCAACATGTTGGGGTGGGGTCCCTAAAAACAAAAGGAGATATGGGATCCTGGAAAGGGCTGTGTGAAGGTGAAGAAACTCCACACCAAAGGCTTCTGAGACCCCAGACCAGCTGGGATACTGGAAAGACTCAACGGAGCCCAAGGTGGAAGAGCATGGAGGACCTCCATCTGGGCGGTGCGTGGGAACACCATCCACTCACCGAGGGACAGCCATGGACTAGGACCTGGGGCATCTGGTGCAGAGGGCATAGCAGCTTTGCAAGCAGAAGGAGCACATTGCTAGAAGCCAACGGTTTGGTTGTACTTTTAGTTCACTCCTAGGCACAAGCTCTTAGTAAAAATCTCTCCTCTCTCTCTCCTCCTCCTCTTCTTCCTCCTTCTCTCTCTCCTCTTTGTTTCTCTCCCTCCCTCTTCCCCCATCTCTCTCTCTCTCTCCCTCTCTCTCTCCCTCTCTCTCTCCCTCTCTCTCTCTCTCTCTCTCTCTCTCTCTCTCTCACACACACACACACACACACACACACACACACACACACAATTTGTGTTAAAAATACAGAGTGACCAGAACAAAATAATGCCAGGTCAGGTCACATCTTTATAGACCCCAGCCCTTAACTCTCCGCCCCTTCCTAACCTGTACCTACGAGGGACCCGCTTCTCTGTCCCAGCCAACTCTAGGCCGTCATTTGCTCCTAGGTCCCCTTGGGGAAGAGGGCTGCCAAGTTGGCTGGAGGAGAGCCCTGTGTTGGGGCCAGGGCAGCCTGCCAGGCACTACATCTGGTTGGGCCTCCCCTCCTGATCCCAGTTCTTCATCAGTCAGAGGCTGGAGGTAAGAGGGCACGTGGCCAGCTCTCTTCCATCAGCGCTTCATGAAGTCACGTCATGCAAGCATTCCCTGGGGGAGGGTGGTCCCCTCCCTCTGACCTCAGCCTGCTTCACTTGGCCAGAGCCCACCCCTCTCGCTCACACCCAGAATCTTGCAGGCAAAAGCATGGCTATACATTCTAGCCCTCCCAGGCTGCACTTGAAGTCCCAGAGAAGTCTCTCCTCACAACCCTTGCTGTCGATGTGCCAGCCGAGCCGCAATGGGCACTGAAGACGAACCACTCAGCCAAACCCACAAACTGTTCAATGCAGTCTCCCTCCAGCCTTATCACACAGGTCGGGACCAGGCAGAAAAGACGAGGATGCCCGATGGGCAGTACAAATTACACATGCTAAACCTAGCTTCATCTCTTATTTGGTATAGGGACTTGGATGAGGTCTCCAGTTCCTGAGCCTTCCACGCCTATGAAACAAGAGTAGCAAGAGGTCATGACTTGGATGTTTTTTTAAAAAAACATATTTTACCATATTACATGAGGATGTGATGTGTATATCTCTGCGTGAGTAGACACGCCACTTCATGCAGGCGGAGGTCAGAGGGCAACTCTGAGGAGCTGGGTCTCTCCTTCCACATTTATGTAGGTTCTGGGGATCAAACTCAGGTCACCAGGTTTTCTCAGCGAAGGCCTTTATCTGTTGTGCCACTTTGATGGCTCTTAAGTGAAGATTAAGTGAGAAAATGCCTACTAGGCACTTACCGTGTGCCTTCCCCATAAGAAACACAGTGGTGGCTCCTTCGAGTTATATCCTGGTAATTGTCTGCTGGGCAGGCAGCTGTACTAACATACTAACGGCCTCCACTATCCTGGTCGATACAAGTGGAGGATCTGGACAGATCTTTAACCATACACAGTTGAGAGCAGCCAATCATGGAACATTTCATGAGACTTCTGGAAGGGACAGAAACCACCTTTTAAGCTCCTTTCTCTGACTCTCTCTGTAGGGGGCTGCCTTGAGTCATTAAGCTCCCGCATCAATACACAGGCCTGGGGATGCTTACCCTCTCCAACAGAAGATGCTGAACTTCCAAAAGGGTTCAAAGCTTGCCCAAGGTCACATGACTGGATCAGCCAGCCGGGAGAGTATAATCCTAGTGAGACTGTCCTTTCCCACCTTGTGGCAAAACCTTACCAAGTCACCGCGTCTTAGAGAACTGGTGGTATCTCAAGTGAGAGGGAGGTGGGGAGCCGACGAACAGATGTGGGGAGCCCACGGACAGATGTGCTGAGCTGAGGGAAAGAGCAGGCGGTGGGCAGGGCCACCCCTCAGTGAGGACAGTTAGGCCAAGCCAGGCACCTTGGGACCCACACCCCAAGTCCCGCCCAAGAATGCTCCCTCAGGCTGGGCCTGGTGCTCCTTCAGGCTGGGCCCTAATAGCCTGTGGCCACTCCCTGCCTCTAGAAGGAAGAAGTGGCCTTATAGAGCTCTTCTGGAAGCTAGATGCCCCATGGCAAGAGTCCTACATGGCACTCACTCCCTGGTAACCTCTTTCTATTGACTCTTCAAGACTGACTGCCTCCTTTCATGGAAACCTCCAGAAGATAGAGAAGCGGCCAGTCAGAAGAGATACAGACGTGGCGTTTGTTCTGTCAGTGGCTTTGGAGCTTGGTAGAGGAGAAAGCAGAGCTGGGACGTGACTGACAAGTGTGCCCAGGTCCTAATGTCCTCTGCCTTTGAGATTTTCTGTGTCTGGGGAAAGACCTCCTAGAGGAAGGCTATAATAGGTCAGAGCCTCTGCTCCAGGCAGCCCATCCCCAGCTCAGAGGTTGGGACAAGTAATGAGAGAAAGAGACCTGGAGTCAGGGGTTAAGGTTCACACCTAGCTCCAACCCCGCAAGGTCTGTGACCATGGTCCTGTGGTGAGCAGGCATGGGGCAAGTCTGGGCACAGCCTTGTATAGAAGACAACTGTCCATGCATGTCATTCTTGCATCTAGGCCACAGCACACTGCTGTAGTCTGTAACAAGAGTAGACTCTCTACAGAAGGATCCAGGGACCAGGTGTTTCAAGTGCATGGGCCCATGAGACACAAGAACGAGGCTCTTTGGAGAAAGGTTTTTCCTGCCCAGTTCCAGGATCAGTAAGGAAGTCACAAGTAAGGCAGTCCATTCATCTCTGGGTATGTGACCATTGGCTCAGTCTTTGAGTCTATCTGATCCTCCCTTCCTCCGGCTCCTGTAGGGACCCCCCCTAATATGTCCTCCTCCTGGCCCAGGGATGCCTCACAATCCTTCTGCCTCTGGTGGCCTGTCTTGGAGCTTCCCTATCCAGGCACTCATCTCAGCAAATGCTGCATGTGAGGGTGGGACTCTGTTGGGGTGGGGGTTGAAAGCAATGCTCACCTGTGCAAACGGGCTCAGGCAGAACAGACATGGTCGCCCCCTCACCTTTCTCCACCCTGAACTCCAGTGACAGCACCTCAAAAATGCAAGTTCTACGGCTACATCCCTAGGACCTGAAAGTCACTCACAGAGCTGAGTTCCTTTCTAATGAGCAAGTGACCCATCCCCTGGCTCCTCCCACGTCTGTGTCTGCAGTCCCTGCAGTACTTGGGCTCCTAACTTCATGCATCTTTTAGGATTATTACCCAAGCAAGGTGGCAGCTGTTGGGTTGTGGTGGAGGGGGAGGGGATTGTTATTTCATGGACAGTGTCACACTTGCAAGGCACGAGAATGACATGGGGTTTCTATTCTATGATGCTACTGTAAATGAGAAGAATGACATGGGTTTCTATTCTATGATCCTACTGTAAATGAAATTTTTCCTGCATTTCTTCCTCCTGCCCATTCCACTCCAACCTTCCTCAAGGTAGTTTTGAAAGCTAAGCCTGGTACCAACAGTACCAGGAGTGTTCTCTCTTCTCTCCCCCTGCATCACTGATAAACATGAACAGGGTAACAGGAGAAGCCCATCTCAGTCATCATCAAACATTCAGAGTCTGAGACACAGCCCCAGGGCACATCCCAGAACAATGGTGACAGTAAAGGGAAACTGAGTCACCTCTTCCCTTTCTCTCTCCCTCTGGCCTTTGCCTGGTGTCCCCTCACCCTGAACACCTGCCACTGGCACGTACAGTAAGTATTGACAGCAGTTTCTACTCCTGCTCAGAGATCACTTCCTTCCTTCTGCCCAGTTCCTGTTCCGTCCACCACGTGCTTCCTTCTGAGATTTTCTGGCTCAAGCTGGTCCATGCAGTCAGCCTGGGGTCTCCCTCTGCTCTGGAGAGCGACCTGTTATGGCTCACCCAGTGGTCTACAGCATCTGAAACGGTGTCTGGAACACAGTAGGTGCTGCATAAATGCTTGCCAGGTGAAAGACAGGAGAGATCAGAAGAGCTATTGACCGTGATATGCTTTCAAAGGTCAGCAAGGAGACTGGAGCTCGGAAGGGTCTGTGGGCCAGTGGAAGAGCACTGTCAGCTTTGAGCATACAGAAGCATACAGAGAAATGGTCAAGGGGTAAATCTAGTTCTTCCCACACCAGGATATCCCATGGCTGATGTGTCATCCTGACAGGGTTATACCCATCACCATGACCACATCTAATCAGTTAGCCTAGGAGCCAGCACAGAGGATGAGAGGGCGAGTGATGTCACCGCTGCAGAGCCAAGAAGGCTTGGTCTTCAGTGCCAAGGCATCAGTTGGGGGACTAAGTCCCTGTGTTCAGGAGAGTAATGAAGACTGGTCCCATCCTGATAGTTCCTGCTGTTCCCCAGGCCCCCTTCCCTTCCCCCAGCCTGAAGGATTGGCTATTTCCAACCTCTTCTCCACACCCCTCAGGGCCTTCCTTCCCCAACCACTCTGGTAAAACAATCTGTCATGGTCTCACACCAAGAGAATGTGTTTTGGCACTGGAAAGGCCCAGCAAAGGCCCAGCACCACCACCCCTGAGCTGTATAGCGCAGAGACAGCTACATAATCTCTGAGTCTTCATCCTCCATTTATAAAACAAATCTCATGGGAGCACTGCAAGAATTCAGGGGAGTTCTGCACCTAAGATGCAGAGCTTACAGCTGGCACCCAGCATGCTCAACACATGACCACTCCCACCAGCCCCTCTCCAGAGTGCTCTTAAAATCTGTAGTACCCAGTTCTATTGGACCCAGTGAATTATCTGTCCCTGGAAAATGGTCTTCTCTTTACAACTAAGACTGAGGCTTAAGTAGTCAGGGCATGGGGCTAGAGAGATGGCTCAGCAGTTACGAGCACTAGTTGCTCTTCTAGAAGACCCAAGTTCGATTCCTAGCACCTGCATGATTACTCACAACCATCTGTAACTCTAGTTCCAGAGGATCTGGTGCACTCTTCTTGCCCACTCAGGCACTGAATGTATGTTGTGCACAGACATACATGAAGGCACAAACACCCATGCACATAAAATAAATACATATTTTCCTAAGAGGGACGGAGGAGAAGAGGAGATGGTACAGAAGGTGGTGCTCCAACAGGGCAGGATGGCTAACTTCATCTTGCACAGAACGCTAAAATGTCACAGGATCTAGGTCTGAATTCCAGCTGTGCCACATCTCATCTCTCTGACTACAGGGAAATCTCCTCACGCGCCACCCCCCAGCCTCTGAATCTGTGTCTATGAGGGAGGCAGTAACAGTCCTGCCTTGGCTGACGGGAGGCTCCGTGAAGGTGTAGGTGTTTGGGACTGCACAGCTCCTAGGCATTCGCAGAGCTGGAGAGCACAGTTGTCATCCCTACAGGGTGGCACCACAGTACACTGGCACATCCTCTGGGAGCAAGGAAGAGGAAAGTCCCTGTACCGAGAGGCAACGGTTCCTCCACTTCTGCATTTGGGTTAACTAACAGCTGATGTGCACCCAGTCAGGGTTGGCGGGAGGGAAAGGTCCTGCTAAGGAGAAACCCGGCAAGCCAGTGCCAGGCCTTCAACCACCCTGCAGAACAAGAGCCCATTCTCTGTACCTGGGAGCTCTTCCCTCTGACTCATAGACAGCGTTCTCATATTTCAGGTCTGGTGAGCGATTTTACGGCCACTCCTCAAACAGCTTCCCCCAGCCCATTAAAGCAGGCCAGCCAGCAGCTCAGAACGCCCCTCCCTGGGGATGGCCCTTAGATAACCTAGCCTGACTCCTTAGTAAAAGCCAAATGATTTTTAGGTCTCTCCCCACTGAAAGCCAGCCAACCCCGCCTGCTTAACCCAGTGCTAAGAGGTGGGTGGAACTGGCCAGAAGAGTCTCATCAGACGGTCCACATGTGGTCAGGGGCCCTCCAGCTCAGATGCTGCCCAGATACCAAGGGCTCTGCTACAGCTCTACCATCCTCCCGGAGGCAGAAATAATGTTGCAGCTTCTGCAGCCACGCGTAGGATGCACACACTCGCTCCTCTCTAATGGAGCCACTGCCCTGGCTGTCCTGACAGCTTTTCCCTCTTTGAAGTCTCCACCGAGTCTTTTGCCCACTGAGAGGGAAGTTCCATACAGCCAGGGCTCTTATTTTCTTAAACACGGTGGAAATATTTGGCCTTTCCCATAATATTTAGTTTTCCTGATACAATACATAGACGGCACTTTTTTTCATGGGAGGTTTTCAACAGACTATTGTTTATTGAAGGGCAATTAGTAGGGTACCACACACTGCCAGAGAAGGCCGGCCCTGCAGATGGGTGGGGGACAAACAGAGGAGCCATCCCAAGTGTGCGCCCCTAATCCACTTATGGGACGCACGCAGGCATCTGATCCCTCCGTAATGGGTGTGATTTATGGCATCTCTCTTAAATTAAAGGGGCTTTCTGCGTTGCTCTCCCAAGACTCCCTACCCCCCAAAAAGCAATAAATAAGACTAGAAGGAACATTTGCAAGGGAAGGGCAGGAGGTAATGCCTTCTTCTTTTACGAGAAAGATTTTGTTTATTTTTTTTTTTTAACGGTCTGGTCCTAACCTTTGAAGATGACGGATAGCACGCAATCTGTGTCAACCACTCAGCAAGTATTTACTGAGCATCTGCTAAGTGAAAAGCCCTGTGTAGCGGGGGTGTGGGTGAGGGTGGGGGCGGGGGTGGGAGGGGGCACGGACAGAGGCGAGAAGGGAGGAGGGGAGGAGACGCTGATGTTGCGGGTCACAGCTCACGGTGTGACTGGAGAACTCAGACAAGCACATAACAGGCACAGAACACCGGACCAGACACCATGTCTAAGCCTCACTGTGATGGGGCAAAGTGAAATCGCAGACAGGAGGCAGAGAGGTGGCCCAGGGTTTAAGCACATCTGCTGCTCCTCCAGAGCAGACCTGAGCAAGGTTCCCAGCACCCATGTTCTCGGCTCACAACCAGCTGTAATTAACTCTAGTTCCAGGGGCTCCATACCTTCTTCTGGCCTCCTGGGCACCAGGCATACACGTAGTACACAAACGTATATGCAGATAAAATATCCATACACATAAAATAAAAAATGAATCTTTAAAAAATAAATATAAATAAGTATAATTTTAAATAATAAGAAATAAAATGACCAAAAAAAAAAAACCTAACCCCAAACCAATAATAGTTAATTTCAGCAACATGAAGTGTCACGGAACAGTGGTGACTGAGAATCTGGCCTGGGCCAGCGCCTGGGAAGTATTTGTAGCATCCTTTTTCCTGTCATTATGCCCAGCAGATAAACCCAGTTGGTTTCCACCTGCCAGCACGGTCACAGTAGAAACAGAGCTAAATGCCAAACCTGGCTTCTGAGGGGGAGGAGCCACCCGGGAGGGCTGGAGTCCTACCCCCACCATGTGAAACAACACATCTTCAGCCTTTCCTGGATGGTCTACAGAACCTGCCAGAGAGGCTCCAGGCCCGGTGGAGAAGGAAGATAGATAGGAAGGGCTTAGCTCAGATTAAGGGAGAAAACAAAGGAGGTTTAGTTTTGAAAAGCTGGCTGTGTTCTTCAGATAATGGGAGGTTTTAGGTTTCTGGGCCCATTAGTGAGACCTGGGTGAAAAATTATAAAAAAGGACTTTCATTGCAGGCAGGAGAGATGGGTTGGCAAGGAATGAAGAAGAGATTAGAATTTATTATATCATCGGGGAGGTCAGATTGGTTTGTGAGGATAAGAACTAGCAGTCTGGAAGGTCTTTGGGTAGTTACCAAGTGGGGTAAACAGACAGGGAATTCGTGGGCAGCCTTACGCATAAACTGATACAGCCATCAGAGAAGTAACATGGCACTATTTGCTCAAACCGAGTCATTTGGTAGCCATCCTACTCCCCAGTCTACGTGCGAGGGAAATCTGTGTGTGGGGTTTGCGCAGGCTACGGTGTGCATGGATGCTTGCCACAGTAATGTTTGCGTTAGAGAGCCTTGGAGGCAACCCAAGTGTCCATCAAGAGGAGAGTCGGTAAGTGCGGAGCACATGGGCACAGAAAGCTGTGAATCTGTCAAAAGCAAGGAAGCAGATGCTAGAGAATGCTAAAAAGATCTTACGAACGTCCTACAGGGTCAAAGAGAAAGCGATGGCGCAAAGCCACGTATGCAAGCCACACGGAATCTGGGCATGCATGGGTTCAGATTAAACAAATCAGAGTAAACGCTGAAGAGATGGGGAAGAGGGAGAAGGGTCAGGCTGACAGGGAAAATATCGAGGATGTGGCTTCTGCCGTGGCCATATGCACAAAAAACCTTGTAAAACAAGATTAATTTATCTGGCTGCACCTGAAGTTGGAAAACCCAGCATGTGACCAACAAACACATCAGGCCAGGCCACGAGTCAGGCAGGTTCAGCAAATATTGACAAGTGTTCTGCTCAAGGGTTAGCAAAGCCCTTGTCCTAGGAGAACTTTGCGTCTGTTAGCCTGGGGCTTAAGTGCAGGACCCTGTCTACCCTCTCTTCATACGATACAAATACGTCACACATGTGGAAAAGGCCCGTGTACCTTGGATGACTCCGGAAGAGACACTGGAATGGTGTCTTAAAAGAACAGGACAGGTGAAACACATACTCCAGACACTGGAAACAGCTTTAGCATAAGTACAGGGAGAGAGAAAAAGAGGCCATGTAACCAAAAGGTGCCTGACTGCTCTGGTCTGCAGGAGTGGCCTGAAGTTAGGCTGACATGTCACATAGAATGGGTGACAGGAGAGGC
The DNA here is from genome assembly GCA_902729485.2 of Mus minutoides. Lineage (NCBI taxonomy): Eukaryota > Metazoa > Chordata > Mammalia > Rodentia > Muridae > Mus > Mus minutoides. The sequence continues at coordinate 240,079 of LR749911.1, forward strand.
GTATGAATTGGGAGCAGAGAGCTAGTGAGTCTAGAGGGCGGGGCGGAGCCTCCTGGTAGCCTTGATCAGAACTTCAATGCCCGGATCTACTCCCAAACAGGCACTAAGCTGGCCCAGGGTCAGAGCAGGTAAGCCCCACCCCCCAGTACAACAGCTCTCCCCAGCTTCCCACAGAGACCTGGGGCCTGCACCTGCAACAGCACCCGCCTATAAACTGGGAGGCACGGGAGATACCCCATTTCCATATGCTTAAGGAGGTCCTGCAGGGCTGTGTTACTTGCAGCTGACCGCCTCTTAAAGGATGTGCCAGCTTTGTGCTGGCCCAGCTCCAACTAGAGGAAAAACAGAGAGTCTAACTTCACACTGGAGAAAGCCAAAGCACTTGTGGACTTCCCCATCAGCTGCCCCCAAGAGAGAAGTCCCATAACCCCGAGTCTCAAGGGAGGGGACTCTGACAACAACCATGGGGACTCTGACCAGAACTTAGGAAAGGGGTTGGGGGAGTCGGGCAATATTAAAAACAAATAAAGATGCTATTCTGTCTCTTTCCCCACCCACTACCGGAAAGAAGGTCCCTGGGGGGGAACAGATCAGTGGAGGCCTTGTGCAGTTTCCACCCCTCCCCCGCCAGCTCTAAGAGGCAGAGGAAGTGCTGAGAATAAAAACTGCAAAGTAGAACCTGTACTGAAGACCCAACCTTCAATGTGCTGGCCGGGGAAGGGGCGAGGGTTCATTCACCAGGGATGGTGGGCTAGCTCCTGCAAAGCCTGTATTTGCAACCAAGGGCTGGCCATGCTAAGATCTGAGCCCCAAGGAATGAATCAAGCAACCCCAGCAAGCCATCCAAAAAAGAGACATGGATGAAAGTATTTCGTAATGAAAGCCAGTCATAAAGATGACTGCATTTATATGTGATGTCTAGAAGATACTGGTCCAAAGACAAAAGGTGTGTTAACAGTTGCCAAGAGCTAGGGACCAATGGGGAGGGGCATCATGACACATTCTGCAGCTGACTATCTCAGTGCAGTTGTGTAACACTGAGAATATTAGAAGCCACTGAAGGGCCAGGTGTGGTGGCGCATGCCTTTGATCCCAGCACTCAGGAGGCAGAGGCAGGCGGATTTCTGAGTTCAAGGCTAGCCTGGTCTACAAAGTGAGTTCCAGGACAGCCAGGGCTACACAGAGAAACCCTGTCTCAAAAAACAGAAAGAAAGAAAAGAAAAGAAAGAAAAGAAAGAAAGAAATCATTGAACTGTAGAGATTCCATGGGCCATTTGTACACTACAGGAATTACATCTCAAGAAAGCTGGCCTCACACACATGCACACACTCCTCTTTTATTTTCTCAAAAAGTGTTTTTACCACCTTAAGAATGTCTGTTTTCCCTATCATTTCAAACACTGATCCAGGAGGCTTTTAATGTGCAGGACCTCTAACTCCCTGCTTTGCAAATAAAAATTTCACAACAAACACAGTGTGTCCTGCATGCCCTCTTGGGCACAGGGGCCAGCAGCCAGGCCCTTCCATGCCTTCCTTCCACTGTTCCTCCCAGCTTACCTATGCTATACAGACTCAGATGTCTACCGTTTCCCAGAGCTTTTTTTTTTTTTTTTTTTTTTGAGACAGGGTTTCTCTGTGTAGCCCTGGCTGTCCTGGAACTCACTTTGTAGAACAGGCTGGCCTCGAACTCAGAAATCCACCTGCCTCTGCCTCCCAAGTGCTGGGATTAAAGGTGTGCACCACCACGCCCGGCTTTCCCAGAGCTTTTTTATTACTGTGGATTTCTTTCCTGGAGCAAGGCTGTATAAGATCGGAGTCCCTCGTTTCAGAGGCCCCACTTCTATGGCTCCTGCCTTCCTTGGCTACATCCATTCCTGATGAGCTCCTGGAAATGTGTGTATCAAGTCTTTTCCAGTTAGTGCGATCTGAGTCACTCTAGAAACTGCTTCCCATTTCAGCAAAGGACCTGCATAAACCATGTTCTTTTCCTCTGTGACAAGAGAGGCCAGACAACACACAAAGGACTGTCTGGCCTGGGGGATCCCTGGTTCACAGCTTCAGTCCTACCTCCATCACTGGCTACCAGGAGGAGTTTGCTACCTTAGTTGGTTTGGACACTAAGTCATGGGTTCAAATACATGCTAACTCCACTCTGCTATCACAAGTACATCCCATGGCATGACAGAACCCTGCCTCCTTCCCACAGCCATTCCCAGGTTCATCCTCAGGCACAGAGCAAGCTCCCCGGTCTGTGTGAACCCTACATGACATGAAGGTCCCTCCTCACGCCTTACAGATGGCAAAGAGCTCCCTGCATGCTTTCATGCTGGCAACGATTCTCAGAGCAGCCCTAAGAAGTCCCTGTCACCATCCATCTGAGGAAATGGAGTGCCCTGGGGTAGGCAGGCATCAGCTCATAGTCAGCCAGCTAGGAAAAGGGCTGGCATTCCCTCACCTGCAGGTCACCCTCCCTCTAGAACATGCCACAGGCTCCATCCTTTGTCACAGACACCATGTGGCATTCTCGAGTGTTCTAAATATATACCCACCAGGCCCTGGAGGCCCCGGGGCTCTGGGAAGTTGAATCCACCTGCTCTGTCTACTCAGAGAGGGCAGGACCACGCCTCGGCAGGACCACGCCTTGGCAGGACATGTCTTCCTCCTCTCATTTAATCTTCCCAACGATGCTGCGCCAGAGGTTCTGTTCTGTCACCATTTTGAAGGCGAGGGAAGTGAAGCAGAATGGCGAAGGGACCACACAGCTGAGGTGCAGGGTCTTTCAGCAGCTCCCCCAACCACAAGCCCGAGCTGCAAAGTTCAAGTTCAAGTGGGGAGCTTTGTCTTCAATAACTATACCAGAGACAGAGAGGACAGCTAGACTAACACAAAGCCCTGGGGTCTGGGTTGGTGGTGTAGGCCTGGAATTCCAGAGCCCCTGGAAGTGGAAGCAGAGGGGTCAGAAGCTCAAGGTCATTTTTGCTCCAGTGCAAGCTTGAAGCCAGCCTGTAATGCACTGTATCTGTGGGGTTTGGGTGTGTGTGTGTGTATGTGTCTCTAAGTGTTTCTCTGTGTGTGTCTGTCTGTGTCTCTGTGTGTTTCTGTGTGTGTGTCTGTCTGTATGTATGTATGTGTGTCTTTGTTTCTGTGTTTCTGTGTATGTGTGTGTGTATGTGTGTGGCTGGCTGGCTGGCTGGCTGGCTGGCTGGCTGTGTGTGTGTGTTCGTATGTAAAACTTGCACTGTGCCATGACACTGCAACAGAGAAAACCTTAGCTGCTTTTACAAAGGAAGCTGAGGCTCGGAGTTACATTCTGTTCAAGGTCACTAGGTAAGCAGGTGGCAAAGACAAGAGCTGAGTCGATCCAGGACTCTGGACCCGATGGATCCTGGCCTCGTCCTAGGGCAGAAGGAGTGAGGCCAGTGAGTGGAGATCGGGCCTGGGAGAGGGCAGGCCGGTGTACACCCACTAGGTAGACTCTGTAGTACAAGGCCCCATGCCAACCCCAGTGCTACTGAACTCAAGGGAGGCGGGGCTAAGCTGTTAATAGACTGGCCGTTGCAGGGCTGGAGCCAGCAACAGCTGCTGTTTATTCTGGGCCCAAGGACTAGTTAAGACCTGTTTAGTTCCAAAGAGAACAGGATAGAATGTCCTGCCCTCTCCCAAGGACCACACTGCCCCAGCCACCTGCTTGCTTCCCCCTTAGGACTAGGTGTCAAAAGTATCTTGCTAGACGCCCTAAATGGCCCTCCACCAACAGGGTCCCCACCCAGGAAGACAACCTCACACAACAAAGCCACCCCCTGCAGTGTGGCGTTCCCATAACAAATGGCTTTTCCTGTCTAAAGAAAGGAGAGGGGCTGGCCTCCTGTGGCTTTTGTGACTTTTGTCCACTTATCCTGGAGCTTGCTTGTTAACTCCCCTCTTTCAAGTAGAGATCTACGGGCAGCAGGGTGTGACTGAAGAGGAGGATTTTCCTGAAGGCTGAGGAGCTCCCAGGCAAGCCTTAGTCCCCAGGGTACCTCTTCCTGGCTGGTGACCATTGGTAGATCAATCTCTCCTTGACTCTGGTCCTGTGGGCACATCAAGGACTGTGCTATGGCTTTCTCACAGCTGTGGAAAGGACTAAATGAGTCAGGTACTTACGCAAGTCGGCACTGTTGTATTTATTATTTAGCCCCCGCCCCCGCGCTCTGGAAGACACTTTCCCCGGCCATCACAAAGGTAGATTTAGGTTCCCTGGTTAGTCTGCAATGGAGTTAATTAACAGAGACACCTGGTTCTCGGGTCACAGTTCTGTCTGCTCCAAGGAGGACAGATGTTTCCATGGGCTCAGCTGAGAGCATCTTGACATCACTCACAACCGAAAGATGTGTGTTTTAACATCCAACAAGCAGCTTCCACAACTGTGCTAAGCGTGGGGTGAGAGGAAAGTTTCCACGGGGCAAAGCCCCAGCCCACAGGTTCAGCACACTGATCTAGGGCCCATGGTGACCTGGAGCCTCAGCCCACAGGTTCAGCACACTGATCCAGGGCCCACGGTGACCTGGAGCCCCAGCCCACAGGTTCAGCACACTGATCCAGGGCCCACGGTGACCTGGAGCCTCTGCTATAGGGAATAAGGGACTTGAAAGAGCAAGGCTGCTGTGGTCACACACAGCTGACAACCCCTCCTGCTCCTGGCTTTCACCGCAGCACCTGGCACACAGTAGGGTTAAGATTAACTTTCAGCCCATACATCTCCCTACAGATGCCAATGCTCCTGGGGTCCGGGGGCAGGGGGGTCCCTACCCACGTCACTGCTGACGGAGACTGTGTCTTCCTAGGGAGTCAGGATCAAACCCCAAGCAGTGTAGTGGCCAGTCTGAGTCTTCGACAAGTCATCAGAAAGCTGTCGCTGCAGAGCAGAGGGGGCCACTCCCAGGATGGGAGGGACAGGGACTCCATCCTGCTCTCTCACATGTACACACACATACACACACACATACACACACACACCAAAACATAAACACCCCAGCCCCCTTGCTCCATCTTGGAAAGGACAGCTGCCACTCTACCTCAGGGCCTTAACTTGTTGGTCCCCCACCCCCACCCCACAACTACTTTCTCTCACATTATCCACAATGTCTCGCTGCCTCAACTCTCAAGTCCTATTCAAAAGTCACCTCTTCATAGGGCCATGCCTGCTACCTCTCTGTACACTAGGACACCAACCCTCCTCCATTAACCGTCTCACCTGCATCCCTCCCTCCCTATGTTCTAGTTTACAGTGTTTATCCCGCACCTCGTGTATCATATATTTTTATCTGTTTGTTTGTACAGTGTTTCCCTTTCCCATGAGAATATCGAGGGCGCAGAGCCAGGCCTCTTACCCACCCCATTGTGCTTACCCTGCCTGGAGCCTAGGAAACTTCCAAACACTGGACAAATGGACGACTGTAAGTTTACAGCTTGCTAAGAACTGAACAACCCCAGGTCACTCAAAATGCTAACACCTCGCAGGAAATATTCCTAAGAGTGAGGTCAGGGAAGCTTCCAGAAGGGAAAAAAAAAAAAAAAACTCAACAAAATCATGAAGGATGATAACGGTGGTAATAACAACAGCTGACACCTATCGAACATCTGATCACCATAAAAAGTCACAAACCATATGAGCTATGTATTAGAATTATTATTATTATCATTTCAGCTTAAAGAAGGGTGACCATGTGAAACCAGCAAGGCAGAGAGAGCCAAGGCCACAACTCAGGACTGATTTTTCCAAGTCCTCACCTCAGCCCACATGGAAGAGGCTGTCAGCACCCGTCTTGCATCCTCTGGCTCCGAGTTCTGCCGGCTGCCACCCAAGTCTCTCCAGAGGTCACTCCAAGTCCTAGAGCTTGGATTTACCTTAGCAAGCATCAGGATGAGAAGTGCCGAGGACTTAAACTGTCCCCTGATCCCAACCACAATGCAACGATAATTATCATCTCTAAAGAAAGAACAGAGAGCCCCTGGCAGCCGGATTCAAAAGTGGCTCTGGACAATAGATAAGTTGAACCACTTTGAAGTTTATCTCAATTGCCAGCTGCAACCACACGGTGTTAAAGCAGAGGCTCGGAGGTCAGAGCGGCCAGGTGAGCTGCAGCGTCATCCGTGACCCTGGGAACTCTGTCTGGGGTACATGTGATGAGTCCCTTAGGCTCCTGCCTCCTAGGAAACCACCAAAAGGGACATCTTAAGAGCCATGGGACACCCACGGCAGGATGGATATCCCTTTTCTTTTCACTCCATTCCCTATGAGACCAGGATACCACCCTGTTCTGTACTCACTAGGCCACACAGTAGGGAGGAGATGGCCTTGGAGCATCCATAAGGACCAGAACAAGAGTGCAGAGATGAGAAAGCCACATGCTGCTGTTTTTGACCCTGCTGTGGATGCTTCCAGCCTAGTGACAGGGGATAGAGAAGTCGGAAGGCACACTCTCATGTAGGGGCCCACTGTCCAGGGCAGTCCACTAACTCTCTGGTGTACAGCAGAAAACTCCCTCCTCCGTCACTGCAGAGATCTGGGTTTAAGCCTTGACTTCCACCACGTAAGCACCAGGGACAGAAGAAAGATGCCCCCTCTTCAGCGGTGGCCGGGGTCTCCCCGACAGAAGCTCAGTGGCTGTGCTTTGCAGGGCTCCCCCATAAACTTCCTCTTGTCTCAGTGCACCCACTTCCCGGGTCTGACCCTCAGAAAGCACAGTGGGAAGCGAAGCTCTTTTGCTCGAGCTGCCAATGAGAAATGACTGACATAATTAATCCCAGCTTGAAACCAAATCTCAGACATTGTTCTGGGTGACTTTAACTGTGTGTGAGAAGGATTGGTGGACCAACCCACTGGGGATGAACCAGCAGCTGTCCCTGCATACCCCAATCTCACCAGTAAGAGCTGGTGTCCCCTCCAAGAGGCGGTCTCTGTGCCAAAGTGCCCCATCAGCCCCTGAGAGGCAGAATTCAGGAGAGAGCTCCCCTCTCGGAGCCTCACGCCAGGCCTGTGCCAGGCAGCTAGGCCTCCTCTCTGCTGTCACTCAGAGAAATTCTCCCACACAGGCGAGTCCCTTAAAATAGCTTTTTGGGTTCCAGCCACCAGGAAACAGACTAAAGCTGGATCAGAACTGGACCTACCCTGAAAGGTTTACAAAGGAGCTACTTCAAAGGACAGGGACAACCCCTATTCACTCAGAACCCCTAGGTAGGCAAAACCGTGAGGCAGGGTTTCCAACAAGGGGCAGGCTCCATAGGACAGCACATTGAGCTGCAGAAGTCCCCATGACCCCTGGGGCAGCCCTGGAGAGAGTCCAAGTGTGTGAAGTACGGTGACAGAGACCAGGCACAGGCCAGGGGAAAGGACAAACATGCCCGAATATGTCCTTTACTGACAATGAGACTGCCACTCTGAACTGCAGCCGTAAGTCCAATGGCATTAGAAAGGCAACTCTGATTATAAATCAGAGGCCTGGAGGTGCCTGGGACAGACTAAACGGCAGCAGTGAATGGCGGTGACGTAACACAGGCCGAATTCTCAGTAAACTAAGTAGATTACTTGAGACTGGAGGATGCCCGACCAAGAGCTATACAATAAAGGACAGAGGTTCAAACCAGCGCACAGTCCCTCAGTTCCTTACCCCACCTAGGAGGTACACTCATCATCACCACCCCTTCCTCCTTGGAGTTATGGTCAGATTGATAAGAGCGATCTCTTTCCGCCACGTCTGAAGGTCCCCCACGCTTTAGGGATCCCAGCGCTGGTTCAGAGGCCCTCTCTGACTTAGTGCACATAGAGGAAAGGACTCTGCCCCATCCCGTGTGTACCTCCGCCCAGGCCTGGGGAGGGTGGTTTCCTTACTGGACAAAGGGAAGTGACAGGGAAGGGGCCAAAGAAAGCCCAGAGGAGGAGCAGAAGCGCAGCTGTTTCCTCTCTGCTAACTCAGCCACCTGGGTGTCACTTCCCCCTCAGGTAAGGGTGGAAGCACAGAAATAGGAAAGTAGTCAAATTGGTTGCACCCTAGAAGATCTCCACTGAGGACCCAATGTGTGCCCAGGACAGCCCTGGCTGTGAACCTTCCCAGGAAGAAGCTGGTCAGGTGAGCTGAGAGAGTCCCCAGGCATCCAGAAGAGCTTTCTGCCATAATATTGCCTGTACCAACTTATGAAGATACAGCTTGGGAAGCCAGGGGGTCCCTTTCATACCTGATGCATCCCTCTATAAGGCAGGTCCAAAGGGCAGCAGCCATTCTAGATAGGCAAATTGATTGTAAAGGGGGGAAAGGTGACTTGTGCGTGGAAAGTCAAGCAACCAAGGCCTCAGACTGAATGGCCTGGAACCATCTAGTCCTTTGGGGAGTGAAATGTGCTACTTGGAAGTAACAGAATCTACAGACAAGGCACATTTGGGAGTCTTGGGCCCTGGTGCAGCTTATGTTCTCTGAGGTTAGACATTTTCACCTGTACCTGTGGATGCTGGCAGCAGCTTTATAAAGTGTGAAGCTGTTTGGAGACTACCCTTTGGCACATATGAAGTATTACACACATGGTCATCACCATCATTGGCACTCAGGGAACATGGGAAGAAGACAAGGCAGAGAGAATACTAAAAACTAAAGGTCAGGGAGGAGTGCTGTATGTGCGCGTGTGTGTGTGTGTGTGTGTGTGTGTGTGTGTGTGTGCGCGCGCGCGCACACGTGTGACACCACACCTTCTGGATGTCACAGGGCCAGGGCAATCATGAATTCATAACAGTTGGGGTTACCTGAATAAGACCTGCACAAGATCAAACCGGTAGACATTCCAACATGGATGGGGTAGGGGCTCAGGAGACCCCCACCCCTAATGCTATTGAAATAGCTGAAATGCTATTGACCATTGGTAACTTCTGAAAACAGTCAGTTTTCTCAGTGTGGCCCCTGGCAAGTTGCCCTCCTGGCAGCTAGGGAGGGAAGATGGAGGAGAGGAAGGGAGTTGATCATGATACTTTGTATACATGTATGAAACTGTCAAAGAAGCAGTTTTAAATGGTTTTGAAAAGAGAGTATCGGGCTGGTGAGATGGCTCAGCAGGTAAGAGCACCCGACTGCTCTTCCAAAGGTGATAAGTTCAAATCCCAGCATCCACATGGTGGCTCACAACCATCCGTGGCAAGATCTGATGCCCTCTTCTGGAGTGTCTGAAGACAGCTACAGTGTACTTACATATAATAAATAAAATAAATCTTAAAAAAAAGAAAAAGAAAAGAGAGTATCAGTAGCTGTTATTTCTATTAGGACACCCCCCCCTAAAGAGTCAGAGTACTGGAATATAGGGGTGTACTGTAGGGGATCAAAAGAATGAAGAGATCGTATGAAGCACTGTACATAAAACTTTGAGTCCAGAGGAGTGGATGTCTCAGAGCCATCATCGCCTCTCTGGGCTCCCATTGAGAGCTATTCAGAATCGAAGGTAAGCCCTGTCTTTGGCCACCAGACAGCTTGGGTGGAAACAATTCCTCTGAAATGCTGCTGCCCTTGCCCCTGCCCCTGCCCCTGCCCCTGCCCCTGCCCCTGCCCCTGCCCCTGCCCCTGCCCCACCCCCAGCCCTGCACTGTTGAGAACTGAAGCAGCCATGGCCTCACTCCTGGGCGCATCCCCTTCTCCTCTGCAGCCCTGCTTCCCCAAGAGCACTGGGTGCAATCAACTTTGAAGTGGCAGTCCGGCCACTAGGAGTAAAGGCTATGAACTAGAGGGGCTGGGATCCAGCGAACTCAAGACCCCCAAGGCACACCTAGAAAGAGACCTTAGCGCTGACCACNACTTGTAGGCGAGGGCAGAGGTCAACCTCCAGTGTTGTTTCATCCATTCTTTTAAAATTTTCATTTGTATATGTATATATATATGTGTGTGTGTGTGTGTGTGTGTGTGTGTGTATGTCTGTCTGTGTGTGTGTGTGTGGTGTGTCTGTGTGTACATGTATAAGCACTCGGGTGTAAGTCATAGACAACTTACAGAAATCAGTTCCCTCCATCTCCACGTGAGTCTCAGGGACCAAAATGAGGCTGTCAGAGTTGGCGGCAGGAATCTTGACCTGCTGAGTCTCTCATTGCCCTAAAAAAATCCTCACATTGGCTAGACTAGGTCACTAGCAAACTCCACGGGCCCGTCTCTCCGCCTCCCCAGAGCTTGGTGCACTGAATCTCCTTGCACTCAGCCTGACCTTCCTCATATGCTCCATTCTCCTTCTCACCCATGGACATGGTGGGTGAGTCCACCCTTGGTCCCCCGTAAATGTTTCCTGTAGGGCGTCACTTTCCCTCCCCTGGACTGTCTTCTGGGCGTTCCATTCCTGTCTCTCCCAGCCAACCCTCATCACACCCAAGCCCCACCACCAGAGCTGCCGCCTTCTCCATCCACCTGCCTCCCCTGGGAACTCCAGTTCACGGAGAGGTCTTCCTGCTTTGGGACTGAACCAGTCGGGCGCCGTTCTAGAACTCTTGTCAGGATGAATTCATCTGATTTCTCCTGAGACCCTAGAACTGGGCCCTCTTTTCACCTACACTGTTTTTCTGTTTGCAGATGGGGAAACCGAGGCATGGCGTGGCAGTGAGTGGTGACGACAGGCCGGGTGACCCAGCACCGAAGTGCCTCTCCTTAGGACATTCTGCCTAGATTGGCTTGTCATCTCTCCCTGGCTCACCTCTGATGGAGAATCAAGTGGCAGCTGGCAAACTTGTCAAGGTGAGAATCACAGCCCTGCACAGAATCACCCTAAGGGCGTATAACTTCCATTTCGACACCTATAAAATAGGCACAAAACCACCTCCCCCACATGGGGGTCATGAAGCCAGGATAAAATGCCTTCAGTGTCAGCACTGTTTCCATGTCTGGCCCTCACAGATCCTCAGGTCAGTTCCTAACCCGTTTGCTGTGCTCTGCAAGGTCCTAGCTGGACTCTGTGTATATAACAGGGCTTAGTCCCTGCTGCTACCATGGCGACTTGCCTGAGGTTATCTGAGGCCTCTCAGTGGCCTGCCCGGTAGTCCAAGCCCCTGACCCTCTCCATTCACCTGCTTGCCTACAGCTCCGGTCCCCTCAGACAAGAGCAGCCCAACCAGGCTGGAGGCAGCTCGCACTCTGGGGACCAGCCTGACCAAACACTGACCACCCTGTTGGAAGCTTCCATTATTTTTGGCAATTGTCATGGCAGAGAACACCGCTGGCCCTCACTCAGAACCTATTTCCAAAGCCAGAATCTCCACCTCATTTCCCACACACACCCCTTGTCCTTCCTGTCCCTGGAGTTCTGTCCCGACCCATGATCTCTTTCCTGGACGCTCAGCAATAATGACGAGAAAGCGTGACTGTCGTACGGATAACTCCATTAGTCGTTTTATTTTCTTTAATTAGGAAGCAAAAGAGAACAGAGTTGCCTGTTAGGCTTTTCTGGCCAAGATGCTGGTCAGTGACTCAGGATGAGGAAATTAGAAGGCAGTTTCCGGGGGTGGCCGGACAAACCCTAAGTCAGAAGTTCCCTAGCATCCATCCCCTAATCCACAGCCCCCACTGCCCATTAACTCAGCTGGCCCCAGAATAGCTCCTTGGAAAACGCAATAGCCGCTGCTCATATTTCTGAAGCTGGAGCCGGTCTTACTAGACATCAAATAGGTTTATTTTTCCCTTCCCTTCCCCTCCGCTTGCCACCACACATGGTGACTCCAACCCTGGCTTGCCCTCTCCCCTCAAAATATCCCTCACACTCAACCCTGAACAGAGTGAGCCATGAGGAACGGCTGGCTCTGCTCCCTGTCCCAACGGTCTTGAAGGATGTGGTTGGTTGTTCCACGAACGGGGAACCTCATCAGCCCTGTGATTCACCACCAGATCACTTCCCTCTATAGAGAAGAAATGGTTCCCATTCGTGTGTGTGTGTGTGTGTGTGTGTGTGTGTGTGTGTGAGAGAGAGATACTCCCAGAAGCAGGCAGATGGGGAGCAGGCAGGGCTGCTCTGTGTGGCGCTCATCTCCTAGCTAGGAGCCTCCTAGTCCTTACCTGGAGCGTCCCCTTCCCTTCTCTACCAGCCCACCAGCCCACATTCTTTCTCTCCTCAGCTTATCAGAAATCTAACAATCTCCCGTTAGGTCCCAGCACTAGGCCAGCACCCCCTCAGCCCCTCCAGGTCTGAACAGCTGCCCTCTGTTCTCTGCTGCCCTGTACACTGGGTGCTTTATACGGGGCAGTCGGCCCAGTGTCCGTCCCATCAGACCCTCAACAGCTGGGCCTTCTTCTCTGCCTAGTTACAGGTGAGGATGCTGAGCCCATAGTCACTTAAGCTTGTACTGTTTGGGAGTGCCAGAGGCGGTATTTGAACCCCAATCTCTCTGCTCTCACTTCTTCCATGATTCAAGGCCCTAAAAAAAAAAAGACTCTTTCCAACTCTGAGGCTGCCCTTCTCGCTCCAGTGAGGCTGGAACCATAATCTCAGGCTCAGGAAATAAAAATGAAGAGCAGAGGCATGAAGGGGTTTGGTACCGATTCCTAAACGCACAACTCCCGGGACCACAAGCGCAATCTGCGATGATGTAAATCAGGGAGAATGCATTAGCCTCACAGGCCTGCCCTGCATTTGTCTTCCCAGGACTCGCTGGAGTCAGATCCTGTTCTCCCAGGAACCTCTCCGTCCACCGGCCAAACCCAGTTTCATGGCACATGACGAGCAACCTTTCCAGAAAGACAGCCCTCAAATGCCACCCTGTGTCACCACTCTCTCACCGTCACACGGGCCTGGGCCTGGACTCACTCACCGACCAAGTGGGAAGAGTCCTGTCTTGGGCTTCTCCTTGGGCAGTAAACTAACCTGTGTTTACCTAGATCCCACTGAAGCCTAGTGGGATCCTAAGCAACTTTAACTCCACCAAGCTTTGGTCAATCCATCTATAATAAGGATCAGAGCAACACGCACGCACGCACCACGCACGGTACAGTGAATGAAGCGTCAGGCTCCCCGGAGAGCATGCCTGCGAGCATCCTGCACCGCAGAAGTAGCTGCTGCCACTGGCACTTATTAGCATTCCCTGGAGCCCTGTGGAGGATCAGAGCATTCACGACTGGTATTTGTCTGAAATAAACACTCAGGAAAGGAAATGACCGTGAAAGCAGAGCACCTCCCAAATCCAAACAGACATGATGTCTCCTTTGCTTTGGATAAACAGCTTCTCCCAGTCGCCATATGGCTCCAAACACACCTATACACACCTGTGAGCGCAAAGAAGCCTGCTTTCGAACTGACACCGGCAACCCCTCCATAGATAGGGCTTGCATCTGGCATCTGCAGGGCCATCTTAAAGAAACAGGGTCTGAGGCCAAAGCCGGTTTACCTAAGGTCTCCCAAGGAACAGCTCATGAGAGCTAGGACAGGAGCCCAGCTCCCAAGCAGGGAGGCTGACCCAAGCAGCGGCTGCTCACCCTTCCCAGCCCCACCCCCCGGGGCAGGGGCTGACAGAGAGGAAGGAAGCAGAGTGCTGGCTGTACTACCATCAACATGGAAGATGAGGCTACTTGTCTGCCTTTTATAAACAGTCCCAAAGCACAGAACCCCCCCCCCACCTCTGCAGCGGCCCCTCCTTGTGGGGATATGCACACCCTCTGCTTGGTGTCCTGAGAAAACCTTTTCATGTGTTCCCCAGTGTTCCGGAGCCAGTGCTGTTCCTCCTGCGTGGGCTCCAAGCCTCCCTCATCTGCAAGCTCTGGCTAATGTGCACATCTATTTAAAAAAAACANTTTTTTGTTTTGTTTTTTGCAATGGCAGTAGAGGCTTTCGACATCAGGCTAGACAATTGGAAAGGATCTCTGACTGTGTCAGGGAATGCCCACCACAGATCCGACTCCGGTCTGATCTCTCTTACCTTCTTCCCAACCTGAGTCCAGCCCCACTAGTCAACTGCAGAGAACTCTGCCTTCAATTCTGCTGTGATCCTGACAGAAAGAGTAGCCTCGGGCTGGCATTACACCACAAGCCCCAACCTCCTTCCAACAGTGAAATAGAAGGCACTTTGGAGACTAATGTGCAATCTAGGGCAGCAGCCAACAGCCCGTTTTAATTGTTAAAATTAATGCTTTGAGCATTCTAAATGCGCCTTTAAATGCCTAATTTGCAAATAAGAGGCTGCCCTTACTGTCTCCATGTTTTCTGTGTTTTGGGTTCTTTACTGTGAGTCTTTTCTATCTCCAGGAGCAGAGCTCAGCAAGCCATCCTAAAGCAACAAGGACACAATGTTTACTTCCAAAGGTGTAAAGGACTGGAAGACAGGACCGGCTGAGATGAAAGAGTGCTGTCACACACTCTGAAGCCCCGCTGGTCAACCTTAGCCTCTTCTCATTAAGTTTGGGTAAGGAGGGGGAGGGGCGGCGGGGCAGTCAACCGTGCCTCGGAGACCACAGACCACATTTGCCTACTCGTGTCTGGAGTCAGAGCATCACTTACGAGGAAATGACCCCGGCGAAGGGTCACGTCCAGAGGAGGGATAAAAGGAAAAGCCACAATTCTCCTCACACCGCGGAACACAATGGTTTTAAGAAGGAAATCAAAGCTCGAAACGAAGAGCGGAGGGGGCAGGAGGCAAAGCGCTTCCTCTGTCCCCAGCCGGTGCAAGCAGAACAGCAAACGGGGAAGGCAGAAAGAGAAGCGTGGGTCTCTGGTCAAAGCAACGGAAAGCATCCCGGGCCGAGTGAGCGTGAGTGCCTGGCTGCCCTAGGGAGCGCGGCGAAGATGCTCTTTCCCAAAGGAACTGCTCTGCAAGGGGCTGACGAAAGCTTCCCCCACCAACCATCCAAGCAGCGGGCAGACACATGACTTCACCGTTGTAACAGACAAGGGCAGCCACTTGCCAATTGCAATGCCAAAAAAAGAAACCCGGGACAGAGGAGTGGAAGGACAGAAAAGGCTTCCCTAGAGATCACAGCCCTGCGAACAAACTCCGGAGCCAAAGGCTGCCTCTGGGGGCGTGAATCTCCGGGACTGGCCAGCCCCCCGCCGGGGTCGGTGGAAGCAGTACTCACATAGTGTTTAGAGGGGCTCCTCCGCTTCTCCACGTCCACCACGGTGGCATCTTGCACGCAGTAGGCGAGCATCTTCCCCACAAAGCGAGTGGCGCCCCCCGGCGGCGTCACCTTCTCATCCCGACCGGGTTCCGGCTCCTTCTCCGGTTGCCCGGGTCCCTGCAGTTACACGCCACCCCTGCCCCACGCGCTACTCGCCGCCGAGGCTCCCGGCGCCTACAGCTGCGGCTCCGGGGCAGGCGACTGTCCCGGAGGGCACGAGGGCTCCGTGCGTCCCAGGCTGCTCCCGTGGGCCTGCCGCGCGCCCCTTCCCTCCCGCGCCGCCGCGCTCCGCTCGCCTGCCCGCTCTCTCTGCCGCTCGGTGGGGCCGGCGGGAACTGGCGGCGCAGAGGAGGGCTGGGGGTGTGTCCCGCCGGCGAGGGCACGGGGCGGGGGCCGGGCCTGCTGTCAGCGCGCCGGGGAGGGGCCGGCGGCGCCCCTGGGCCGCGCTCGGGCTCCTGGGGGCTCGGCGCTGGCCGGCGCTGTGGGCGCGGGAGGCGGAGGCAGGGCGCGCAGGGAAGGGAGGGGAGGGAAGGGAGGGGAGCGCGGCGAGGGGAAGCGCGGGGAGGGGCTCCGGGCCGGGGGAGGGGCTCGGACGGACGGCGAGGGGCTCAGCCCTGCGAGGCCTGGAAGGGCTACTCTACCCCAGTCCCCAAACTCAGGGTAGCTTTGGAGGGAGGAGGCTCAGGGAAAGTGAGCCTAGCGTGCCCCCATCCTGGCTTTCGGTCTCCCAGAGGATCTGTGGCCACCTTTCTGTCCCTTGTACCACTGCCATCTCCCCAGATCTCTTTAAGGAAAAGTAGTTTATTACCGCCTGTTACTGCCTACAGCTCCCTCCAAGAGGAGACCCGGACGGAGAAGAGAGCAGCATTAAATCTTTCAAGCCAGCCTTCTTTTGATGAACCACCTGCCCCCCTGCAGGTCACCACGGGTGAATTCTCCCCGGAAATGGGATCTATTGATCTGCGGCTGCCTCCATCATCGATCAGGGCCTGGGTAACTAACTTGCGACATCATTTCCCAATGGCAAGGTTACAAACACCACTTTAGCCTTAAGTCCAGGCTCCCCCGGGACTCTCCCAGGGCTGGCAACCGGCAAAGGAGCACACAATGGTGGGAAAAATCCACTGGGTTGGGAACCAGATCGTCTTTAGCTCCAGGCTCAGGCTTCCTCACCATCACTCCTCCTAGTCTGGAAGGGGACTTTCCAAGTCGCTTGCCCATCTCTGGTCTTGGAGCTCAATTTTACTTTAATTCAGCTTCTCACACACTCACACACATCGATTTTATTATTTTTTTCCTGTTCTACTTTCAAATATTTAACGGAGTAGGTGTTTTCAAAATGAATCCAATTGTTTCATAATACAGTAATGTTTTGTGTCTTGTGCTTGGGTCTAATGGAAAGCATCCGAAATGTGGGCAAAGGATTTGGTGACTTTTTTCCCTCCTTGTCAGAAGCCTTGGGCCATTCTGAGACTTCTGCATTTTCTTTGGGAAGAGCACTGGCAGAAGGGGCTGGAGGAAAGACAGCTGTGTCCAGTTCCCCAATGATTCACAACCACCCACCCATAACTCACAGGATCAGACGCCCTCTTCTGACCTCTTTGGGCACCCAACATGGTGCACATACATACACGCAGGCAAAGCACTTATACACATAAAATTTTAAAGAGTGCCAGTGAGCACACATGACTACCAGAGTTTAGATTCCTCAGTGCTAAGGTAAAAGCCAGGTGTGGCCACGAGCCTATGACCTTAGCACTATATGGGACAGAGTTAGGAGGAGGAGTCCAGGGCTTGATAGCCAGCTAGCTCAGAGACAATAAGTTGTGGGTTCAGTGAGAGATCCTGTCTCAAGGAATAAGGTGGATATCAGAGATCTTGCACTATAGTGCACACATACACATGGACATAGACACATACACACCTAAACACTCACAAGTCAGATGGATGCAGGAGTCTTGACACCAGGCACAGGGTTTCTCTACCTCAAAGACACTTGTGGAAAACTCTTGTGATGCTGATGGAAGGCAAGAAGGCACCTCCCCACCCACCCACCCACACGCAGGGGTATTTGGTTAACAGGGAATGTCAGAGCTGAGCCTGACTTTATGAACAAGGCTTCCTCTCCAAAGCTTCACCCAGAATATATGCTCAGCCCTGAGCTACAGAAGGATACCAGTCCAGCCCTAAGTCAGCATTTATCGACAAGGCATGGAATAAAGGATAAGACTTGCTTACACAAACTTGAGACAGGAGATTCTTTTTGGTTTTTCCAGACAGGGTTTCTCTGTGTAGCCCTGGCTGTCCTAGAACTCACTCTGTAGACCAGGCTGGCCTCAAACTCAGAAATCCGCCTGCCTCTGCCTCTGGGATTAAAGGCGCCTGCCTCTGCCTCTGGGATTAAAGGCGCATGCCACCACTGCCGGGTGAGACGGGAGATTCACGACCTAAGCATTTCAATGCTATGTAAGGATGGAAACTAGATCTGAAGGCCGAAAAATCAGCATTCAAATAACACAGCCCCCCTCCTCCCCCCCTCTCTCCCTACCCTCAACTGAAGCATTTCTGCCCCCTGCTGCTTGCTGCCTGCCCCCCTACCCCTAGTATGAGAGTGTATGTTGGTTTTTTGAATGGTTGAGAGCACAGCAGACAGTTGTAGATGTGGCTGCTCTTTAGTGCTATATACAAGAGTTAGCGAACAGTCTCAGAACAGGCCTTATCCAACCTGGGTTCCCAACTCAGCTCCACCCTAAGCCAGCCTTGGAGCACCCTGGGGATCTTTCTAGTCAGTCCCCTTCTAGACATATCTACGATGGTGGATAACTGCTCTGCAGAATAAGGTCACACCTAGAGATGTGCAAATCTGACTGAAATTTTGGGGCTCCCTCCAGGCCAAAGTGACGTCAACTCTGTTAACTCCAACAGCTGGCCAGGGCAACATCTGTCTTCCAGACCCTGGCTGACCCCTGGTGGGGACATACAGGGCCTGGCATTAAAAAAAACCTGCCAGGGTTTATACTTCTTACTCAGTTTCTCCCCCTCCCCTTCCTGCAGGTTCATCTTAGAACTGGCCCTAGCTACTAACTTGTGTTTGTTTACGAGCATATCCAGAGGATGCCCCCAGCCCCCTGGATCTGGAATAGAAAGTGAAGTCAACTTCTCAGGAAAGTCATTTGCTAGCTTGATTTTTTTTTCTTTTTCCTTTCCTTTACTTTCCTTTCTTTTTTTTAAACAACACACACTTATTTATTTAATTTGTGTGGGTGTTTTGTCTGCCTGTGTGTCTGCACACCACATGAGTTCACAGGAAGACCAGAAGATCATCAAATCCCCAGGAACTTTGGTTATATACAGTTGTTAGCTGCCGTGTGAATGCTGGGATTCAAACTTGGACCCTTTGCAAGGGCATCCAGTGCTCTTACACACTGATCCATCTCTCCAACCCTCAGACAAGGTCTCACTAGGTAGCCCTGGCTCTCCTAGAATTCACCCTGATATCATACTAACCTCAAACTCACAGAGACCCATCTGTCTCAGGCTCCTTGTTGCTGGAATTAAAGGTATGACTACCATACCCAGCTGGTGTACTGGTACAGCCCTTAATGCTAGCACTTGGGAGGGGTACAGACAGAAGGCTCAAGAGTTCAAGGCTAGTCTTAGCTACATGAGACACACACATAGACACATGAGTCAATTCATGGGTCCACATACCATTTTTTAAATTAAAATATTTTTCATTGTGTCTATTCATCGTACATGGATCTGTTACAAAAGCACATTCTCATACAAAATATGTATTGATGTTGAGTGTCCCCCCTGTAAGCCCAGAGCTCTTTGTTCCCTTAGACCAGTGGTTCTCAACCTTCCTAATACCATGACTCTTTTTTGTTTTTTTTTTGGTTTTTCGAGACAGGGTTTCTCTGTATAGCCCTGGCTGTCCTGGAACTCACTTTGTAGACCAGGCTGGCCTCGAACTCAGAAATCTGCCTGCCTCTGCCTCCCAAGTGCCGGGATTAAAGGCGTGCGCCACCACGCCCAGCCCATGACTCTTTAATTCAGTTCTCCATGTTGTGGTGACTCCCCCAACCATAAAATTATTATTGCTACCTCATAACTGTGATTTTGCTAGTTATGAATTTTAATGTAAATATCTGATAAGTAAGATATCTGATATACAACCCACAAGTTGAGAGCCACTGCCCTAGATAGTTTTAGTTCTATGTCATGTAGACATAGGTATATTGTGTGATTTTATATATCTATATGTCTTAGGGTTTTACTGCTGTGAACAGACACCATGACCAAGGCTTTTTTGTGGGGGGGTTGTTTGTTTGTTTGTTTGTGGTTTTTTGAGACAAGGTTTCTCTGTATTGCCCTGGCTGTCCTGGAACTCACTTTGTAGACCAGGCTGGCTTCAAACTCAGAAATCTGCCTGCCTCTGCCTCCCGAGTGCTGGCGCCACCACCGCCTGGCTCCAAGGCAAGTCTTATGAGTACAACAATTAATTAGAACTGGCTTACAGGTTCAGAGGTTCAGTCCATTATCATCAAGGTGGGAACATGGCAGCGTCCAGGCAGGCATGGTGCAGGAGGAGCTGAGAGTTCTACATCTTCATCTGAAGGCTGCTAGCAGAATACTGGCTTCCATGCAGCTAGGAAGAGGGTCTTAAAGCTCACACCCACAGTAACATGCCTTTTCCAACAGGGCCACACCTACTCCAACAAGGCAACACCTTCTAATAGTGCTACTCCCTGGGCCATGCATATACAAACCATCACGCTATATAAGATCTAGGAATCACATATGAGAGAAAGCACATGATATTTGTCTTTACTCGTTCGTCACCACGATCCTCAGTTGCCTCCATCCCCCTGCACGTGGCAGGAGCTGTCGCGCGCCTACCCCGTCCAGCGGGAATAAGACACAAGACAAACAGGTTTCTTCCCCAACGGTTTACTCAGGAACTTGATGCACTTACAGCTTAGCAGAGCATGATGGCAAATGGCAAATGGCTCCACTGCGAGCAGCCTATTTATACCCTGTCCTGGCCAATCACCCAGCTGCCTCTGCCTCGTGGCTCTCGCGTGACTACACCAGGTATTCTCGCGTGACTACACCAGGTGTTCTCGGGCTCAAGATCAAACAACAGCTGACACTGCCTAATGCCAATTTAAGAGTCGTTTATGTCAGAACAACTGAATCGGTCAATGCTGTCTTTAAAGAGCGGTTGAATGGCTCCCTACAAGGAGCCTTGTTTCTGGACGCTCCTCTGCAAAGGCACCGTGCTTTCTTTGCTCCTTCCTTTGATACTGGATACATAAGTTGCTTTAATAAACTAGCTTTTGTGAAGAATGCTACAGGTAAACATGGATATGTGACCACCTCTGTGAAGTTGCTTGGAGCCCTAAGGGTAACTACCCAGAAATGGAATATGGCTGAGTTGCACTGGAAGGTCTACTTTTAGTTTTGTTGTTGTTGTTGTTTGTTTGTTTGTTTGGGGGTTGTTGTTTTTTTTTTTGTTTTTCGAGACAGGGTTTCTCTGTATAGCCCTGGCTGTCCTGGAACTCACTCTGTAGACCAGGCTGGCCTTGAACTCAGAAATCCACCTGCCTCTGCCTCCTGAGTGCTGGGATTAAAGGTGTGCGCCACCACGCCCGGCTACTTTTAATTTTTTGAGGAACTTCCGTGCTGACTTCCACAGTGGCTACACTACCTTGAATTCCTATCAGTGGTGTATAGGATTTGCCTTCATAGGCTTCTTCTCTCTTGGTTGCTGGATGTGGAAAAAGACAGGACAGCAGAGTTTCCTTGTCTACACGGCCCCACAGCTAATTGTAGACATGATAACAAGGTGTGGCTGTTTGCCAAGCCCTCAGCCCGTGAAAGCCACCTCTCCCTGATGCCCCACATAGACCTTTCATCAGACAGGCCCCCTGCTGCCTCACACAGCGCTCGGGAGGGCCTCAGCCGCCTGCTCTACACTGGTAAGAGTTATGGTGCAGTTTTGTTTGTTTGTTTGTTTGTTTGTTTTGTTTTGTTTTGTTTTGTTTTATAGAATCACTTGGTATTCTAGTCTTAGAAAATGACCAGGCTCCCAGAATACCAGAAGGAAATCTGGTAGCTTGAACAACCAAAGAAGCAAAAAACACACTTAGATTCATAAAGGAAAAGAAATATTATTCTGTAACTCTAGGCTGCATCCCTAATCCTGCCCAGACATCTGGTCCCCAGACTAGTGCGTTCTGTTTTAAGGCCTTCAGAACTTAAATGAAGATGTGGAAGATTCCATAGTATCTGATCTTAGCTTCTCAACAGTGTTGGCTAGGCTAGAGCCATCTGAAGGGAGGGAAGATCTGGCAGTGAGGTACTTTCTTAATTGATGATTGACAGGAAGGGCCCAGCCCTTTATGGGTAGTACCATCCCTGGGCCAGTGGTCTTGGGTTCATTAAGAAAACAGGCCAAGGGGCTGGAGAGATGGCTTAGCAGTTAGGAGTACTGACCTCTCTTCCAGAGGTCCTGGATTCAAATCCCAGCAACCACATAGTGGCTCACAACCATCTGTAATGAGATCTGATGTCCTCTTCTGGTGTGTCTGAAGACAGCTACAGTGTACTTACATATAATAAATAAATAAATATTTAAAGAAGAAAGAAGGAAAGAAAGGAAGGAAGGGAGGGAGAGAGAGAGAGAGAGAGAGAGAGAGAGAGAGAGAGAAAGAAAGAAAGAAAGAAAGAAAGAAAGAAAGAAAGAAAGAAAGAAAGACAGGTCAAGCAAGCTATGGAGAGCAAGCCAGTAAGCAGCAGCCCTCTGTGGCCTCTGTGTCAGCTCCTGCCTTCAGGTTCCTGTCTTGTTTAAATTCCTGCCCTGACTTCCTTTAGTGATGATCTATGATGTGGAAGTCTAAATCAAATAAACCCTTTCCTCCCCCAGTGGCTTATGGTCATGGAGTTTCATCGCAGCAATAGGAACCTTAACTAACATAGGCGAATGCCCAGCATCCCCTTGGTATTAAAGATTATTCTGTATACTTTTAGCCACAACCTTAGATTTTCATTTTCAAAATCCCCTGGATTTTCCAGAAGCCAGCAAACCCTGACTTGGCCACTGAATAACAAAATATAAAGAGGATGGGGTGAGGCTCTGTTTTAGTTAGGGTATTATTGGTGTGAAGAGACACTATGACCATGGCAGCTTCTATACAGGAAAACATTTCATTGGGACTGGTTTGCAGCTCAGAGGTTCAGTCCATTATCCCCATGGTGAGAAGCATAGCACCATGCAGGCAGAGATGGTGCTGGAGAAGGAGCTGAGAGTTCTATATCGGGATAGGCAGACATTAGGAGGAGGACCACACTGAGCATGGTTTGAGCATCTGAGACCTCAAAGCCTATCCCCACAGTGACACACTTCTTCCAACAAGGCCACACCTAATAGTGCCACTCCCTGGGTCTACAGGGGGCATTTTTACTGAAACCACCACAGGCTCTCAAAATATTTATAACAAATAAAAGCAGTTTCTCATGGAGTCACAGACACCTGCACATCTTGGAGGAAGCAGCAAATCTTTGAGAATACAAGCAATATCTCTTGTCTCTAGTTAGTACTATTATCTGTTTTACATTTCCCCCCTGGGTGCATGTGTTCCTGTGAACCTCCTTTTTCGGCTACACCAGGCTTTCGTTTTACTTTCTCACTGTTGATTTTGTTTTTTCTGCCCCTTTACAGAGAGGTGGGAAACCCCCTCTGCATAAGCATCCTCCAATCCCTCATCCAGATACATCTAAGGCTCGTTGCTTGCCTCTGTAGTCCAGTTCCAAGTTTACTAGGAAGGAAGTATCTGATTGGCTCAGTTTGGGGACCCAAGCAAATGTCATCAGGTTGAGTTTGGTGGAAGAAATTTCATCAGAAGCAAACTGATTAGAGAATTAATTAGAGGGAAGAGGCTCATACATCCCGAGTATAGCTATTAAACTGCTCTTCACTTTTTAGAGGACTTCACTGATCAATTAACTAATTTCTTTGCATTTATTTATTAAGGGTGGGGCATGGAGGTAAGAGGACAGCTTGTGGGAGCCAGTTCTCTCCTGCTATGTGATCTTGGGATGGAAATCAGGGCATCGGGCTTGGCCATCAGCATCTCCATTTATTCAGCCTTCTCCCCAGCCTGATAATTTATTTATTCACTAAAAAGTTTTGTTAAGATATCAACACAAAACACCCACTCTACTAGGAACTGGGGCAGCAGTCAAAGGCAAATTGCCATTTAAGAACTGTATGGCTGTTGTAAAAGATAAGCATTGTTCAAAAGCGCCATACATGGAGGCTGGAAAAATGGCTCAGTGGTTAAGAGCACAGGCTACTCTTCCAGAGGACCCAGGTTCAATTCCCAACACTCATATGGTGGCTCACATCCATCCTCATTCCCAGGGAATTACAATAATCTCTTCTAGCATCTTTTTGCACCTATGAAGGCAAGACATTCATATGCACACTAAAAAGTCATAAAAATAAATACAAAATTATAATAGTGGTGAATGTTAGTTAAGCAGAGACCAAAGTGTAAACTTTCAGGATGAGAATGGAAAGTTCTACGTTTTAAAAGATTTAAAGATGTAAACTAAAACCTCACCACCAATCCCACAATGCACAATGCACATTTGTAGAAATGAAAGATAGGGTGGGCTGTTTCTCAGCACAGGTGCCTGGTTGATGGGGAGAGATCTGAGGTTTTGCAGGTCACCCAGCTTGGACTTCGATCAAGGTCTTGATGAAGAATGCAGGGAACCGTACCTGCAGAACGGCCTGTTTGGTGGGATCATGGGAATCCTGGTGATAAGGACAATCACAGCTCTTGATCATGGTTTCACACTTATAAAGTCCTGAAAGATGTTTTAAGGTGGAATTACTGTTGCTTTTGTTTTTAGTTCATTATTTCTGGACATATTTTCTTCTCTCCCCTGCTCCGTGTGTGTGTGTGTGTGTGTGTGTGTGTGTGTGTGTGTGTGTGTGTGTCTGTCTGTCTGTCTGTCTGTCTGTCTATCTTTCTCTGAGAGTAGTCAGTTTTCTGGTTCATTAACTTATTGGGAGGCATATTAATCTGTGGATGTTCTTAAAATAAATTAGTCCTTCCAAGAAAACAGCGCCAGGCTGTGCTCTTCTGCATGCTGGCCTTGCAGCTGGGGTGATGGGCTGTCACAGGCAGGGTCAGGGCTGGTCGTCCAGCACACTGTGCAAGTGCCAAGAGTCCTGTGCATATGCACTCAATCATGTTCCCTGAAGATATGGGGAGGTGTGGGGGAGGGGGGCTGCTGCTTACTCAATCCCACCGTGTGTGCAGTGTGCTAGCGATTGTAGTGGGAAAGCCCTTGTATCTTTTTTTTTTTTTTTTTTTTTTGGTTTTTCGAGACAGGGTTTCTCTGTATAGCCCTGGCTGTCCTGGAACTCACTCTGAAGACCAGGCTGGCCTCGAACTCAGAAATCCACCTGCCTCTGCCTCCCGAGTGCTGGGATTAAAGGCGTGCACCACCACGCCCGGCTTAAGCCTTTGTGGAGCTCAGTCTGGCTGGCAATAAATTATGCAACGGAAAACTATTACATTTGGGCCCTTTTAGCTTGCTACTCCGAGCGTCTGTTCAGCACTCGTTAAAAGCTACAAGAAGTAAGCTTTCTATTAAGGGTGCACCTCCTTCTTTACACCCACTTGATGCTGGCCTTAGTGGTGAGAACCGGAGCACTTACACCCACAGGTCCTTGGAAAAACCCCATTCTTTTAAGCCAAGACTATTGGCCATTTGACTGTGTTGTCTAGTACAGCTGAAGTGACCTGCTCTAGCGTTTAGAAGCAAAATGGAAAATGTTCGCTATAGAGAGCTTGTCATTCATAGACAGCTTTGAATGAAAAGTAGTGATATCACTAAAGCATCCAAATGCAAATTTCTTTCTTTCTTCCTTTCTTCCTTTCTTCCTTTCTTCCTTTCTTCCTTCCTTTCTTTCTTTCTTTCTTCCTTTCTTTCTTTCTTTTTTTTTTTTTTACCGGAAACTTCATTCATTTATTTACTTTATCTTATTGAGTGTACGGTGGAAGAGGGAAAAATGGGTCGTCAAGAGGGAGGGAGAGAGGGAGGGCCAAATGCAAACTTCTAAGACAGGGGAGATGGCCTGGCCTTGATTATGTGCTACAGATCCCAGAGCTGAGCCTAACATCTAACACACAGCAAGTCTGAACCAAACACAGATCCCAGAGCTGAGCCTAACATCTAACACACAGCAAGTCTGAACCAAACACAGATCAAGTTCCATGGCTTTAGACAGAATTAAAAAAAAAAAAAAGTAGTTGAAGCAAACTTTGTCAACTGAAATCTTAACTTCCAGAGTTCTGATTTTCTCATTGACTTATATAAAAAGCCAATTAGTAGCCTTCATATGCTCTAAGGAAACAAGAGATTCTCCAGGTCTCTTCTAGAATCTGTAAAGTACTAATCTATGTGTCACTTGTGACATAAAGGTGCATATGTGGAAAGCTGAGCCGCCTGCAGCTGCCTTTCCAGCGTCTTACTGCATCTGACCAACCTCTGTCCGGCTCTGATCGGTGCTACTCCAGAGAAAAGGAAGGAGCCCATGCTAGTCCACGGACAGGAAAGAGCCTTGTAAGCATCCCAGCAGCACGGAGGAGGAACGGGAACGGACTTCGGGAAAGAGGGTCGATCAAATGACGGCAGGCAGAGGAACGAGAACACAGGAAAGAAGACAGGCTAGAGAGAGGCAGAGAGATGACCTAGAGTGTCTATGTGAACTGCAGAGGCAGAGTAACAAGGAAGAGGTAGGAGATGCAAGAAAGAATCCGGAGGGCTGGAGAGATGGCTCAGCAGCTAAGAGCACTGACTGCTCTTCCACAGGTCCTGAGTTCAGTTCCCAACAACCACATGGTGGCTCACAACCATCTGTAATGGAATCAGATGCCCTCTTCTGGTGTGTCTGAAGACAGTATACTCTTATACATAGATAAATAAACCTTTAAAAAGAGAAAGAGAGAAAGAGAGAAAGAGAGAAAGAGAGAAAGAAAGAAAGAAAGAAAGAAAGAAAGAAAGGAAAGAAAGAAAGAAAGAAAGAAAGAAAGAAAGAAAGAAAGAAAGAAAGAAAGAAAGAAAGAAACTGAAGAAAAACCATGGGCCTTGACCCGGGGACTATAGAAATGCAGTATTATTTCTCTATCATGTGCCTATACTATGGAGGACCCAGCAAGCTCATGTCTAGAAGTAGACCCAAGAGAAGTTAGCACAGGTGTCCACACAAGTCGTGTTGAAGTGTTTTTTATCAGCATTATTCACAACAACCCTGAACTGAAAGTGTGCTACTGTCCGTCGCTGCTGAGTGCATCAATAAGTAATGCTAAAGTAGCATAACAGAGGACTGCATATCAACAACGGAAGAGCTACAGCCTTCTGCAGTGAGGCAGATGAAACCCATAGGCATGCCATTGAGGGGGAAAGACTGGAAGGGACATGCGTACAGCACATGAGTCCGTTTATATAAAGTTCAAAGCATGGGGTTGGGAACATAGCTCAGTTGGGAGGGTGCTTAGCTTGCACAGAGCCCTGGATTGGGCTTCCAGCACCGGGCAAAACTGTGCATGGCGACCCACTTCTGCAAGATCCAACCCCCTGGAGGTGGAAGTAGGAAGGACAGAAGTTTGATGCAGCTGAAGATACTTAAGATCCCCTTTCTAAACAAGTAAATACCAAGTTCTAAATAGATAAAAATTAACTTATGGTACCAGAGGTCAAAAGAGCATTTGCCTCTGAGAGGAATGCACCTCGAGGGGGCTGTGTGACAGGGGCAGTTAGTTCCAAGAGCTTTGACACTTGCTCTGATAGAGAGAGCTTCTAAACTGTTTACTGGAGCTATGTGTTGAGTGTGTGGATATTACACCTCGGCCAAAAGAGACTGAATTAGTCTGGAGGAAGCCCTGTTAGATGCTCCTGAGTAAAGGCAATGTAAGAAGGGGGCTGAAGGCCTGGCGTGATGGCGTGATGGCACACGCCTTTAATCCCAGAACTCGGGAGGCAGAGGCAGGGGGATTTCTGAGTTTGAAGCCAGCCTGGTCTACAAAGTGAGTTCCAGAACAGCCATATAGAGAAACCCTATCTTGAAAAACGAAAAAAGGAAAAAAAAAAAAAAGAAAAGAAAAGAAAGAAAAGAAAAGAAAAGGGCTGAAAAGATGGCTCACTGTGGAAGAGAGCTCACTGCACAAGCATGAGGACCCGAGTTTGAATCTCTTCACCAACGGAAAAGCTGGCATGTGGTTATGCATGTCACCTGTAATGTCAGAGCTGTGGGGAGTGGAGAAAGAGGAGGGCCTCTGGGATTGCTGACTGCCACCCTAGCTCTGGGATCAGTGGGAGAATCCATCCCTAAAGAATAAATCAGAGTATGATAGAGCTGGACACAAAGTGTCCTCTGGCCTCTGAGAGTGTGCACACAGACACCACACTTATGTGTGTGCGCACACACAATTTGAAAAGCAATAAAAGCTGTAAGATAAACAGTTCATGCAAAATACGATCTATGATTACATATGTTTAGAGGACAATTTATCTGCAATAAAACCCTTTTTCATTTTCATCTCAGGACGGCCTCGAACTTGTGACTTGCCTCAGCCACCAAGTGCTAGAGATTCTAAGTGTACTTTGGCACACCCAACCACACACACACACACACACACACACACACACACACACATTATATATATATATATATATATATATATATATATATATATATATATATATATATATATATAGTGGTTATTCTTGTATGAGAAAGAGAACTAGGGCATTCTATAATTGTAGGACTTCTATTCTTCTGTTCTGTTAACTTTTATTTGTTTGTTTATATATATTTTTTGAGAGAAGGTTTCATGCACTCCAGGTGTCAAACTCAAAATCCCATAGTCAAGGATGAATCTGGACTTCCGGTCCTCCTGTCTCTACCTCCGGAGCACTGGGATTGGAGGCCTGTGACGTCATGCTGCCTTACGCTTCAGGCTACCAGGACTTCATACATGTCCAATAAGCACTCTGCCAACTGAACTGTCCCCCCAGGTTCTGCAATTGTAGCCTTCTGTGTCTTTCAGAAAGTAATTGAGATCTGAGGGGGCGGGGGGGCCGGTGAACATAACTGTAACCCCAGCACTTGGGAGGCTGAGGCAGAAGGATTGCTGCATCAGGGCATATCTGAGCTATGAAGTGAATTTGGGTCTTCAAGCCTAGTCTGGGCTGCATAGCAACATTTTACATCAAATAGGGAAAAAAATTAATTGAATGTGATAAACCTTTAATATTTATTAAAATTCGGTTATATGGTTTATAATTTATATAGTGCAGGGTTCCTCTCCTGTATTGTTCTTTGTATTGTGGAGTGTTTGAAATATTCATGGCTTTAAATCATTTATTATAAGTGAAATCCGAAAGCCAGCGGGGACCGGGAGCTCGAGCGAGTGCAGAAACCAGAGCCAGTGGCTGTGGAGGACAGTTCTGCTCAGTCAGTGCCAGGAACCCATCGGCGTGTTTGGCTCCAAGTGCGCCACATCTAGCAACTTGGTTCTACAAAGTCCTTGCAAATAAATGTATTTAAGTGACTTGCTTCACAGTCCTCTGACATTTTAAGATGAAGCTTTTCCAGAAGTTTGAGAAAAACAGAGACACTTCTCTTTGAAGTTATATCTAACAACTGCTCTCATTCTAAAGTTGGTCCCAGTGTGTGGGGGTCAGCGAAGGGCCTCTCTGCCTCTTTTGGCTACCGCTGTTTAGCAAAACACACCCTTGGATCTATTAGAACCTTATGAGGTATTCTATACCGCCATTTTTTTAAATCAGGTATTTCTTAGCTATGGTGGTGCAGGCCTATAACCCCATCAGTATCTCGGGGTTGAGGCGAGAGGATCAAAGAGTTAGAGACAAGCCTGGGACAGAGAGCAAGCTCTTGTCTCAAAGCAAGCAAGTAAACAGCAAATCATGCAGTCTGTCTCTGAGTGAGTGCGTGCGTGTGTGTGTGTGTGTGTGTGTGTGTGTGTGTGTGCATGTATGTGCATGTGTGCATGCATGTGGTTAGGAGCTTTGCATTTGCTGTGAGTGACCTACCACTGAGCTAAATCCCTAACATTTGAGATTCTTAATGTGTCAAATATCTTGCAAAATTGCGTGTTTGGATTTTTTTTTTTTTTTTAAATTACTTTATTTTATTATATGTAAGTACACTCAGACACTCCAGAAGAGGGAGCCAGACCTCACCACGGATGGCTGTGAGCCACCATGTGGTTGCTGGGATTTGAACTTATCACCTTCGGAAGAGCAGTCGGGTGCTCCCACCCGCTGAGCCATCTCACCAGCCCCCTGGATTTTTAGCATACTTCAATTTTTTTGTTTTACTTATTTATCTGTCATGTCTCTGTGACTCTGAGACTGTGTGGAGTCAGAGGAGAGACTCCAGGACTGGCTCGGCTCCCTCCTTTCGGAGTGTGGGTTCTGGGAGTGAACTTGGGTGCTTCTCTACCTCCTGAGCCATCTTGTCGGTCCAATGACTAATTTTATTTTTCCTTTATTTGTTTGTTTTGTTTTGGTGGTTTTGAGTCTGCATAGTCCTGGCCATGCTAGAACTCACTCTGTAGATCAGGCTGGATTCCACTTGCCTCTGCCTCCCAAGTGCTGGGATTAAAGGTGTGCACTATACAACCAGCCACGATGACTATATTTTTATATGAAGTCCAGACTTAGCTAATATAACTGAATGTCGGTCCTGCAGTATAACTTCAGCCTGTTCAGGTTTATAAAATTTTCAGTCGGGATGTTCAAGTTTAAATTGAATTCACCTAAGGAAAATAAATATTTAGCCAACTGTGCGGTTGAGAGGAGATTCTTGTATTTCTTTTCTCTCGTGAAATGTTCGTAGCAGTACTTCAGTTGGTCTGAAGAGTTAGAAGCTAATTCTGGGTCTCGGTGCTGAGCCTTACAATAGCTGGAAACTCTGCAATGTGAAGACTGTACCCCAACTCTGACATATAACCCCAAGGCTGGGAACTCTGCAATGTGAAGACTGTACCCCAACTCTGACATATAACCCCAAGGCTGGGAACTCTGCAGTGTGAAGACTGTACCCCAACTCTGACATATAACCCCAAGGCTGGGAACTCTGCAGTGTGAAGACTGTACCCCAACTCTGACATATAACCCCAAGGCTGGGAATTCTGCAGTGTGAAGACTGTACCCCAATTCTGACATATAACCCCAAGGCTGGAAACTCTGCAATGTGAAGACTGTTCCCCAACTCTGACATATAACCCCAAGGCTGGAAACTGCAGTGTGAAGACTGTACCCCAGCTCTGACGTGCTGATTCCAACACACCCGAGATGCTGCCCCTGGACAGTGGCTGGTGCTTACCGTGTGGTCACAACACAGCACAGCCCAGTAAGAAGCAGGTGTCATTGTTTCCTCACCATCTGAACATCACCATGACATTTCCCCAATGTTCCAGTTTGAAAATGATCCCCTGACAACTCTCCTGAATGCAAGAGGGCAGAGGAGGGAAGTGTGGGGCACACTCACTCTGCATCCCAAGATCCTCTATTGGATGCCTGCTCCATCATCATTCTGCGTGCCCTGTTCCCATCTGTTAAATGGAGACAGCGACGACGTTTACTTTATGGTGTCACTGACAGGTGCTCATGTGATACTCAGGTAACGTGGCCAGCATGGGGCAGGCACACGGTGACCTCTTGGTGAATGTTCGTTCTTCCTGTATCTGTTCTCCGGCTCTGTAGAGTGGTGTTAACTCCGAAACACAAGGGTTTGTTTGAAGACTTGGTCCTGGGTGCAGCAGTGTGAAGAAGTGAGGCCTTTGGTACAGAACTGGATCATGGCTCTCTAACATCCCCGGCTCCGGTTAACTTGCATTTGAATGGCTATTGGAAGGTGGTGGGAAATTTTAGGAGATGGGGCCTGATGGGTTGAACAAATTGGGCAGACATAGCTTTGTGGGACATTATTTTGTTCCAGTCTCCTTCCTTGTTCTCTGTCTGCATTCTGACTAACACAAACAAGCAGCTCTTCTCTGCCACGCCCTTCCACCACGGTGATGTCTCACCTCTGTCCCGGGAATAACAGAGCCAAGTGCTCACCACTGAGAGCTCTGGAACTGAGCCAAGTGGACCTTTCTTCCTTCACTTTCGTAAATTTATCTATTTATTTATGCACATGCATGCATGCCATGACAGAAATATGGAAGACAATTTATGGGGACGGTTTTCATTGTGTGGGCCCCTGGGGGGTTGAACTCAGGATGTCAGGCTTGGTGGCAAGTGTCCTTACCCATTGACTCGTGCTGCTCGCTCCCTTTCCACCTTTAAGAAGTTTCTTTGTGGCATATTGCCACAGTGATAAGGAGAGGCTAACACAAACGGTGAAGATTGTGCGTTGCCTTAATGGCTGGATTTGTTCACTGAATCCAATGCAACGATGACTCCAGCCAGGTGTGATGGTTCACGCCTATCATCTCTGGCTGCCCTGTGGTCAGTAGATTCTGGTTTACAGCCCTGCGCCTCCAGGCTCTCCTTCCTGTGCAGCTGCTCTTTGGAAGCAGCGTGGAAAGGGCATTTTCTTCACCAAGCTTCTTTGCATATGTCATTCTCAAAGACATCAGGCGGTCCTTCATGCCGGGGTGGAAGCAGGTCGCTTTCATGCTCCACTGTGTCTAGTGTTAGAATGGTGCTGCAACTCGGCAGGATCCATAAAACTCATCTGCAAAATCCTGCAACTTTTATTACCATAAAAGCGATTCTTCCAAACAATTAGGTATTATCTTTCTCGTCTTTCTTTATGGGAACATCTTTGACACACTGCGTTATCAGCTATTGACACCATGGCTGGTACGCAGAACAGGTGGGATATTGATGAAACACATTATACACCATCAGAATTTCTTTATTTATTTACTCTTGGTTTTGTTTTGTGTGTGTGTTTTGAGACAGAGTCACATATTTACCAATTATCCTGATTCTCCTGTCTCCACTTCTCAAGTACTGAGATTACTAGCATGTGCTGTGTCCAGCTACATTCCCTCTTAGGCGTCTCCTTTTGCATCAGTGAAGGGTAGTTATCTAAGTTCCCTTGAAGAAACGACTACATTAACATACATTAGCTCTTCGGGCAGCCACAGCTCATGGCTACGGCAGTAGGCCAGCACCTCCATGAAGAACATGGCATCCAAACCAGCTCTTGTATGACTTGTGAGCAATGAACGGTGAGTGCGTCAGCTCCTAGTTGCCCGTTGGGAATGATAATACGTTCAGATATGACTGTTACTGTTTGTGGGTTTGTGTGTGTGTGTGTGTGTGTGTGTGTGTTTTTTTTTGGTTTTTTGAGACAGGGTTTCTCTGTGTAGCCCTGGCTGTCCTGGAACTCACTTTGTAGACCAGGCTGGCCTCGAACTCAGAAATCCGCCTGCCTCTGCCTCCTGAGTGCTGGGATTAAAGGCGTGCGCCACCACGCCCGGCACTGTCCGTGTTTTAACACAGTTCAAATACGCTCAGTTTTGAAAACTGACCCCTTGTCAACTTGACACTCCTCAACAATAGACTGTGAAGTGGAAATGGAAGCCAAATAAACCCTTTCCTCCCCTACCTGCTCTTGGCCATGGTGTCTCACTGCAGCAACAGTGACCATGACTAAGACACAAGGAAGAGGGCACTGCCAATCCTCGAAGCAAGGCAGGTGATAAAGGCACGCCCATGGGTCTGAATCCCTAGGGACAAGCCACACAGGGACAGCTCTTCTTTGTCCCTCACTGAAGTTTGGGTGATAGTTTTCCCCAGTTAAAGTAAGAAACTACAAGGTAATTAAAGTGATTATCACAGTGAAAGGCACACTACATCCTCACCAAAGTGTGGAGGGGAACGTTGTAGTTCTTTTTAGTCAGCTAGCTAGCTAGCTAGCTAGTTAGTTATGTTTTGGTTTGGTTTGGTTTGGTTTTAAGATATGGTCTCAAGTAGCCCAGGCTGCTCTTGAACTCACTAGTAACTGAAACTGACCTTGAACTTTTGGTTCTCCTGCTTCTACCTCTCCAGTGCTGGGATTACGGGTTTGTTTGTTTCCTCCTCCTCCTCCTCCTCCTCCTCCTCCTCCTCCTCCTCTTCCTCCTCCTCTTCCTCCTCTTTTTCTTCTTCTTCAAGACAGTTTCTAGATCTCTTTCAAACCTCTTCAGCCGATATTTTTTCCTCAGACTTGCCAATTCTGGCATCTTAGTTGTTCTACTGACCGATATTTTCTATCTCTTTATTATGGGGTCACATTTTTCTTTTCCTTCACATATAATGATTGGCAGCGGGGCAGGAGATGAGACAAAGTCTTGCTATGTACCCCTGGCTAGCCTCGACTTACAAATCTTACTTTAGCCTCTGGAATTAAATGGTTACAGATATCAGTCGCCAGGCTTGGCTACATATCTACCAATTGTTGTGAATGAACCTTGTGAGTGACATGTTCTAGACACTGGACTCTATTATTCTTCACTGAAGAACATTCCTCCCCTGCACAACCCCCTCCTCCCCTGCACAACCCCCTCTTGCTTTTTTTTTTAAGAGAGAGTTTCTCTGTGCAGCCTTTGCTGTCCTGGAACTCACTCCATAGAGCCTCTAACTCAGATCCACCTGCCTCTGCCTCCTGCATGCTGGGATCAAAGGCGTGCACTACCACCATCCAGTGAACATTTCCATTTTTCAAACTGATTTTTTTTTTTTTTTTGGTTTTTCAAGACAGCGTTTCTCTGTGTAGCCCTGGCTGTCCTGGAATTCACTTTGTAGACCAGGCTGGCCTCGAACTCAGAAATCCACCTGCCTCTGCCTCCTGAGTGCTGGGATTAAAGGCATGTGCCACCACGCCCAGCTTTCAAACTGTTTTTACATTTCTTTATTTTGTGAATGTTTCTGCATATGGCAGTGCTCTTTCTATAAATTGCACACACACAGAGGTCAGAGGACATATTTCAGGAGTTTTCTCTCTGTCCTTCATGTGGGTTCCAAGGCTTGAACTCAGGAACTCAGGATTTTAAAGCCAGTGCTTTTTTTTGTTTTGTTTTGTTTTTGTTTTTCGAGACAGCGTTTCTCTGTGTAGCCCTGGCTGTCCTGGAACTCACTTTGTAGACCAGGCTGGCCTCGAACTCAGAAATCCGCCTGCCTCTGCCTCCCAAGTGCTGGGATTAAAGGCGTGCGCCACCATGCCCGGCTTAAGCCAGTGCTTTTAAAGGCCGAGCTCTGCTCCACCACCGCATAAACCAGATATGGTGGAGATGTTTGTGATGCCAGCACTTGGAAGGTAGAGGCGGGAGAGTCAGATGTTCAAGGTCATTCATGACTACAGAGCAAGTTCAAGTCTGGCCTGGCCTGGGCTGCTTCAGACCCTGTCTTGAATAGACAAGAAGAAAACTCTGTAGTCTGTGCCGTATGACAGGCAGACATAGTTTGGGGAACAGCTTCAACCTAGCATAGGAGTATCTCTATGGCAACCGTCACCATAGCATCAGGTCCAAGGCAGAGGTGCTAAGTGAGATGGACAGAGGGATGATGTGGTGTCTTCATTATCCCTGGTCTGGAATCCCAAACCCTTACCTTGCACCTTGCTGGGGGCGGGCAGCCTGCAGGAGGTGACCAGGTCAAAGGGGCCTGCTTGCTAGGAACCGGCACATCCCCACACCCCAGCTCACTTTCAGAAGATGGGCCAGCCTGGTTGGATCAGCTTGGTTTCTCTGTCCAGCTCACATTCCTCAGAGTGCAGAGTCCCTATGGCTCAGCACAAGCCAGGGACTCACCTTCAAGGGCAAGTGACCACCTCTAGCTCCTCAGTACTTCACTGTTCCAGATCCAAGTGGGGCAGGGGGGAAAACACACATAAAACAATCCCATTCCAGGGAGACCGCCCACCCAGGCATGCACTTGCCCAACGTAAATGTCCACACAAGTCCTTTGATGCTTTCGTCAGAATTAAATCCTGATTTAGTAGGTGTTATGGGCCAAACTATATTTTGACAAAATTCAGAAGCTGAAAATCTAGCTGCCGGGTACCTCAGAATGGGACTAGTTTGGAAGTACAATCATTTTTTTGTTGGGAGTGCAGAAGGTCTTATGTGCCCTGGCCAGCTTCAAACTCATCATGTAACTGAAGGAGCCTCTGAACCCCCATGCCCCTCCATCTCTAGAGTGCTAGGACAGGCATGTGCCACCGTGCCCACCGTGCCCACCATGCCCACCGTGCCCAGGAATAGAAGCCATTGCTTCTTTCTTGTAGGCAAGCTCTCTACTGGCTGAGATACACTTCCAGCCTGAAGCATGGTTTTTAAAGCATCAGATAAGGCTATCTGGGGATCATAAGCACGTGGCTCTAATCCAATATTATTTATATCCTTTTAAGAGGCTTGGAAGCTTGGTATAGTAGCAAATACCTATAGAACAGCATGAGTATCAGCGAGACATGCCTTTTCAAAAAACTCTATAAAGAGAGGCTGGAGAGCTGGCTTTGCGGTTAAGAGCACTGGCTGTTCTTCCAAGTGGACCAGGGTTCAATTCCGAGCACCCACATGGCAGCTAACACCTGTTGGTAGCTCTAGTTCCAGGGGATCTGGCACCCTCATACTGACACACATGCAGGCAAAACACCACATAAAAATAAACACATTTTTTTAAAAAAGAAAGAAAGATAAAGAAAAGAAAGAACACAGGACAGTGAAGTAGCTTAGTGGGTAAGGGCACTTGCTGCCAAGCCTGATGACCTGAATTTGATGCCCAAGACCCACACTGGGGAAGGAGAAAGACCCACACTGGGGAAGGAGAAAGACCCACACTGGGGAAGGAGAGACCTGACAAGCTGCCCTCTGACCTCCACTGGTTCATGGTGATGTGTAGATGGGGTTCTTAATAAATACATAAATGTTTTTTAAAGAAGGAGAGGGAAAGATAGGGAAGGAGGGAGAGAGGGGGAGGGAGGGGGAGGGAAGAAAGGAGAGATAGAGAGAGAGAGAGAGAGAGAGAGAGAGAGAGAGAGAGAGAGAAACCTTGTGTCATGTGGAAAGGGCCAGGGAGAGGAGGGCTATTTATAGCCTCAGTGCAGAGTTCTCAAAGGAAAAGCCTTAGCCTGGGACTTTCCGCCCGCCTCTGGAACTGCAAGATTCCCACTGCCGGAGACTCCAAGGCTTTAGTGAGACTGCTATAGTGAGCAAACCACAGCTCAGATCTGGGAGGAGCCGAGCCTGCTTCCCTAACCGGCTGTGGACGCTGCTGACGTTTCTTCTCTAGGCACCTCGTGCTGAAAGTCAGACACCTGGCAAATGCGCCTCCCAGTCATGGCCAGCAGCTCTGAAAGACACCCAGCAGCTAGGGCAGAAGGAAGGCTTTTTCTCTCAGACTTCGCCTTTGCTCATTCTTTTTTGTTTGTTTGTTTTTTTGTTTTTTGAGACAGGGTTTCTCTGTATAGCCCTGGCTGTCCTGGAACTCACTCTGTAGACCAGGCTGGCCTCGAACTCAGAAATCCGCCTGCCTCTGCCTCCCGAGTGCTGGGATTAAAGACGTGCGCCACCACACCCGGCCTCATTCATGTTTTCATAGCTGTAACTTTTTAAGGACTGAAATACAGTAGCATCTTTAAGCTTATAGCTGAAGGGAGCAGGCTGTCCAACCTTAGGGAGACATCAGAGTTAGAGAGAGACTGGCCTTTAGGGCAATGGGCAGTGCCACCATGTCCCTGTGCTAGAATCTAAGCTTCACGTGACCAGGGGGTCCTAAAGTTTCAAGACAAATAAAAAATTTGGATTTCTTTTACATTAAATATTCAGATTTTTAAAACCTTCAAAATGTTGGCAACTTATCTGCTCATTTTTGAAAAGTTGTGAGACAAAAGGAACTCTTGGCCGGGTGTGGTGGCGCATGCCTTTAATCCCAGCACTTGGGAGGCAGAGGCAGGCAGATTTCTGAGTTCGAGGCCAGCCTGGTCTACAAAGTGAGTTCCAGACCCTGTCTCGAAAAACCAAAAAAAAAATAATAATAATAATAATATTTGCCGGGCGTGGTGGCGCATGCCTTTAATCCCAGCACTCGGGAGGCAGAGGCAGGTGGATTTCTGAGTTCGAGGCCAGCCTGGTCTACAAAGTGAGTTCCAGGACAGCCAGGGCTATACAGAGAAACCCTGTCTCGAAAAACCAAAAAAAAAAAAAAAGGAACTCTTGAAGGAGCTAGTCATGTATTTTATTTTGGAAATATACATCTGTAAGTATATACATATTTATATACATGCAAAACTCTATCAGTCTGTACCATTAACTTCTTTCTTGCGATGCCACAATTGGAAAGTCATTTGCACACTCATGAGAACATGGGTACTCTTGTTTCTGGGGACAAGGCACGGAGGAACAGGTGGATCTCATCGTTTCTAGTACCATGGCTTCTTAAAGAGATAGGGAGGGAAAGGGGCGCAATGGCACAAAGGCCCCCAGCAGGCTGAGACAGGAGAGCTGTGAGTTTGAAGCCACCTGCCTACATAATGAGATCTTGCCTCAAAAAATGGGCTGGGTAGGTGGTTTGGAGGGTAAAGGAAGTATCACGTGGGCAAGAGCCACTCGAGCCTGGTGACCTGGAACCTGCACAGCAACGCTAGCTATTGTGGCACACGTCGGTAATATCATCTCTCCTACAGCAAGGAAGCGGGCAGAAACCAGAGAACTGTCTAGAAGCTTGCAGGTCAGCTAGCTTCTCAACCTCCTTACACATGCTGTGGTTCATGTGCATGTATATAAATATATGTGTGTGTGTGTGTGTGTGTGTGTGTGTGTGTGTGTGTGTGTATGTGTGTGTGTGTGTAACAAATTACAAGGCATAGTGAGCTGGAGGACTTGGGAGGTGTTGGCAGCTGATCTCATGGTATTTAGGTGTCTCCTTTGTGAGCTTCTGTATGTTTGGAAATGTGTTACAATTAAACATTGCAATGTTAAAAGAAGCAATACCTGTGAAGGCATGAGCCCAACCCCGTCCCCTGAGGCCACTGGGCCAAGCTCTTGGCTCCCTCCCAATGGTGACGCTGCTTAGGGAAGCTCACTGCTGCCACGTCCCAGTTCTCCTCCATCTCCAGTAAACACCTGCTCCCTCTGTGTCATGGGTGTGTCCTGAGGTCAGCCCAGCATCCCATGGGGCATTCGTCATCACAAGCGCATTCTCTCTGAGACTCAGCTGTAGCCAAGAACAGTTTACATGCTGTCCCTGATTTAAAGACGCCATGTTGGGTCTATGGTTTAGGGTGACTTCACTCTCTGACCGTGAAAGCAATCCATTCTTGTAGTTAAACTCAGTAGAAGCCTGGGATGCAGGCCTTTAGGCAAACTGGTCTCTGTGACTCAGTTTTCTGGTCTGGCAAATAGGAGTGATCATAGCATTGGCCCGATTGGATTTAAGTTTGCTGTGTGACTGGCTCCTACTAAGTTGATTTTACTCAGGATATCTTGTTTTATATCACGGACTAAGTCTGAGGCAACAGGGTGCTACATTGATACCTGCAAACCTTAGGAAGAAAGTGCTGACACATTCGAAATCAGCTTCCAACCTGCAGGAAACCAGCCACCTCCGGCTTTGGAACGACTTGCAAATGCTGGATCAAACCTAGGAAGAAGGAGACAGCAGCAGTTGCAGCGGGTTCCTGTCCTGTCCTGTCCTGTCTCCCTCCAGCCCCAGGGCCTGGGCCCCTGCCTGCCCTATGGCTCCACATTACCTGGCAGCCTGTTTGTTGACAAGAGTTGCAGGATGAGATGCTCCAGGTATCCATCTGGGAGCGTCGCCCCCTGGTGGCTGGTGGTTTCAAAACCCCAAAGGGTTTTAACTGTGACTAATAAAGCTGTAAAGGTTGAACACAGATCCCAGAAAATACACTCCCTAAGGGCACAGGATTTCAATTACTTTTCAGTTGATCTTTCTTTCTTTCTTTCTTTCTTTCTTTCTTTCTTTCTTTCTTTCTTTCTTTCTTTCTTTCTTTCTTTGTGTGTGTGAGTGTGTGTGTGTGTGTGTAAATATATAAACATGTATAGCATATATAAATATATATAAACATATATAGATATAAAAACATATATGGCTGGCCTTGAACTCATTATGCAATCAAAGATAATCCTACTGTTCCCACCTCCTGTTGGTCATGATTACAGGTCTGATCCACTCTGGCAAATTCACGTGTCAGGATCCAGATGGGGCTTTGAGCAGGCTAGACAAGCACTCTATCGACAGAGCTACAACCTCAGTCATGATTTTTTTGTTTGTTTGTTTGTTTGTTTGTTTTTGTTTTTTTTTTGTTCAAGACAGGGTTTCTCTGTAGCCCTGGCTGTTCTGGAACTCACTCTGTAGACCAGGCTGGCCTCGAACTCAGAAATCTGCCTGCCTCTGCTTCCCGAGTGCTGGGATTAAAGGCATGCGCCACCACTGCCCGGCCATGTTTTGTCCTTTAAACTAACACTTCTTAAATTCTTTCTACTCACAACCCCTTTTAACTGAGAAAATCCTATACAAAAGAAACGTTTACTGATTATAAATCAAAAAGAGGTTTAATTTAAACCTGATGTGGTGGCATGCATCTGGAAACCTAGCACTGGGAGGTAGAGATGGGAGGATCAGGGTTCAAGGCTAGCCTCAGCTATATGGTGAATTTGAACTAGCATGGGATACATAAAGCACTATTTCAAAAAAGGAAGAAAAAAAGATTTATTTTAAAACAAGTTTTGATATTCACATAATTTTACCAATTATTAAAGATAAAAATGAAGCTGGGCGTGGTGGCACACGCCTTTAATCCCAGCACTCAGGAGGCAGAGGCAGGCGGATTTCTGAGTTCCAGGCCAGCCTGGTCTACAGAGTGAGTTCCAGGACAGCCAGGGCTATACCGAGAAACCCTGTCTCGAAAAAACAAAACAAAACAAAAGATAAAAAATGTCCATACAAATCAAATAATATTTTTACATATTAAAGTAAGTTTTGATTAAATGTTTGATATGGCAGGACCTTGGACACCTCCAGCATTTTTCAGAGTTGACAAATATGTTTTGATTTTACAATTATCAATGCTGTGGGCAATTCCTACAAGTTGCCCTCTGACCTCCACATGCACACACACACACTCTACATACACATGCGCGCACGCACGTACGCACTCACACACCACATACATACACATGGAGAGAGAGAAACAAATGTAAAAAAAAATCAAGCATTCTGACACAATATAATCAAATTTTCACCTATCTGATACTTACCCACAGAGGAAAGGTGGAAGGAAAACACGGAGTTTTTGTTTTTCTGTAACTACGCCATTATGCTCCTGTAAGAGCAGAGGCCTTTGTACAGCAAAAGCAGTCAAATTCACAAGAAGTGTCAAATCTGAGCAGAGGTGCTTTCGGTGTCTGTGCCAACAAGCGATGTGAACATATTGTACTCAGAATCAAGACAGTACTGAGGTCCCAGATACAACACGACCATCAGTCACTGCCAAAAACGCCTCAAATTCATCACATTTGATTTTTAAAAGTTTCATTTTGAATTACTCTTTGTTTAGAATCTGTTTACTATTGCAGTGTGTGTGCATGTGTGTGTGTGTGTGTGTGTGTGTGTGTGTGTGCCCCTCCATATGCATTTTCAAGGAAACTGTAAACCACAGTTTAAGAAGCCATTTTAGGTAGTTTTTGTCTTTTTTTTGGTTATGACGCAAGTATCATAAGCCTGGCTGTCCTAGAACTCTTGATTTAGATAGACCAGGTTGGCCTTGAACTCACAGAAGGCTGCCTGCCTTGGGAGCTGGGATTAAAGAAGCTACACCGGCTGGAGAGACAGCTCAGTGGTTAAGAGCACTGACTGCTCTTCTGAAGGTCCTGAGTTCAAATCCCAGCAACCACATGGTGGCTCACAACCATCCGTAACGAGATCTGATGTCTTCTTCTGAAGTGTCTGAAGATAGCTACAGTGTACTTACATATAATAAATAAATAATAATAATAATAATAAGAAGACGAAGAAGACGAAGAAGAAGACGAAGAAGAAGACGAAGAAGAAGACGAAGAAGAAGAAGACGAAGAAGAAGAAGAAGAAGAAGAAGAAGAAGAAGAAGAAGAAGAAGAAGAAGAAGAAGAAGAAGAAGAAGAAGAAGAAGAAGAAGAAGAAACAGCAGCTGCTACACCTCTTCTAGGTTCTGTTGGTTGGGAGCCACCCAACCTAGGCTCTGAGAATCAAACTGAGGTCCTGTGGAAGGAAGAGCAGGGCGGATGAGAACTTCTGGCAAGAAGCTGCATCTGCAAAGGCCGATTGGTTAGAACTTGAGATGGGAAGAGGCTGAGATGTTGCCGCTCCAATGCCTCGTTACAGTCTGATGGGCTCTCTCTAGCCCCTCCCTTTGTGTTGGACCTAACAGCCCATGACTAACCTACACAATCAAGTCCAAGATCCTGTGACTAACAGAAAAAAACCTTTTGGGATGTATTAGCAAGCCCTAGCTCCACCAATCAAAGGACTCGGAATGCTCTCAGCTAGTGCCTCAGGCCTAGAGTGCTCCCGTATTGCTATAACCTAACTGGCTAATGAATGTATCCACCTATGTATTTGAAAGATCTTGATTTAGGATTTTCTTTGTTTTGTTACCATAAACACCTCATGAAACTCCTTCCACATTGAAACACAATTTGAGGTCACCTAAATCTGTGTTCCCAGGCCATGGTCACTCAGATTTGGCTCCAAAATGAACTATTTCCGGCATTCTTTGAGGTAACAGTTGTGTTTCTTGTGTTGTCAGCAGGAAGTGCCCTTCACGGTGGAGCCGTCTCTCCAGCCTTCGGAGTCCATTTCTCCATGGAACTCTGTGTTTTTACATGTCCTCTTCTGCCATTTCTACCCAGAGCTCCGTGTTTTCACATGTCCTCTTCTGCCATTTCTTCTGTCACCAGTTCAGACTCCAAAGCAATCCCGAGCCCCTCCCCCACCCCACTCGTCTGACAATCCC
Source organism: Mus minutoides (assembly GCA_902729485.2). NCBI lineage: Eukaryota > Metazoa > Chordata > Mammalia > Rodentia > Muridae > Mus > Mus minutoides. The sequence goes on from LR749911.1 coordinate 282,223, forward strand.
GGGGCGTTTGCTGTGGTCTGGCATACCTTATCATCTTCTGTCTGTCTCAGGTTCTGTTGTATTGCCTGATCTCTGTTTCTCTGCCATGATGATAATTCCCCTGGACTACTGCAGAAGGCATGGACTATCTGGTCTACCTGCCCCAGGCTTGCTTTCACAATGTTTGTGAGTTCTACTGCCAAAGATACACACACACACACACACACACACACACACACACACACACACTTTTCCTTATATACAGATGGTAGCCAATGTTTAAATGTTGCTATAAAAATTTTTAAAGCCTGAGGTCAAAACCCTTTTGCACCTCAAAGTTATAAATCATGTGCCTTATGACCCATTTGATAGAAAATTCCAAGTCTGCTTGTGTTGGTAGCCCAACCCCTACTGGAGTGCTGAGACCAGCATTCCCAAGCCAGCTGTCTTCTCCAAAAGAGCAAGTCGAGTTCCTTGCCCTTCACCAAGGGCAGGCAAGCCCAGACGCAAGCAGACTCGACAGGCACAGGCACAGCTTGCCAACAGTACTGAAGCTTCTGGGCTGGGCTGGGCTGGGCTAGCAGCTGCCACTGCAGTGTGTAAGTCCTCATGCTCCTTCACATTGAGAGGAGACTCACGCATGGCTCAGAGGCTTTTGGCATCTTCTGGGTTGGAATGCATAATGCATTGCTCACTTACCAGCATCCGCTTGCTCCTGCATAGCCAGATACAAGCAGGGTCATACCATAGCTACAGGTCATTTCCCTTGCTGCTTAGTATGTCCAAGGCATATGCTGTGGACCCTGCCAAGACACTGCACACATACACACACGCACATGCACACACACTTCAGACACTCCAGAAGAGGGAGTCAGATCTTGTTACAGATGGTTGTGAGTCACCATGTGGTTGCCGGGACTTGAACTCAGGACCTTTGGAAGAGCAGTCAGGTGCTCTTACCGGCTGAGCCATCTCACCAGCCCTTTTTTTTTTTTTTGTCCTTGGGAAAATAACCAGCAATGTCTCTAGAACCAAACTGTGACATTATGCTTTTCCTTCCCACTCATACAGCATTCTGAAATACAAGTGTATAGAATGCCCTCATTCTGAGAGTCACCGGGAATTTCTTCTAACTGTGCCATTATGAGTTTTACTTTCAAAACTCAAGTGCGTGAGACTTGTCATTTTCCTTTTCTTTAATTTTGAGTTGTCTCAGGCGAGCCTTTGTCCTTTAGGCTGGTGGGAGGTAGTGAGAGGGTGAATGAGACAGGTTCACCTTTCCCTGAGGATCCATGGGAATCTAGAATTAAATAGCTGGAGAACAGGACAGAGCTACCGTCCTTCTGAGACCAAAGCCTATGCTGACAGAGCAGGGTTCAAAGCTCATGTCCCTTCAGGACAGGGCATTTGTGGTCCCCTCCTTAGCAAATTTAGGCCTGGAATCTTAGCTGAAGCTAGGACTCAGGCTGAGGTCCTGCCCTTCTCAGAGACATCACAGAGCCTCTGCATAGAAGTCCCCCCATCCCCACCCCTGCCACCTCCACCCCTGTGATCCCAGCCCTGCCATCCTGGCCTCTGCCACAGGACTGCCACAGAGAAGACATTCCAGTTTGCATTGCCTGGAGTCTACTTATCTGGAAACCCTCCCCAGGTTCCAGGCTTCCAGAAAACATTCCCCAGGCTGTATGCAACTCAGCTCCACACTGAATTTCCCTGAGGTAAAGCTTGCTTGCTACTTACAAAGGGGTATGGGAAAACAACGGCTATGCTAACAACTGAGTGTGGGAGCATGCCACTCATCGGAGAGTAAATTCATTGTCCACACGTTTCAGTATGGCGCGGAAGTCAGTGGTTGCTGCAGACGTCATGTAGGGCCGCCATTATTCTGGGAAGCAGAGGTAAGGACACAATAGAAGTGTGCCGTGCTCCCCTTCCCTTCCCTTTATTCCTTTATTCATGGCTCATCCTCAGAATGAAAAATAAAAACCCTTGGCCCCTAGGGTACAATTCCTAGCAGAGACGATCAAAATGGGTGTTGCCCAGTGCCCCAATTAGCTGCACCAATCCAGTCAACTGGTGAAAATGAAAATCCCAGACTCTTAGGGTGATTAGGCTGGGAGATGCGGACAGCAGCTCTGCTAAGCCTGCTTCTACTCCAGCTAAAGCTGCGGGGCTCGTAAAGTGAGCCCTTTCCCCACAGGCATTCACAGTTTTCTGCATTTATCTCAACGGTGATGGTGCCTGAAGTGTGTCTCATCCATCCATGGGCGGGTAATATCACCACTGGTTTTAAAGAGTCCAGGCACATCTGTAATCCCTCACTTGGGAGGCTGATGCAGGGGGATCAAGAAGTCAATGCCATCTTGGGCTACACAGTGAGAGCCTGTCTTTCTTTTTCTTTTTCTTTTTCTTTTTCTTTTTCTTTTTCTTTTTCTTTTTCTTTTTCTTTTTCTTTTTCTCTTTTCTTTTCTTTTCTTTTCTTTTCTTTTCTTTCTTTTCCTTCTACCTCTGCCTCCCAAGTGCTGGGATTTTAAAAAGAGGAATGCATTATGGTTCATGATTCCAGAGACATCAGTCCCCAACAGCAGGGAAATCTTGACAAAGAATGACAGTTCACATTATGGCAACCAAGAAAGGAGCAAGGGCAGAGATACATGCAAGGACCCCACTCTAGTGACCTGCCCATCCCCTAAGTTTCCAAAACCTTCCTTAACAGTGACAACAGCTGAGGCTTTAACACATAAACCTGGGAGGGGCACTTCATTCCAACCCAAAATACCCAGTATATGGGTAATATACTAGCAACTGGGATAATTTCGAATAGCAATCAGGATAATTTCGTTGTCATCTTAAGATATGTTGTTTCTCTTTTTAAATTTTCCCAGGAATGAGCTCAGGAGATCTTCTGTATAGCATGGTAACTACGTTTGATCATGGCACAATGAATACTCAGATCAAGACATGTTGTAGAGGTAGAGACAGAGCAGCATTTCAGAGAGAAGAGCTTACTGCTCTTCTCTCTGAAACCTGAGAACCTGGTTAGGGGCCTGTCTTTAAAGAGTATCAATCAGGCTAGGGAGCTGGCTCAGTGGGTAAAGCACTTGGCACATAGGCGTGAAAAGCTGCATTTAATTCACATAAAGATGGACATGGTAGTACACATCTTCAATCGCAGTGCACCTGTGATGAGGCGGGAGGAGGAAGGGGAATCCTTGGAAGCTTGAAGGCCAACAGTGAATCCAGCAGTGAAAGAGACTATGTCTCAAATAAGGTGAAAGGTGAGGCGTGCGTTCAAGGTTGTCCTATGACCTCCACATGCATGATGCTATGGCATGCTGTGCACCCATAGTCACACACAAGCATGCACATGCATGTATACACACACACACACACACACACACACACACACACACACACCACTCACTGCTTTATGTTTTACTATATTAATGCTGATGTAAGCACATGGCCAAGTACTTGAAGCAGCGTGTTGAGATGCTGAAAACCATATGTCTATTTCAGCTGTGTATCACCCGTGCTGACTGGGGTCTGGGATAGTCCTGAGGCTAATGCTGTTGCAAGTGGGTGACTGGCCATTCTTAGCTCTTGGTAGAAGAGATGGCCACTGTCCAGGACAGAACCTTGACTACGGTATCCATGATGAGCATCTAGGTGCTCAACTCGGCTCATATTCAAGAAATGAATGCAAACAAAAACCCAGCAGTTATTCATTTCTGTCACAAGGGCAGTGACGAAAACTATAGGTGCCGCATTGCATTGTGGGTGAGCTTTGAGCAGAACATCCGTCATTGATGGCAGTTAACAGTGGACCAGCCTTTTTGGGGGTACTTTGTTCATGTCTGTTCACTTTATTTTTCGTATGCTTTTAGTCTCTCTATAGGGCCTAGGCTGGCCTTGAACTCACAATCAACCTCAGCCTCCTGTGTTCTGGGTGACCAGCACAGGCTACCAGACCTGGACCAGTCCATATGCTCATGCACTTTCTCCTGGAAGAATCTATGAAGATGTTCCCTGCATACTTGGTTACCACAATTACAAACTAGAAACCAACTAAATGGTACTCAGGGCGGGAAAGGCTGCTCTGCTCAGTCAGTGAGTGGACACTGGGCTGTTTCCACGTTGGGTTATTAGTAATACACTATGCTGCTAGTGTTTACATCAACCCGACACCACAGACTAGTCGTTTGATAGGAACCTTAATTAAGAAAATGCCTCCGTAAGATCAGTCATAAGCAGGCCTGCAGGGCATTTGCTTATTAGTGATTGTTGTGGGAAGGCCCAGCCTACTGTGGGTGGGGCCATCCCCCGCCTGGTGGTCCTGGGTTCTATAGGAAAGCGGGCTGAGCAAGCCATGAGGATTAAGTCAGCAGGAATAAGTCATGGCCTCTGTATCGGCTCCTGCCCCACTTGAGTTCCTGTCCTGACTGATATAGAAATGTAAGCCAAACAAACTCTTTCCTTCCCAAGTTGTTTCTGGTCCTCCTGCTAACATGGCAAACATTCTTAACTGATTGGTGAGCCGTCTCTCCAGGGCTGGGTTCAAGTAGCTTTAAATCACCTAAATCCTAGATAGTAAGTAATATATCATTAAATGATACCAAATAATGGATAACCCAAAGTAACATTCATTCATTACAGCGGATTGGATCTCTAAGAGCAGAAACCCGTTCACTCACAGTCAGATTTAATGGTTGCTTGGTAGGCCTGATGTAGGAAAACGGCACCACTTCAACCTCAGGTCTCTCACTCATCCATACAGGCCATTCACTAAATCTGAATTAATGAAATACTACCTTTCCTGACTTAACAGAAGCAAAAGTCTAAGATCTGGGTGGTGAGATGGCTCAGTGGGTAAAGACACTCGCTGTCAAGAGCCCAATGTCCTGATTCCATGGTAGGAGAGAAGACTCATATATGTTGTCCTCTGCTATATGTGTGCCCAGACAAAAACAATTCCAAAGCGAAGCCATCAAGTGGTCTGCAAGCTTCCTCTTTCTGATCTCAAATGAAAAATGTAGCATTTAACTTCATCATAACAGACCTTTGGGGACAGATTTGGAATTCTTGTGAATATATAACCTGGTGTTATTCTGGGATTTCCCTGTGTGTCTTAGTAAATAAAGCAGAAGTCAGAGGCAGAAGACAAGTTGTCAAATTTCAGTAAAATTTGGCACTACTCAGACCCCAGTGATCTGAGTAGAGGCTCACAGTTAGCCCTCTGCCCCAACAGCAGGCATCAAAGCCTGCTACAAAGCTTTGCCCTGGGACCCCACCCCTTCAGGATGGCCCTGCACACCCTTTTCCCAGTGCCTGCTGCTGTTGATGTCCCTACTGAGACACCTCATAATCTGAGTTTCCCATAGGCTTCATATAAACGCAGAAAGGGAACAAAGAGATGTTTTTGGGTAGCCTCGTAGAAGCCACTTGTGGAAGAGAAACCACATTAATAAGACAGTGGAGATGCTTTTGCCAATGGGAAATTAGAAGTTCGCTTGGTTTCAGTCATTGGCACTGGGTCTTGAGTCCCCCACAGTTGAATGGACTTTATCCCACTTGGCTTTTTTGGCCAGTGTCCTGGCACACCATCAGAGGGGAACATAATTACAAAGGAGTGTCTTAGAGGGACGAAGAGCACTGGTAGTTTACCAGATGGGGATAATCATGGCTCTTCAAACAAACCCTCGGCTAGACAGTAGCACCGTTTGTCCTCTCGCCTCCACAAGCTACGTGTGGGCCCACACTTCTCCAAACAAGCATACACCCAGGGCTGGAGGGCTTCATTCCACACCCCCTTTCAGGAACCCACCGCTTGGTCTTTGTATATACATAAGCTATAGCTCAACTGCATTTAGCCCCCGAAGGGTTTTCCAAGGGCTTCCCACAGCTCGGCAGTGTTCTGACACAGCTGTGGGGCAAAGGCCTCCTAGTCTTGTTTCTGGGGGATGGGAAATACGTTATTTTTAATTATGTGAGAGGGGAAGGGCACGCATGAGGGCTGGTGTGGAGGAGGATAGGGCTGTTGGGTCCCCTGGAACAGGAGCGACAGGTGGCTGTGGACCACCTCACGTGGTGGCTGGAAATGGGACTCTGAGAGCACAGCGCATGCATGCCCCCATGTTCTTAGCCATGGAGTCGTCTCACCAGCCTCTTTTTAATTTCAAGACAGGGTTTCTCTCTATAGGTCCCTGGCTGTCCTGGAACTCAGAGATCTGCCTGCCTCTTCTCCTGAGGGTTGAGCTTAAAGGTGTTTGCCACCAGCACCCGGCCTCTCCAGCTTCTTTTCTTAGATATATTATTGTGTGTGCGTGTGCCACAGTGCACACGTAGAAGTCAAAGGTCACCTTGTAGAGAGGGTCTGTCCTTCCACTCTGACAGGGATGAGTTCAGGTCACCAGCACATCCCTTCACCTGCTAGGTCATCTCACTCACCGGCCACTCCATTCTTATTTAGAGCTAGGATTTGTGAAGACATGGATTTGAAAGCATTGGCATCTCACCTTTCAAGGGAAACATGTCAGTCTTCAGTGGGCATTTCTACTCATGTCTGGTGTGTTATCTGCATAACACTTTTCAGATGAATCGGGGAACGTGATATTAATGTAGCTTTGCCCAGAAACTGACCCAGAGGCAAGGACTTCAAGAAAGCAAGAACCTTTGGGAGGCAGAGGCAGGCGGATTTCTGAGTTCGAGGCCAGCCTGGTCTACAGAGTGAGTTCCAGGACAGCCAGGGCTACACAGAAAAACCCTGTCTCGAAAAACCAAAAAAAAAAAAAAAAAAAAAAAAAAGCAAGAACTTCCACTTCGGAGATGCTGAGAACAGAGGTGAGAAGCAGAGAAGACAGGCAAGGCATTCTGGTAAATAGGAGGGGTGGAGGGCACTGGATTGTGCAGAGGAACTCTGGACAGAACACATCACAGTCACATCTCCGAGAACGAGGGAACCTGAGTTGCTGTAACCCAGGTGCCCTGGCTGAGTATGTTTTGGGGGAATGTTCGTTTGCGCTTTCCTGGACTGACATTTCTAAACATGGTGGTGGTGGTGGTGGGAACCCTCAGGAGATACAGGCATGAGGAGCTGGAAACAGCCACAAACAAAAGTGAGACTTGTGAAAGACGTGCCAGGCACTGCCCAGGTACTGGGGACACAGGAAACACAGGAATTCTAGCCTTCTGGAGCATTCTACTGGGGAGACAGATGATAAACAGGGCAAGCAGGCAGACATCTGGAGTGCGTTGGGCAGTCACCAGCACTGTGGATAGAGCAGAGCTGAGAATCAGAAATCGGTTACGATCAACAGAGAGCTGGGTTGGGCCTCACCGAGAAGGTGAGGGACACAGACCTGAGGGACAAGAGCAGAGGCCTGTCACCAGGCTGGAGTGTACCTGTGTGCCAAGCACAGCCAGTGCAGTAAAGCCTGAGCATAGCGCAGCAAGGTGAGGCCCAGCAGAGTCCTGCTGGTCCCTGGGATGCCTCAGGCTCCTTCCTGGTGGAGAGTAGGACCAACACAGGATCCCAGTGGCTGCTGGCCTGAGAATGTGACAAGGGAGTGAGGACTGACATCGAGCAAGAGAGGAAGAGGCGGCAATGCTCCAGGAAGGCGGAGGCAGGGGAGTAAGAAGTATATTCTAGAAACACTTTGGAGGAGTCAAGACAACTTGTAGCGACAGCGTATGGCTTGGGTGTAGCGTGTGAGAAAGCTGTCGGTGGACTTGACCTGAGTGTCTGGGGAATGGAGCCGGCATGGCATCTCCTGCATCGGGGGAGGGGCTTAGAAGCAAGGCAGTGCCTGGGGTGACCCAGAGACTGGCTCTGAACAGACTTAGCTGGTGACGTCTCTAAGACACCTAAGCAGTTGCCAGTATGAGGATATATGAGTGTGAAGATGGCAGACAGGCCCAATATCATGCCACCTGGAAAGTGTGGCAGGCAGGCAGGCAGGCAGGCAGGCAAATGACATGAGCCTATGAGGTTAAGATCCCTGGAGAACAAGACAGCGAGAAATGAGGTCTGGGGCTGACTCTTGAGCACTTGGGCAGATGGAATAACACTGAGTAAAGTCGCAGCCAGGGAATGTGGTGCCCTGAAAGGGAAACGTAGCAAGTGCTTCTAGAAGGGGGAAACGAGGAGCTGCCTGTGCCAACCCACGCTATCCACATTCACTGACTATGTAAAGACACACAGGGAGTTTCATACCAATGACGTAATTTCATACAAACTAGTCTATAACTCGATTTTCCTCACACATCTGGGGTACCTGCCATGGCTACAGTGGCTAGCCATCTGTGCCATCATTTTAGTGGCTGTGTAATATTTCATTGTGTGGTATATACTTAACTTCTCCAAATATAAATTATTGTAGATTAGACAGTGATGGACAGCTTGTACATTCATGATTCTCATACCTGTGTGCTTCCCCCCTCCCCAGAGGAATCCTCATGAAACTGCTCTATCCAGCACATGAGCAGTTTATGCTCTGATTCCAGGCTCCCTCCTTGATTAGTGGGAAAGCTCCACTAATCAAGAAATATTCATTCGGGGCTGGTGAGATGGCTCAGCGGGTAAGAGCACCCGACTGCTCTTCCAAAGGTGATAAGTTCAAATCCCAGCAACCACATGGTGGCTCACAACCACCCATAACGATATCTGGCTCTCTCTTCTGGAATGTCTGAGGACAGCTACAGTGTACTTATATATAATAAAAATAAAATAAATAAATCTTAAAAAAAAAAAAAAGAAAAAGAAATATTCATTCAACAGGGTCCAGCTGCTGAGCTGGAAGAATCACATGTAGATCCTATTCAGCTGAGACCCTTCCAAGCCTAGGGAAGAGAAGGTGGCTGTGTCAGCCCTATTAATACGGAGTCACCAGAGATCTGGAATAGCTCCTGGGCGCAAGGGATTTCCAGCTGAGCCATCCAGACTCAAGCTACGTCAAAAGCTAGAACAGCAGACTAAGGCAGATGTGCCTCCTGCAAAATGACTGTAATTAACTCCAAGTCTTCCTCCATACTTTCTTTCTGCTGGCTGGATCTGCCATTTGCTGTTGGAACAAGCCTGCTACATAGCTCAGATGTTTTCTTTACCTTGTCATTCTGAGCAAAAGCACGACTCCATCACCTGTCTGGGCACATACCGGGCTTCGTCTGGATAGGGTCGGCACACCCTGCACACTCAGCGGCAACCTTGAAAATAACACTATCAGCCAGACAGCTGGCCGACAGTCTCTGCCATCTTCAGGGGCACAGAGGGACCACACATTTAGCTGGGCACCTCTCCTGAGTGCAGGGAAATGTTCTGAGACAACTTTCAAGTCATAAGGAAATGAATTGAAACGCCAAGCCATGTGTCGGAGTTTTTATTCTCCAATGCAGATCTGCAAGCTTCAGCAGCCCTCACTGCTACTGCTAAAGCCTCAGGAACCCAAGGCAAATGTCAATTACTGTAGGAGACAATGCACCTATACGAGCTCTCGACACATCAGGGGAGCCTGGTGGGGAGGTATGTGGTGGCCTGGAGTGTGAAGTTCTCAGACAGTGCAGTCTGCTATTTCTACTCCAGTTCAGATGTGGAGGAGCCTTTGCCCTGGGATGCCCCTCTATCAAGGTGGGTCTCCTGAATTCAGACACAGTAATTAAACCAGCAACACTGTTCCCTTCCATTTCTGTTCTGAGTAACGCAAAGTCCAGCCAGGGGGTTGACAAGGAGGGCTTGTGTGTCATGGCTGACATCAGAGCCGTCTGTCTGTCCTATTTTCCTGTGACTATCAGAGCTTACTATGGGATTATACACATGTAAGTCTGTATTGTGCCTGTGAGCAGAACCTAGGGTAGAGCCACCCGCTTTGCTCCACGGCTCTGCTCAGAAGGCCGCGTAGTAGTGGTCCGAGGTGCTGACGATGTCACTCTGGTCCTCCAGGTGCTCCAGCACCCGCTGCAGCACAGCCTTGCTCAGGTCCCAGCGGAGGTTGAGGTGCACGCAGTTCAGGATGTGTAGCAGGTGGCAGCCCTTCTCCATATCTACGGACAAGGGCAGACACCAGGTGTGACTGTGACGGCCGGGCCCACTGTCCCTCTCCAATGTAGGACACAGCGCAAGGCTCCACATGCATGCCTCTGTGACACAGCCCACTTCTCAAAGCTCTGCTTGTCAGTAGTCAAGGCTTCCAATCGGTCTGTATACCCTGACCTAATGGCTGTGTAGTCCTGACAAACCATTTTCTCTGGTACACAGGACTGACTGAGCCCTGGCTTCCCAGGAGGCCTCTGGAGACTCGCAGCAGAGCTGGTTTTTCTTTTCTTTTCGTTTTGGTTTTTCGAGACAGGGTTTCTCTGTGTAGCCCTGGCTGTCCTGGAACTCACTCTGTAGACCAGATGGCTTCGAACTCAGAAATCCACCTGCCTCTGCCTCCTGAACACCGGGATTAAAGGCGTGCGCCACCACTGCCTGGCGAGAGCTGGTCTTTCTTAGAGGTCCTGACTCAATAGGGTGGCTTGGCTAAGGGATTCCTATCTTGAGCCCGTCCCATGTTTCCTCTTCTGGCTTTCACTGGGTCATATCTATGGCAGTTGTAGTTTAGTAATCTTTTACCTTTTGACCCCAAACTAAGCACTGGACACTCAGTGATGAAAGCTGAAGGCTGGCACCCCCCCCCCCCCCGCCCTCGTGGGGTCTCCTCCTAAGGGTTATGGCGTTAGGGATCACTACCTCTACGCTCATGGGTTAGCAGCCTCTTCTCCCTACCAAGCAGACTAAAGTAGACTAGAACGGAAGAACAAACGCACTGCGCTGTGCTCTGTTCCTCTACTTCATTTGGACATCTTCTGATAAACAATATCCTAAGTCACAGCCGGAACCTCATCACTAAAAGCCAGGCCCTCCTCAGAGCTCCATCCCTGGCACACACCAGCTGAAGCTGATCTACGTTCACATGGTAACCAAAGGGCTTGAGTGGGGAAGGCACTCAGAGAAGCTGCTTTGTACCCTTGAGCCAGTCACAGCGCCCACAAGAATCAGTTCTGTTTATTGGTTGGGGGACAGGGAGCATTTGTGATCCTCTCATGGCCTAAAGTCCCAGGCTAACAAAGGTTAGATTGTGACCCCTAGTGGTTGAATATACTCATTACTTTCAAAATGCTGTCACTGAAGAAGCACTCTACATGTGCGTTACATGGTATGTGTTACACAGTACATGTTAGATGGTATATGTTACACGGCACATGTTAGACGGAAAGGACACAGCGAATACACAAGGGTGTGGCTGTGCTCCAGAGCTGGTCTTCCAGGGAATCTAGGTGAGACGTTTATTTGCACATTTTGTGTTTAATTTTTCTACGCATGAGAACATTTTCAGAGTCAAACTCTTGTACAACTCTTTTTAGGAAATTTTACCGTTGCTATACCATACGTAAAGCTGAAATCCAGGCTTTTAAATCTATAAACCGCCTGAAATAGAGAAAAATCCACTCAACAATCTCATCTGAAATTGTTTCTGCTTCAATATTCAGCCAAGGGGCAGAGAGCTAGAATGAGCCTTCAGGACCCCGGGCTAGAGGTAAGGCTGCCAGTCACTGTCCCATCGGGAACCGCGCTTTTCTCACCCCTTTCTAGCCTAAATTAGAATCCTCTCAACAGCTTTGTGACTACCGATTCACATCCTTCAGGTAAACACTACTGTCACCTGCTCTGCAACCAGGCTTTCTCTGACGCCACATGCTGCCCACCTTCCTGACAAACCCCTTAGTCCTTCACGGAGCTGATGCTGAATTAGGGTAGACACTTTCCTTGCTATGGTCTCCGTCTCAGTCCTTCTAAATGTCAGCCCATCACTTATTTTATATGAAAGGTAGGAGAGGAGCTAAAGGCCCAGTAGGAATGATGAAATGAACAGACTGACCTCTCTGGACAACTGTGGAAAGCATGTAGCCATTTAGAAGTTGGAGGAATTTTTCCACACACAGTGCAATTGCCAGTGCCCTCTAGAGGTCAATGCTGGGTGCAGACAATGCAGATTTTAGGCCAACCCTGAGTTTTTAGAAAAGTAGGACTGTGTGTTTGCACGTGCACAGGCACCCCCAGACGGATGCTGGTCTGGAGTGGAGAGGGGGGGTCTGTGCGTTTGAGTTCCTCTGTTCTGCACTGTCTGTCGTTTTAGGATCTGTGTAATTATTACTCAGTGCCATAGGTTATGACAAGAGGAAGACAGGTAACCACAGCCAATGCTAAGAGGTGAGGTTGTACACTTGCACTGCTGTATAGGGAGTTATTCATACTAGGTGATTGGCCAATAGCTCTTAGAGGCCTGTATGTGTTGGGAGCAGAGCTCAAAGGCCCTTGCACCCTCACGTCTCCAGGAAAACCAGGATGTCTTTCCAATGGAAAATCCGGAAAATTTGTGTTTCCATTCAGCAATCTGGGAATCGGAGGTGATTAACATCCTGATGATCTGCAATATCTGTTGGGCCAGGACATGTCAAACTTTTATTTTTTTTAAGATTTATTTTATTATTATACATAAGTACACTGTAGCTGACTTCAGACACACCAGAAGAGGGCGTCAGATCTCATTACAGGTAGTTGTGAGTCACCATGTGGTTGCTGGGATTTGAACTCAGGACCTTCAGAAGAGTAGTAGTCAGTGCTCCTACCTGCTGAGCCATCTCACCAGCCCCCATATCAAACTCTTGCAACCAGGACCAATAATGGCTAGTAATCTAAATGACCTATACATTACCTGTATAGTCAGGGGCTCCCCCAACCAGGACCAAAGATACCTAATAGTCTAAATGACTGTTACAATATCTGTATAGCCAGAGGCTCCCCCAAGCTTTCAAAACCAGACCAGGGGTGGCTAATAGCCTAAATGACCTCTACACTATCTCCATGAGCAGACCAGACCAGATCCTCCCCTAGACCCTTAAGCTAATACATGTAGCCCATCTCCAGAACCCATCTTCTTGGAAGAAATGACATGTGCCCTGAGTTGAGGTTCAATGTAATTATACCTTGTGCACCAGGGATTGTATTATACCTAGAAACTTCTTTTACAAATTATATTGGGTTTAAATATGCTGGCAGTAACCCCCTGGCGCTGGCACCGACTCCCCGAGCGCGGTTTGACCCAGGGTGACGATAGCATCTGAGTTGAGGTTTCACTCTCACCTCTGCTTGCTTCGCTTCCCTGCCTGCTGTGTCCGCTTTAGGGACCCCCTCACTCACGCACAGACAGTGGCAGAGCCATCCGCCATGGTAGGCTCAGTAGCCCAGTGTATATAAAACCTGTCACTTTTTAATCTCTTTTAAATATTTTATCGGAGTGCGTGTGTGCACGGGTATGAATTTGGGAGCTGCTTCTTGGCGTCTACTTGCTGCTTCCTGCTGCTGCCATGTATGTTCCAGTGCTGGCCTGGCCCATAAGCTTCCTACCTGCCTCCCGTTCTGCTATAGGGGTGCTAGGAACACAGGTGTGTGCCACTGAAGCCAACTTTTCTGTGTGTTCCAGGGACCTGAACTCTGACAATCAGGCCTTCAGAGCAAGCACTTCCACCCCCGGAGCCGGCTTTCCGGGAAATCTTGTCAGTCTTCCCTGCCTCCGCTCACTGTGCTGCAGATCATTCCTTCCAAGGATGGAGTGTGAACCCCTTTCGTTTACTCTACAGGTGCCAGGCTATAAGCGCTGCCGACCCAATGCGTACCAACCTAAGAATGCGGCTGAGGGGCCTGGGATTCAGTGTGGAGGAATGGCATTTTGGGACCCTCCGTTCTGGCTGAGGATCTCACAAAGCAGCAGACAGAGAGGCTGCCTATTGGTTTTGCTTTGTTGAGACAGTCTGTGGGCTGGAGAGGCACCTTGTTTTGGAAGCCTAAGGACCTGAGATTTCAAATCTCTGATACCCATGTAAAATTAGCCAGGCCTGGCTGCAGGAGAGCCTGTAACCCTGCCCTGTGTGTCTATGGAGAGGGGTAGGCACAGGAGAAGAGCTGGAGTACCTTGGCTGCCAGCCTTCCTCCATGCTCAGTGACAAGTCTGTCTTAAAGACTAGAACAGGGGAAGGACTGAAGGAGCTGAAGGGGATGGTAACCCCACAGGAAGAACAACAGTATTAACTAACTGTATCTGGGACCCCTGGGAGTTTCCAGAGACTAAACCACCAACCAATGAGCATATATGAGCATATACGGCCTGGTCCATGGCCCCTGGTCTCAGTGGGAGAAGATGTGTACAGGAAGAGACTGGGTGCCCCAGGGAAGGGGGGTTGGGGAGCAAGGTAAGCTAGGGGGAGTGAGAGGGTGGGATGGGGAGCACCCTCTCAGAGGCAAAGGGGGGATGGGGTGAAGAACTCTTGGAGGGACCAGGAAGGAGGGCAACATTTGGAATATAAATAAATAAAGCAGTTTTTAGAAAGACTGAGAAAGAAAGAAAGAGAGAGAAAGAAGGAGAGAGGAGAGGGGGAAGGGGTAAGAGAGGGGGAGGGAGGGAGAGGGAGAGAGAGAAAGAGAGAGAGAGAGAAGGATAGAAAGGGATAGAGGACATCTAAAGTCTTCCTTTGGCTTCCATGCATATGCACCAGGTACATATAACACACACACACACACACACACACACACACACACACACACACACACACACACACACAGGAGGGGGAGGAGAAAAAGGAAGGAGAAAGAGAGGGGCATGGGGAGGGGGAGAAAGAAAGCACATCTCACTGTGTTAACCCTGGCTGACCTCCTGCCTCGGCCTTCCCAGGGCTGGGGTTACAGGTCCCTGCGGCCATGCCTGCCTGTGCTGCTCCATCCCTGCTACGAGTGAGCCAGACAGCAGCCATTACCAAAGACTGCTTTCTCTTCTCTGCTTTCTTTCTTTAAAGTCTGCTTGTGACACCCTATTGGTTCTGATCTCACTGGGTCCTAAACAACAGGGTAGATGACCTGGGCCCCTCTACCTGTCTGTAGACCCAGCCTGTCCATCTGGGTCAGAAAGGAGTGAAAGACTTCTCCAGATAGAAAGAAAATAGGATGGGGAGCCAGGGATAACAACCCTTTCTGCTCCCAGGATCATTGGCATATGTTTGCAAAAGCCAGGCTCTGAAAGGTCACCTTGAAGACTCACAAGTTCATACAGACTCAAGATAAGACTGATGCTTTCTTTGTAATTAGGGTGAATTGATAAGTGAATTATCAGACTGGCTGTAGTTTGAGTGTCCAGCCACTAGGGGCCGACCTAACCCCACAAACCTGGATTGTTTTCTAAGCCATTTCACTTATAACTCAACGGTTTCCAAGATGACTGGATTTCGTTATTCATGAGTGTAATGTCTAAGAGCCGTCCTGTCTGATACTAAAAAGGCTTGATGTTTGAAAAAGAGGGTGAGTGTTGAGATTACGTTCAAAGGCAGTGGTAAACGTGGATAACAAACTGGGGACCAGAAGCAGCGAGCGCATCTCAGAGCCAAGCATGGTGGTTCACTTCAGTGTGCCAGAATCTCAGGGAGAGCTTACCTGTTGGCCTCCAGCTTATCCCTACAGGACCAGACACCCCAGGGCTGTTTAAAGGAGCTCCACACGCTGGCTCCTCTGCCCAGCCAAAGTCCAGGCAACATGTGTTAGAGGAGAAGACACTGAGTCTTGGAGGACAGAAGCCCTGGCTGTCTCCCTCCTGAGTCAGGACAGAGCATCCCGATTCTGTCTGGTTCTGGGAGGGAACCCTGGGCGCACTGGCTCACCATCACAAAACACTTACGATTTGGTTTCTGACAGTCTTCCTTAATGATCTGGTAGATCTTCTGGTGCAGGTCTTTGTCTTTGGTGGTTACCTAAAAGGAGAATCCAGAGAGGAAACGTGCTTTGAGAACACAGCAGTGTGTCACTCAGAACTCAAGACCAGCCTTGGAGAAGGTTATACAAATCCCATAGCAACTACAAGCCTCGCCATACGCCCTCCCCCAGCGATGTGATTCTGACGCATGGTGGGTGGGCGCCGCAGCTCAGCTCTGCCCCTAAGGACACAGGTCTCTCAAGAGCTGGTTTATTGGGGCCAGAAGGAAAAGTACAACTGGAGCTCTGTGCCTTGAAGGGGCAACTGCCCTGCTCTACACTGTGGCCACTCAGACACACACTCCTCTTCCTTGTCCAGTGCTTTTGAAGGAGCTCCCGCAGGCTCAAAGTCTCCTCCCTCCTGTCCCAGCCTCCTTCCTCTTGGTCCCCTCCCCTGTCTTATATTTCTTTAGTTTCTCTTCTTCTAAGCA
Organism: Mus minutoides; assembly: GCA_902729485.2. Classification (NCBI taxonomy): domain Eukaryota; kingdom Metazoa; phylum Chordata; class Mammalia; order Rodentia; family Muridae; genus Mus; species Mus minutoides. The sequence goes on from LR749911.1 coordinate 298,462, forward strand.
CAAAGAAATGAGTATGGGAAAGCCACCAAGCTAGAGAATCCAGCTTATCTACGGAAACGCTCTCTGCTCTTGTAGACACACCCACAACTATGTTTCTCAACTAGCAGCAGGCTTCATTCACCCTCAGCTCCCTCAGTAAATTTAATAACAAGAGAGAAGAGAGAGGGGAGGAGAGTGAAGGGCAGAGTGAAGAGAGGCAGAAAAGGGGGGGGAGGGAGGGAGGGAAGGGGAGGGAGGGAGGGAGGGAGGGAGGGAGAGGAAGCAAAAGAAAAAGGTGAGGAAGGGAGGAAGAGAAGAAAGGAGAAGGAAGGAAGGAAGGAAGGAAGGAAGGAAGGAAGGAAGGAAGGAAGGAGTATGTAAAAGGAGAGAGGAAGGAGGAAGAGCAAGCTTAAGCATGGAAACACAGCTGAAGAACTGGGCAGAAGAGACAGCCATGGCCGCCCGTGAGACCCGATGACTTCGGACTCACAAGATTAGTGTGAAGGTCAACCATGGGTGCCAACGGAACTCTGGGCACTGCTGTAACTATGTCCCCAGCTGTAACCATGTCCCCAGCTGTAACTATGTCCCCAGATGTAACCATGTCCCCAGCTGTAACTATGTCCCCAGCTGTAACCATGTCCCCAGCTGTAACTATGTCCCCAGCTGTAACCATGTCCCCAGCTGTAACTATGTCCCCAGCTGTAACCATGTCCCCAGCAGGGCTTCAGGAGAAAGAAAACCTACAAATCAGGGATGGGTGGAAGGGAGGGGCCAGCCACAGAAGGGAACGTGGGATCTATTCCTGTTTGACTACCCTTCCAGCTCAGGGTGATTCACCAGAGGAAGTGCCCAGCCCTGCCACACCTCGCCCTGGGCAGCTGCAGCAGCCCTGGCTGCTTCCCAGGGAGGGTTGCTCTCTACAGACCCTCACAGAAGCCAACCCAGAACAGAAGGAGGCACAAATCTCTAAGAGGACTCCAGCTGAGCTTAGTGTAACAATGGCCGTCATGTCCTGCTGGGCCCTCCCATCCCGGGATGAGTGGACAGCAGTGTTATACTGGCTTACCTCTCAACACCGTGGAAAACCCCTCCTACTTAAATAAATAAAACCAGGCCTTTCCACAGAGGAAATGACCTGGTAAGTAGACCTCTAGCGAGTCTGCGAGCAGGCAGGCCCAGCAGCCTGTCTCCAGGGCTCTCATCATATTCTGAAGCCACTTCTCCGCTGTGGACACGAGTGGTCCACTCTCAGCTTACTGCCTCCAACATCAAAGGTATGCAGCAAGAGGCAAACTTCTACCTTGAACAGATGGAGGCAAGCAAGCAGCGTGCGTTTCGGGCCAGGAAACACTAGTTGTGACAGTCAGAGGCCTACAACACCACAGTGTCCATCATAAAGGCATGGCTAGAATGTTCTGGTAAATACTCCTGGTCAGAAAGAGTGAGGCAGACTCGCAGGGCCGGGACACAGGGGCACTGGACCAGACGGTGGCACTGAGGCTGTGCGGAGTACTCTTCGTAGCAGTGGGACATCTGGTGATGCCCGAAGGCACTTCTGATTGTCACAACATACTAGGTTCTAGTGGCATTTAGTGAGAAAGGCCAGGGATGCTGGTGAGCGCTGTGGTGCTCAGGACAGTCCCAGTGCATCAGCATCTACACCAAGGATTCTGAGGACAAGGCTTTTTCAATGAGACGATAACTCACTCACTCACTCTTTCTCCCTTCCCTTCCTTTCTCTAAATAAAACAAAAGAGCCATAGGGACGTGCTTATAAATTATATATCTGTCAATGTACAGATAAATATTTAGACAGCCACTGGGTTTCAAGAGGCAGCATGGATCAGGAGTAGTGGCACACACCTACAATCCCAGCTGTGGAGAGGTGGAGCCAGGAGATTAGGAGTTCAGGTCAGCCTGGGTTTACTGAGTCAGACTGTTTCACGGGAGGGGAGATATGGTTACATTGAGAAAGGCTAAGAGGTAGCTTTCACTCCGACTACCTTAGAAACAAGTACTATTCCTAAGCCTAACTGTACTTGTAACAGAAGCCACGAGGGGAGACTAGGCCGCAGGTCTCTTACGTAGTACAGCTTATCAGAGCCACTGTCTCTCTGGAAAACGAGTCCTTTTTCCTGAAGCAGCTGGAGAGCATTCTTAAACACACTATGTGCTACGCCAGAAGTGCCATTGTCCTTTAACTCCACCTGTACAGGGAAGAAAAAGAAATGTTTCATCGTCCATCATCTGCGACTAACTCCCAAGCCCGACTGGTTTATGAATTCACCCAACAGGCTTTTCCTGTGCTGAGTCAGCGCGTTCCAGGCATGTGTCAGCTGAGCAGGTCGGCATTTAGGCAGGGTCAGAAGTCTGCTCTGGTGGGTCACACTTGGTAACTGTGCAGTGCTTGGGCTCTGATCTGTCTGTTCACAACTTTGCCCTCAGGCTGCTGGGCCATCTTTCCCATGTGCATCAGCTCCCTCCTCTGGAGGCCAGGTCAGCAGGGAAAGCGCATGCAGCCATGGGGAGCAAAGGCAACTGCATCCTCTCCAGAGACCTTGCATGGCCTCAGGATGTGCTTCCTAGCCTGTTTTAAAAGCCACAGTCCTGAGAGCAAGGACACTAGGGGTTCCTTCTGAAAAGCCAGCCACTTCCGGGACTGAGATCTGTGTTTTGCTCGTCACTTTCAAAAGAACAATGATAGACACGCATGGTTCAGGAAACCAAAATTGCTCACAGACTGAAGCAGCGACTTGGTGCTCAGGCCAGGAACTGGGTGGCTTCCTGAAATATATATAATCTGCACTCCCATACATAGTCAGCATTCATCTAGCTGTCAGAGAAACAATGGTTCTGTAAGATCTGCTTATCATGTTTCTGGATTTGCTAAGAAAGGCGACAGTTAGAAAAAAAAATCAGAAGGGAGAGACAGGAAGTGAGCGGCCATGAGTGACAACAGGGTGCCCAGGGCTCTCAGGTTTCTGCGTTGCCCAAGCATCTGCAGTCTCCCAGGGAGCTATTAATTGGGGGACACTGACATCCCAAGCAGGGCAATTTGACCAACTGATTCATAATTGATGGAAGAAATCATTTTCAAAGAGAAACAAATACAGCGCCGGATCAGTTTCTTTTTAAATATACAGCACTGCCCAGGAGCAGACTTCTGCTCTAAGCTTCTTCAAAAGGATACCATGTCAAAACTTTGCCATCGAACATCCTGCCTGGGGGAGTCCTGATGTCCTTCCAATTAATTGTAGCCATCGTGGCTTCACATGAAGGTGGGCCTCGCTACTTACTAATGTTTCTTCAGAACTGGGCATGGCAGCATTCACATAAAGTTCTGTACAAAAGAGGCTCAAGCAGGACTGTGAACTTGAGGCTAGCCTGGGTTATGTAGCAAGTTCCAGGACAGCCTGGACTACAGAGTGAGACCATGTCTCAGTAGAAAGAGGAGATGCTTGGCTGGATAGGTGCTTGCCCCCAGGTCAAGGCACCTGCTGCCAACTCTTAAGGATCTGAGTTTGATCCTTGGGCCCCAAACACACACACACACACACACACACACACACACACACACCAATTTAAAATGTTTCAAAAGGAAAAGAAAAAGGGGAGAGAAGACTAGGAAGGATTTTACTGAAAGAAAATACACTGAGAGGCATCAGAAGCCCATCAGTTTAACTCTGAGCTTCTTCTAAATGATGAAATGGAAAGGAAGCCAATGGGAAGTGGGCAGTAGGATGTGAGGCTGTCTAGAGGCCAATGGGAAGTGGGCAGCCTGAGACCAAGGCTGTTCAGAAGCAACCTTGGCAAAGCACAAAGTTCCCAGCCACGACCTTCTCCACCTGAGTGTTTTCTGAAACTCTATCCCTCATCTCCCTTTATGAAATCCTGGGTCACTGCGCACACAGCCTGTTGCTAGGAAGAGGTAATTAGGTGTGTGAACAAATCCAGGAAGCAAGGTCATGAGGGGCTGAGATAGTGAGAAGGTGCCTGTCCCACCAGCAGCATACGGAATAAGTTAGGACAAATCCAGGAAGCAAGGTCATGAGGGGCTGAGATAGTGAGAAGGTGCCTGTCCCACCAGCAGCATACGGAATAAGTTAGGACAAATCCAGAAAGCAAGGTCATGAGGGGCTGGGATGGTGAGAAGGTGCCTGTCCCACCAGCAGCATACGGAATAAGGTAGGATGCTCAGAGCACCCTGGCTGCTGACAGGAGAAGACTGGAGAGATGTCAGGACAGTTGCAGAACAGAGCCTGGTTATGGGCATGAACTCATCCTTGGTACAGTGAAGGAAAGCTTTTAGATGGTGACAAATCTCTATGTACACAAAGAACAGAAAGATGCGCTGCTCACTGAAAACCGAGGTCTCCTAAAGCTCGCAGTGCACTCCCATGTGGGGGACAAGAAGGGAGGCACCCACTGCTGTCAACATAAGCACAGCATTTGGCCAAGGTCATGCTCCGGGACCAGCTGTGGGATCAGGAGCAGGGTGGGAGAGGACGGGAGGGAAACACACCTACCACTCTCTAGGACCATCTGGATTTAAAACAAAACAAACAAACAAAACCCTAAACCCAAAAACCAATCTTCATTCCTGCAGCAACCAGTCCTGAGGTCCTGTGTAGAGAGCACAGAACACGCAGACAGGGCCCCTGCTAGGACAGCTCTTCAATTCTGCTACAAGAAGTGGGGAAAAAAATAAAAACAAAAACAAAAACAAAAAACCACTATGTGCCAGTGATGTCAACAGGCTGGGATGTGATGGGCGAGGTGAGGACTGCAAGGGACAAGTGGCAGTGACATCACAGACACGGACGGAACTCAGGCCAGGAAGGTAAAAGTACTAGTGACCCCAGACAGGGATGCCCTGGAGGTCAGAACAGTGAAGGGCCGGCCGGGTCGCAGATACAGATCTGTGGAGATATTGAGGACAAGTAGCAGTGAGAGGGGATGAGGCATGAGAAGATGACTGCAGGCTGAGACTGTTCACTTAAAAGTAAATATACAGTCACACGCGACAGCAGCGAACCCAAGAACAGTAATACAAGTGACAGGCTAAACCCGAAATGTCTAGTAAGTCTTAACTTTGTACTAAGATAGAAACAGCAAACAGCAAAGCTGTGTGCCAGGAACCCTCGGAGTGCAAGGCGGGCTGTACCGAGAGGAACCGGAACACTGTTTGGTTCTCTGCACTCTTCTGGCTACAGACATGACCTGGTGCAGCTTGGCCTTTGCTTGCATTCCTACAACAGGACAGATAAACCTTTCCCAAGGAAAAAGGAGTAAAGCCCTGGTTCGGCGATCATCTTGCTGATCGATACATCCACTTGGGTAGAGGATAGTTGTCTCCTCTCATCTCCCTGACCTACGTGACACCATCTCAGTGAATACTGGCAACTGTGTGCTGTGACCTCAGCCTACCATTATTTTCTCCTCAAACACTAAGCGCAGAGTGGTTGTGAAAAGGGGCAGAAAGAAAGGGGCAGAAAGAAAGGGGCAGAAAGGGGCAGAAAGAAAGGGGCAGAAAGGGGCAGAAAGAAAGGGGCAGAAAGAAAGGGGCAGAAAGAAAGGGGCAGAAAGGGGCAGAAAGGGGCAGAAAGGGGCAGGTCCAGCGAATTTCAGATTCTTAGTGGTCAGTGGCCTTTCCAGAATAGAAACAGCACATGCTAGAACGGTGACCTCCACTTTTGGAGTCCATCCCGTGTGACTCTGACACTAGTCACTTATGCATCTCCCTCCACCTCCACCCCCAGCCCCACCCCCAACCCCCCAATGTGCCGCACTTACTTGATCCGAGCTGTGGGTCACAGGCTGACTGGCCAGAGACTGCAAGGACTCCACCATCTCTAACTCCTGCTGGTAGAAGCTTTGCATTTTCTTCTCCTGGAGGAATTCTTTAATTTTCTCACTCAGCAAAGATGTGAGGCCAGCAAGATCCAAAGCGTCTTTATTGCTGCAGGGAGCAAAGTTTTAAAACGCCCTGCAGAAAGAAACCATCACTCTGCTCCTTTTGGAGTCCACGAAACCAAAGGCTACCTGGGAGAGCCATCTGCACCATGCTTGTTTTGATTTGTTGTTGTTTTACTTTTACAAAAAAGGGAAATCCATATGGTCCCCGGTGTGGAGCTTTGGTGGAACTCTGTCACTTGCTGGACACTCGTGATGGATTATAAAGCGGGTCAAGAACAGCACAGCAGAGGGCCATGTCTGAGAGGGAGAGGAGATCCCACCAAATATCTAGGTGACATTCATGCTCTTGTGTGCACAGAAGACAGGCATCTAAAGGGAACCACGCCAACTCAAGTGCGGAGAGGTTCCCACTTTCTGTGTTACGCATACCTGCTGTTTACACTGCTTGACTTACTGGATAAGCAATACATTTACATGTTTGAAAAGCTCAAGAGAGGGCCGGGGTACGGTTCAGTGCTAGAGCACTCGCCTAGCATGAGTCTGGTCCTGGTTCATTCTCTACCATGGAAGAAAAACTGTGTGTGATGGCTGTGTGTGTATACATGCTGTACATGTGCTGTGTGTGTGTAAGTGTGTGTGTGTGTGTGTGTGTGTGTGTGTGTGTGCTGTGTATGTACATGGTCTGTGCATGCCGTCTGTGTTTGTGCATGAATGTTGTGTGTGTGAGAGTGTGTGTGCATGCATGTGTGCATGTGCTGTGTGTGTGTGCATGTGTTGTGTGTGTGTGTGTGTGTGTGTGTGTGTGCACGTGCGTGCGTGCATGCAGATTCCAGACCTTGAAGACACTGGTGCCCTGCTTTATTTCCCTCCACCTATTTATTCCCTTGAGAGCAGATCTCTCATTGACTTTAGAGATAAGGAAGTGGACAGCAAGTCCCGCTGATCGCCCTGCTTCCATCCCTTTAGTGCACACCAGCCTGTCCAGAGTTGACTATAGCCAGGATCTGAGCTTACGTGCTCACGCTTGGGGGACATGCACTTTTACCCACTGAGCTACCAACTCAATAAAATCAATAATAAAGACAGAATAAAAAGTACCCTCCTGTGCTGGCTAGTTTTGTGTCAACTTGACACAAGCTGACATAGTCATCTAAGGAAAGGGAACCTCAATTGAGAAAATGCCTCCAGAAGTCTGGGCAGCAGGCAAGCCTGCAGGACATTTTCTTAGTGATTGACATGGGAGGGCCCAACCTATTGTGGGTGGGGCCACCCTTAGGCTGGTAGTCCTGCATTCTCCTATAAGGACAATGAGCAAGCCCTGGGGAGCAAGTAAGTAAGCATCTATGTATGCTTACCCCTCTATGGCCTCCGCATCAGTTCCTGCCTCCAGGTTCCTGCCCTGTTTGCATTTCAGTCCTGACTTCCTTGGATGATGACAGTGGACTGGGAGTATAGGTTAAATAAACGCTTTCCTCCCTAAGCTACTTTGGCCATGGTTTCATCACAGCAGTAGTGACCCAAGTAAGATACCGCCTCATTCCGTCCTCCCAGCTGGAAGCCTCTGGAGAGCCACTGATAAGTAGTTTTCTTTACCTCATATTTTAGCAAATGTGTGTACATTCCTATTCCTCCAGGGCAGGGTGCCAGGTCACTCTGTGGTGGGGACTGTGATGAGCCTCAGTGCAGGCTTCTCCGTGGTTCTCACCTGGAGGTTTGCTAAGCTTCTTGTCTGCATTTCTAGTTTTCAGCTAACTTGAGCAAGTTTCAGCCACGATCTGAATGCTCATCTGTGTTCCCTCTGCTCCTTCAGTAACTCCAAGTATAGCAGATTACACAATATAGAACAATTATCATATGCTCGGGTCTCGTTTGTAACAACCCTAGTACCTCTATGCTGTAGTCACTCTTTGCAGGAGTGGAAACTGGGGCCAGGGAGGCGGAGCCCATGGTCCTCAGGTGGAGGATATTGATGGCTCCCACTGCCAGGCTTCCCTGTGGCCATCATGTTCTCAACAAAGACAGAAGGACAGACAGGGACTTACTTTAGTGCCTCCTCTTCCTGAAGGGCTGGGTTACGGAAGGGCTGGTCGTACACCTTCTTGTAGAGCTCAGGCAGCTCAAGCATCCTTGCGATTTGCATGTTCCACACTGGATCGTCCACCTTATCTAACAACCCAGGAAAGAAAGGCCACAGGAGTAACCCCAGAGAACGTCTTCCCACGTCCAAATTACCACTAGGACAATAGTCTCGAGTCACAGAACAGCTCTAGCCATTCCCTGAGAGAGAAGGCAAGGCCCTATGTGTGACAGACACATCTAGGGTAGGGACAGGTCTGTCACTAGCAATCTGTATATTATGCTGATGGACTACTGGGACATTGTAATTTATATATGTATTTATTGAGACAGAGTCTCCCTATGAGCCCTGGTTAGTCTGTAACTCATTATGTAGACCAGGCTGGCCTTGAATGCAGGAAGATCTGTCTGCCTCTGTCTCCTGGGTTCTGGAGTTAAGGCATGTACCACCATGACTGGCTGCTTTTGAGATTTTTCAGCTGAACACCAGCCAGCACGGTGCAGAGAGGGTGATCTGGAACTACTTCTAATTAGCTATTTTGATTACAGTTGTCTGATGAGATATTTTCATTACAGTTGATGGGCTTCATGGTGTACAAGGTGTCCCCGTCCTTTAGAACTAATAGAATATTCTATGCTAACAGACTGACATTTAGAATGTCAAGGTGCTTCAGAAATGGTGATACTATCCAAATAAACTCACCAACCAAATAGAATCAGTAATTCATTGTTTTCCAATTTACTTCTTCTAATTAACATTCTTCAAAATAAAATTCAAAAATGCTGTTTTCCTAAAAACAGCACACTAAACTTAATTTCCCCCAACAGGAATGAACCTTTTGGGAGTCTGACTTCCAGCTAGTCAAGCACTTACCAAGCACACACCCAGAATATCAGCTCACTTGGCAGAAACCTACTGTACTTACAGTAAGTGTTGGCAGAGATCTCCCGCTCTTCTCGGAACATGCGCACTGAGCCTCGGACTCGGACGACATCCCCGATCCCTATCTTGGTTTTCTGCTCGATGGTCTCCTGCAGCTTCTTAAGCTGTGATGTCATGCTAAGCTCTCTGGTAGTGCTCAGAATGGCTGGGTCTGGCGGGGCCGGAGAAAAGAGAAGAGGTATAAGCGAGGGTCCTTGTATGCTGGGGACACAGTTTGAGGGGCAGAGAAACCCAGTATGCCTGTTCTGATGGGGCGTTCTAATACAAGAGCTCCTCGTACCTTTTCAAAGCTTCTCCCCAGACGCATAAAGTTTGTGTGATGGTTTGCATAAACCTGGGGCGCCCAGGGAATGGCACTATTAGAAGGTGTGGCCTTGTTGAGGTAGGTGTGGCCCTGTAGGTGTGGGCCATAAGACCTCTCAGCTCTTCCTGCACCATGCCTGCCTGGATGCTGCCATGCTCCTGCCTTGATGATAATGGACTGAACCTCTGATCCTGTAAGCCAGCCCCAATTACATGTTGTCCTTACGAGAGTTGCCTTGGTCATGGTGTCTGTTCACAGCAGTAAAATCCTAAGGAAGACAGAAGTGTATCTATCCAAAGGCAGAACAAAGGGGGAAGAATCTGGAGTGAGACCAAGTGGGCAGGCTCTAGGGTGGCTGCCAACGCCCTTCCCGCCCCTGCATCACCGGTGCAAAAGGCTCTACATAGTCCTGAGCACATGTTCGGAGCAACTGGGGCCAATAGCACTACACTGCCCTCTGTTCTGAAAGCTTTATATTGTTTTTGCAGTATTAGAGACTGAACCTAGGGCCTCTGGTACGCTAGGCAAACACTAGGAGCGGCACCTCCCCCGACCCCGTTTGATTTGGGGCGGGGGAGAGGGAGGCGCCGGAGCGAGTGGGGCTGACCGGAGCGAGCAGGGTTGACCAGAACGAGGGAAAAAAGAAAAAAAATGAGACAAGAGCTCAATGCAGTGCCCATCAATGCAGTGCCCATCAATGCAGTGCCCAGGCTAAGGTTGAACTCACTCACTCTTTAGCCCAGGTAGGCTTTTTAAAAGTACAGATTTATTTTATTTTTAATTGTACATATGTGTGTCTGTGTGAGAGTATGTGCAGACACCTGCAAAGGCCAGAGATATTGGGGACCGAATTCAGGTCCTCTGGAAGAGCAGCAAGTGCTCTTAAACCATTGAGCCATCTCCTCAGACTCAGAATTCATGTCTCACCTGCCTCAGTTTCCCAAATAAGTGGAACTACACCTGCACTACCATGCCTGGCTACAAACAGCTCTTTAGAGTATGCCTGTGGAGGCGTGTGTAGTGGTATATGTTGGTAATCTAAGCTACTCAAGACGACACTGGGAGGATAGTGAGTTCCTGTCTCAAAACAATAACAAGAGTATCTGTGCGGAGGCTTCGTCCCTCCCATCAGTGTTGCGGGGGCAGACTAACCCTTCTCCCTCACAAGTGCAAACTCTCTCCTCCTGTCTTTAACGGTCACCTCATGGGGAAAAGAAGCTAATGTACATTCAACCCTAAATAATCTCCACCGCTGGCTTTTACTTCTAATTGTGTGAAATAAGAAAGGACAGGGTAAGCAGGAGCAGCCTGACCACTAGGCAGGTAAGTGCTCTTCTACGGGCTTTATAACGTGCCCACGCATCCGGCCCTCATAGCTGCTCCATCCGGAGCCCCACTTCAGAGATGAGACACTTATGTCACAGAGAGGTCAAGCAACCTTTCCAAAGTTAGAGTCTTCTTTCCAAAGAAGAGAAGCTGCAGTCTGAACTGCAGTATTTGGCTGCAGATACTGTAACTTCACTACACTCTGCACCGCCGGCCCCAGGGGATATGGCCATCGTCCGTAGTCGGAGTGGCTCTCTAGGGACTCAGTGTTCTGTTCTTCTGCTTGCGGGAATTCCAAATACACATGTGGCCACAGAAGCTGCATGACTCTGCGTTTTGTTATCGCTTTGGCTTCTGAAATGTGGTTTGGCCGTGCAACCCCAGATGGCCCCTGACCCTTACTTCGGCTTTTGGAGTGCTGAGAGCGGCTCAGCAGCTCCTAGTACAGCATCCTGTCACGTTAACACGGCAGGTTAGTTGTTAGCCTGGCTGCCCGTTCCTCCCCTTTTGATGGCTTCTCATTTTGATTTTGATCACTGCATGGGGCAGGTGGAAGAGGAGAATTTGGCTTCCAGAGCCAGAGAAACCCAACTTCTATCTCAGCAGGTTCTCAGCTGTGATGACATCTCCTCACATACAGTGCGTCTCACTCTGACGTCCCTTTCTCCTCAACTGAATGAATCAAGGAAATGAGGAGAATGGCAGTCTACAAGTACTACTGCAACCACACACACATATACACACACAGGCACATGCACAAACACACACACACACACACATAGAGGCACACAAACACACGGCTGTTTTACATGACTCAACTGTGGACATAGGAAGTGACAACTCTTTGTGACAAGTGACTGGGCTCTCTAGGTAACTGTTTACTTCTCCTTGGGGACTCTCACTGCCTCTAGCTCCCAAACGCCAGGATTATTGGTTTGTCCCGGCCACTGAGCTGGCTGTCTTTATGAGGGACGACAGCCTCTGTGTCTCTTGGCTGATGAGCTCACACTGTTGGTTTCATTAAACATCAAGCAAACTGTGCCCACGATGCTCATCACATACACTGTCCATTGCTTTATTTTTAATATTTATTTGATTTCATTCTCTTGCATCAGAGTTTTTTAAAAAGTATCTTGATTTTTTAATTCACGCCTCTTATTACCCTGGTTTTGGTAACCCAGCAGCTGGAGTTTCTACAGCTGGAGTTTACTGGGATAGACACACAGTGTGCCTTCTTTAGGTGCCTTTATGTAAGCTGCAGGATAGGAAGAATCACGGCCACCTCTTTCCAGATACTACTCTACCTGAAAAGACATCTGTTAACTGCTGACGTATTTTCTACAGCTTTAGTAGGTTTGTCTCAGTAGGGTTTCCTAATAGAAGGATCTTTGTTTTGGTCTTTTGCTCAGATTTTCTGCTTTCTGACCAACTACACTGTTGACAGCCATGGTTCTGTAATGTGTAGCAGCGCTAATACACATGTGCTGTTCCTAGCAACCCAGGGAGCACAAAGGACTGCGCATGCCTGAAACCTCGGGAATCAGACGCAGAGCAAAGGCTGCTCGGCTCACTGGGCTGTAAGTTTCTAAAGGCTGTTCTCCCCACCTTCCTACCTCAGGCCCTCTGTACTCACTCCCTCAGTGCCACATCACAGGAGTGCAGACATCACAGGAGATGCTAAAAAGCTCCGTGTGGCCCCACTGACATTATCAGGTTGACGGCTGATCTGAGAAAAGAGGCCTTGCCTTCATTTAAAGACTAAGTCAAATTGATGAAAGGAGGCTCTAGCGTGTAATTTAATGAATGTAATGAGACAGCTGGAGCCTGACAGAACTTCATTTTAGTGGTCTACTCCATCCTGAAGATAAATCTCCTTTTAACATTCTGATGGTGAGGGCCAACCTGTCTTAACGTTGCTCATAAGCTAAGTGCAAATGGTATAGTCAATATAACATCCACAGGGTTTACATTATAGTTTTTATTCAATTGATTGGAACATGATTTTGACTCACACTGAATTCTGTTTTTTAAAAATGATCTTCTTTGGCCACCTTCCAATGAAAGCCTTTAAACTTTGGGCAATTAAATTAAAAGAAAAGAACGAGTGAGTTGAGAGCAATTTAAAAATACCACGTCACATGTGCCACGTCACATGTACCACGACAAGGGCCCTTTCTAGGCTTTCTCTGGAAACTAACCGTTTTATTTATGTTTGCAAAACAGCTTTAAATGAAAACTGCTCTCTGTCACCGGTTCACCTGCTTTCAGACAGTTAAGACATCTTCCTCTCAGCATGTTCCTGAGTTTAGGAGTTCCATAGTGTTGCTGGTCATGCCACTTTTTAAAAAGCAGTGAATTAATCTGGATGTGGTGACACATACTTCTGTTCCCAGCACTGGGGAGGCAGAAGCAAAGGGGATCAGCACGAGTTTGAGGCCAGCCAGAGCCACATAGTGAGACCCTGTCCCCGCCTGATTGTCCCCGAATCATCCACGGCCCACTTGGTGCTAAAAGGGCAGTGTCAAGTAGCAAAGGCAGATCACGTCCACAAAACAGAGAATATACACCATGTGTCCCTTTATAGAAGAAGCTTGCTCACCCTCCACCTAACTCAGGTGCGGCCAGACAAACTGCACCTTCTGACTAATATTGTGAGTAAAGCCGTAAGTATGCAAATGGCTCACAATGCTGCTGTGGTCTGCACACTGCTGTACCCACCAAGCCTCAAGTGCTGGAAACCATCCAGGCTATACAGCCAGTGATCAATCCCATGAATGAAATAACAACAGACTTCTTAGAAAACAGAGAGCTGCATTTTTGGCTCATAGGTCTGGACGCACAAGTCCAGGGTCAGGCAGTCTCTATGATTTGCAAAGAGTAGCATGTCATAGCAGGATCATATGTCCAAGCTAGGAAGCAAGAAGAGACTAAGGCAGGGTACCATTTCCTAGCATGTCCTCAGTGACTTAGGACCTCACATTAGTTCCCATCTCTTACATGTCCACAAGATCGTCCATTCCTGCCAGCCCTGGAGAGGGCAACTTTCATCCAGACCATAGCCACAGTACAACAGTGTCAGGAGGTGGGACTGAACAGGAGGCATTCAGAGCAGAAGGTCAGCGTGGATGAGTCACTGCTACCATGAGAGCCTGCAGAAGGGCTTCTCTTTCTCTGCTCCTTGGCCATGAGAGGAACACTCCTGAGGGCGCAACGTTCAAGGAGCCATCTTGGAGGTGGGAGACTGGCCTGCAGACTCTTTGGCTTTCCCAACCTCCGGCCTGCCTAGAGTATTCTGTGACCAGCACTTGAAGGTTAATTCTCACTGTCAACTGGATTTAGAATCACCATGGAAACATACTCTGGGTATGTCTGTGAGGATGTCTCCAGAGAGGATTAATGAGAAGAAATCCACCCTGAGTTTGTTACTCCATAGGCTGTGATCCCCGACTGCAGGTGGATGGTGGCGTCCATCTTCCTCTGCTTCCTGTGTGTGTTGTGTGGCCAGGTACATCACTCACCTGCCTCCCTGCCTTCCCTGCCAAATGATGAGCAAACATCATCGTCCTTAAGTTCCTTCTGACAGCTGGGCATGGTGGCATGGGAATTTAACCCTAGTAATTGGAAGGCAGAGGCAGGTGGATCTCTGAGTTTAAGGCTAGCTTGCACAGGCCAGCCAGTGTGGGTTACACACACACACACACACACACACACACACACACGTTTACCAGGTATTGTGTCATGGTGATTAGGAAAGTAGTTAACATAAGCATAGACTCCTAGACTGCATGAGGAGGAGAAAGCTGGAGGAGCACACCTGGCTTCTGCACTTCCTAACGTTGACGGGCCGTGAGCAGCTTCCTCAAGCCCTTGCCTTTTTGGTTGCCATGGTGGAGTAGAACTTCACACTGTGAGCCCAAATCAACTTTTCTGCTCTTAACAACCAACCAACCAAACATAAGCACAGACTAGATAAGTACCCAACCCACACAAATTCAGGGTCTGCCTGTCTTACAGGCTCATCGCTTGCCTTCTAAGCAAAGCAGAGCTACCAACTTAGATGTTCTCAAGTTAGGGACAGGCATGCTGAGATCACACAGGACTAGCTAACTCCTAAGAGCATTGGGAAACTAAACAAATGAGCAGTCATTGGTCGATACAGCCAAAGGGAAGGCGGGATTCTGGCACGTGATGGTAAAAATAAGGAGGAAAACTCCTACGCACAGACATTCCTGCATCATCCAGCATAGGCCAACCGACACTGGACATCACCCACTGCAGGGACAAACTGGACAGCCCCATATGGATGCTGTCATTCTTCATAGGGGACAAAACGACAAAAGACAGTGCCAGTGCCTATGGCTACCTGGAGCCTAAAAAGATCCCTAACACTGATAACACCCTGTAAGTAATTATGAAGCTAATTTATTTGTTTAAAGATTAATTTTGTTAGATGTACTCACATTTTGCCTGAATGCATTCATAGGTGCCACACGCATGCCCGGTGCCTGAGGAAATAGGAAGAGGGCTTTGGATTCCCCGGAGCTGGAGTTATGGATGGCTGAGAGCTACCATGTGGGTTCTGGGAACTGAACATGAAAACTTTAAAAGTGACTTAAAGGGCTGGAGACAAGGCTCAGTGCTTCAGAGCACTTTCTGCCCTTGAAGAGGACCCAGGCTGGGTTCCAAGTACCAACATGACGGCTTACAACCCTTTGTAACTCCAGTCCTCGGGGATCCAACGCCCTCTTCTGGCCTCTGTAGGCCTTGCATGCATATGCTACGCAGGTATACAAGTAAAACACCCATACATATAAAATAAAGTAAATGGACTTGCATCATTGAAATATATTCATATAATTCCAAATGCTTCAGTGAGTCAATGTGTTCAAAATATAGTTTTAAAATTTATATTACTTAGCGGCTAACTTCCAAAGGAATCCTACCTTAACAAGTTTTGAATCCTTGCTATGTATTTGAATATATTAAGAGTTTTCAGAAAGTCTGGATTATGATAGCAGAGACATTAGTGTCACGCATGTGACAGGAGCAGTCTTCAAAATTTTTGCTCAGGAATTCTGACCTGATGAGCCATAAGGCTACAACACCTTGGCTTGTAAAACAATAGGTAAAATAGTAAAAACTGTACTGAAGAAACTTCCAGAAACCCTTTATCAGTTCCTAGGTTTAGGAGAAGATGAGGACCAAGGAGGTAGGAGAGAAGCAATTGCCCTACAAGGGCAGGGTGTCTGTCAGGGCCACGGATGCAGCCCAGCAGCCAAAGCTCTGGGGACAGGGTGTCTGTCAGGGCCACCGATGCAGCCGGGAAGTATCTGAATGTGCAAACACTCACAGCTCTTTGGTGAGCTACCTTGAGTGAAATCAGAGGACTATGGCAAGCACAGTTACCTGAGGAAGACTCAGCGTTGCTCAGCTTCTTCCAGCAGACGCAGTTTATAACCCCAGTGGCGTCGTCCACTGAAAGAGAAGCAACAAGGGAGGTAGGTGAGAGACTTGGCTATGGCTGGAATCCCCGTGTCATTCCAGGTTTGGAATCCACATGTCAGCACTGCATTCAGCCATTCTGAAAGATGACAGCATCAACAGCCTAGAGGGACGACTCCCTTAAAGAACTCTCCCTGTCTTTAGAAGCAACCTTTCTCTACATGGCGGCAGGAACTGCTTACCTGTGAGCATATACACACACGAATCCAAAGAATACACATTCAACGTTTCTCTTGGTCTCTCTACCTCTATGGCAGTGATGAATCTACTCTGGTAACAGTGGGTAACATTAGGTTCAGATCAACCCGAATGCGTGCCTACACCCATAACCTTCTTCTCTCTCTCTCAAACAAGGAAGCACCATGTGGCCTGTGGTTGTGGCACTGGCACTCTGGGCCCGGCTTCATCTCTTCTCTAGCTCGCTCATTCCCCAGCAAAGCAGCCCACAGCGTTTGGCCCAGGGGTTCTCTGTGCAAAGGTCTCAGCCCAGTCCTCACCTCTGTGGGGATATAAGGGAAATGAAACTCATCACAGGACTCAGCTTCATTTCCTAACAGAAAATAATTATACCCTGGCCACAGAAATAGAACTGTTCTGCCTTACTTTATTTATAGCACCAAAAGGAAAAAAAATTAAACAGTTTCCATGAGACTTGGATTTGTGATTACAGAGGAACTTGAAAATCTCTGCTGAGAGAAGACAGGACTTTCTCTTTGTCTGAATTCTGACAAACTCCAAACATAGGTTGCTAAGCACAGGGTAGTGGGCCTCATAATTGAAACAAAACAAAACAAAACAAAATAGAACAGAACAGTAGAGGCCTGTTGTAAAGGCCCAAGGCCCATGAATATAGACTATAAGGGAAAATGTTTTATTGTTAGATTAAATCTCCATAGAAAGAGGATTTTCTTTATAGTAAATATAAGTTCATTTGTTAACACAAATTGAGAAGAAGACATTGGTGACTATCTTTAAGCTCTGAATTTAGACTTTTTTTTTTTTTTTTTTTTTTTTTTTTGAGACAGGGTTTCTCTGTATAGCCCTGGCTGTCCTGGAACTCACTTGGTAGACCAGGCTGGCCTCTCGAACTCAGAAATCCGCCTGCCTCTGCCTCCCGAGTGCTGGGATTAAAGGCGTGCGCCACCACGCCCGGCGAATTTAGACTTTCTAAAGCAGAATCTGAAAATTGTAACTCATTAGACAAAGTGTGATACATTTGTTGGCCTAAACCAATAACAACAACTTTTCCAATATATGCTTGCTGCTCTAATATATAAAGAGTTCATATGAATTAGTGAGAAAAAGAACAAGGCCACAAGAGAAGTAGTGTCAAAGAGAAAGGGATATGCAGTGCATGGGAGATGTGTGAGTGGTCAGTAAGAAATATTCATATGCTAAATCCACCGATTACCATGAAAAATGAAATAATTTACATAATTTCTCAACTGCTAAATTGTTAGTTTAAAACACTGAAAACCAGGGTGAGGATAGGGCTCAGTTGAATAGCACTATCTAGTATCCTGGGTGCATGTTTTGTTTTTTATTTCTCGAGACAGGGTTTCTCTGTATAGCCCTGGCTGTCCTGGAACTCACTCTGTAGACCAGGCTGGCCTCGAACTCAGAAGTCTGCCTGCCTCTGCCTCCCGAGTGCTGGGATTAAAGACATGCGCCACCATGCCCGGCTCCTGTTTTTTGTTGTTGTTTTTTTTTTTTCTTGGAGATACAATACAAAAACGCACAACAAAATACTGATACCCTCACTGGCTATGAGAGGAAGTATAAGTCAGCAACTCATTTCGAAACAGCAAGCACACATACTCTTTAACTTGGTGATTGTGTCTAGAAAATTATTCCATAGAGAGAACCAGAACAAATGCACAGATATCGCATCTAGGATAATGCTGCTCACAGAAGTAGGTGCTTATAGCATTGAAAATGGGAACAACGTAAATGTTTATAAATATGTAGTTGTTTAAATAAGTTGTAATAATGTAGTATTTGATATGTGAGATTAACATGTTATGATGAGGACCTAGGCCCTCACTGTTGAAAGACACAGGCCTCTCCATAAAACATAAATCCTATATACCTTCTAAATCTTACATGTATAAAAATTGAACAGTATACTTCAACAGAAATTATTTTAAGACGCTAAATGTTAGTAGTAGAATCTTTTGAAGTATGGAAGAAGCAGCCTCCATTCAATGTGAACATTAACTGCCAGGTAAATTTCAAAAGCAAAGAGAGACAGGGTTTAACTCAGCTGACTTACACTCAACAACATAGCCCTGGCTGGCCTCAGTCTTGCAGGAATCCTTTGCGGCCGCTGTGCGGGTGGGGGACTACAGGCCAGAACGACTGCATCTGGCTGGAAGTGTTTATATTGGAAGCAAGGCTAGTAGCAATGAGCAAACCCTTGACCGTTGTTCTAGGGGACGTGAGGTTGTCCTGGTCTAACCCAGCATCTTTAGGATCACAAGAACCCAAGCTGCCGCCCGGGCTCTGTGTGCTATGGGCACTGCCACCAGACGCTGACTTCTCTGTCTCTCCTGGCAGACCGTGTAGCAGTTCCTGAGGCCTGCCTCGGAGTGACCGAGGAGACCCATTACAAAGCCACATCCTTCCCTAGCGTGACACTAGGAGTCAGTGTGGGTGGAGACACACAGTCCACACCTGCAGTGAGTCAGGGAGAGCCTCGCTGGGCCTGCAGATGGCAGGAGGTACGTGGCTCCCTGCTTCAGCTGGCCACACAAGCACTGAAGTGCAGGAGGCCTCTCGGCTCTTAACTGCTTCCCTGCGGCTGCCTTCCTGCAGCCCACAGATGTGTCATGCTCTCATGACACCCACTTGGAGGGAAGTCTTCTTAGGGAAGAGCCAAGCACATTGTCTTAAACGTTTCCACAGTGGGAAAGCGAGTTACACAGAGCCCATTTATGTCACGAGGCAGAGCAGATCCAATTCTAGGGCCAGAACTGGAATCCCCAACAGTCTCTTTTTTGATCTGAAAACATTAACTCCAGATGACTGGGGTTGGGAGCCTGGAGAAAGTAGGGGATGTGGGAGACAAAAGCTATTTTGAGCTCTGTGCTGCCAGCAGCGCACGCTGGGGCCAGTTAGCAGTCAAATGGACCCATAAGCCTCTCTCAACACCACCCTGAGAAAGCTGAGGTGAGTCAGTCTCCTCACCTGCAAAATGGAAATAGTTGTCCATTTTCTATTAATAGTATTTCCATAACTATTTCTAAACAAAATGGGGAGAATAACGTGGAGTGATGAATGTAAAAAGTGCTTTGTAACTGAAAGCCATGGTTACGTCATCACCGGGGCATGGAGAGCAGTACCGTCTTCCGTATTGTACTACACACAGCATGCTTGCCCACAGCTGGGCACACTGAAGGAGCGCTGAGCATGCTTGCTGAGTCTTCGGAGAAAACAAGACCAACATTTTTGGTAAGATAAAGCAAAGAGCCAGGAGAGGGATGTCTGGCAAGATTTAAAAAACACACACACATACGGGAGTTGGGGGGAGGGAGAGGGGGAAAGAGAGAGAAAGAGAGAGAGATCTCATCTCCAGTATGTTCTTTATAAGCATAGGGACAATCACCTTCAGGAAAGTAGGTCGAGGTGGATGGAGATGCAGTGATCCGGACAGTGTCAACCAAATGTTCTTAAACATAAAGGTCAACTCTTACCTTTCCCCACGTACAGCAAGAAAGCACACTGCAGACAATGCCACACACGTGATGGAGTCAGTCAGAGTAAAGGTCTGCAGTTCAGCCGTACCCCACCCCCCCCCCACACACAATGTCTATCCCGGCTTCTCCCCCACAGAGTCTTGGAGCTGCTCTACTTGTGTGGCCACGTGACAAACCAAGATGCTTGCATTAGGGTCCGAGAGACCGCTCAGTGTCGGGAGTCTTTACTGCTCTCCAGGGGAGCCAAGTTCGGTCCCAGCACCCACACTGGGTGGCTCACAGCCGCTTAGAACTCTAACTCCAGGGGACCTGACACCCTTTTCTTGCCTCCTTAGGCAACTGGACTCACAGGCACATAACCACACACTTGAAAAAGCAAGACACCATACTAAAGCCCATTCTAGCAATTGTCTTGGTGTCTAAAATATGGAGGCTCTATGCTTAGTTTTCAACATGAGAGACGGGCAAGTCTGATAATGGATATTTACACCTTGAGTAACAAAATGTTTTTTTTCCTCTCCCCTAAGTGCCCTGGATATAAATCTTTAAAGATGATTGTTATCTAAATAGCTCTATTTTTACATCTACGGGGCCTCTTTTCAAACGGAGTGCAGTAACCGCTCAGTCCAGTCCTTGGCTCTGCACTGCTGTGTGGCAGGTATCAGGTGTCTCCCCTGACCATCGGTGACCCTACACGGCCTGCATTTCAATTCTTCCACGGTCTCTCCCCTGCAGTGGTGCTTTCCCCCACCCATCCGTGTCATTCTTACCTGTGGCCTCCTCTGCTTCGGGCAGGCATAGGACTCCATGAGCCTCTCAACAGAGTGCTTGGTTTTTGTTTGTGTTTGTTTTTGTTTTTTGTGGGACCCTGGATGCTCACAAGCATGAAGGCTGCTGAAACTTCAACCTGCATCTGAGTGGGGACAGTGTCAGAGGATCGTACTTACCTCCATAGCTGTAGAAAGTCTCTCTTTCTCTCACGCTGACAACAGCTCCCATGATATCTACCCGTCTTATTGGATGCCCATTGTAAAAATATGTACCTAAAAATCAAAGAGAAAGCAGTTCATATAACACAACCACATTTGCTTGCATTAAATAAATGTCTCTTGGGCATAAGGTGTCACAAGTCACTGGTGAGGTGTGTGTTCAAAATCCAGCCTTAAGAGTCAGTCCAAACACAACCTTCCTAAGTCATCATTTGTATGCAGCAGTGCGGAAAGGATAGACACACTGCCCACCGGGGCCAGCTGACTGCAGCTCAAGCACTTTAAAGCCCTGCTTGCCAAGCCCGGGCTACATAGATGCCGGAGGCAAGTTTCTGCCGGTGGGGAAACCCGAGGCGGAGGCTGCCACTGGCTAGCAGAGATCTTCTTTTTCCTATGTGGAAACGGTTCTGGGGTTTTCTAGGAGTCATCAGCTCCTAACTCCACTTTCATTTCCAGGACTTCCTGGCTGCTTCAGAGCCTCTCATCCAGACTCCATAGCCCACTGAGGCTCCTGCGTCAACTTCTGCCGTGAACTTAGATCACACACGGGTTCCCAAGTGGTAGTCTCTCTGCCTTCAGCCCCCTGCCACACCTGCAGTCTTTATCTTCGGATGTAAAGGATATATATACTTTCAATTTTTATTTATTCTATTTTGAGGGCAATATATTATTTTTTAAAAATTATTATTGCTTATTTGTATGGATGTGGATGAGAAGACGGTGCCACATTCCACGGAGCTGAAGTTAGAGGCAGTAGGTTATCAGTTACTCAACTGGACACTGGGAGCCAAATGTGGGTTCTCTGAAAGAAGAGCACTCTAATACTAAGCCATCTCTCTAGCCCCATAGATATATTTTCAAATGGCCTTCTCCTTTGTAAATATATTTGGATTGTAAACTAAAAAGCCATGATTAGTTCAGGCATTTGGCTACTCCTTTTTTTTTTTTTTTTAAATCAGCACAGCTGGTCAGACCTCTGAATTTCAATCCATTAGGAGACTGTGGTCTGAATTTTCACACTGACCACTGCTGATGGATTGATGGGTGGTTGTCACAGAGGGATATAGGAGAGCGGGTGTGGGTTGCAGAGAAAAGCACAGTGAACTAAACTTTGCTCTGAGCTGGCCCCTCTCTTGTGGGCAGGTGTATTTATTTATTTATTTATTTATTTTTTTTTTTTTTGATTTTTCGAGACAGGGTTTCTCTGTGTAGCCCTGGCTGTCCTGGAAACTCACTCTGTAAACCAGGCTGGCCTCGAACTCAGAAATCCACCTGCCTCTGCCTCCTAAGCGCTGGGATTAAAGGTGTGCGCCACCACTGCCCGGCAGGCAGGTATACTTCTAAGAATGAGCTGGTAGATGGGAGACTATCTTTAGCGCAACTTAGGAGGCCAGAAGCTGATGATGGCAAGGTCCCCTGAAGGAGGGAGCCTAAGACACAGCGTTACCCCTGAATGACAGCTGCTCCTATTCACCAACACACAGGCTGACTGGGTATGACGAGGATCTATAGTCAACAGCTGAAATGTTATGACCCTGAAGATGGGGTGAGGGGCTAAAGTCTGTTTCCAAAGGTGGAAAGAAGACTGAACCAACACATAACCCAGCGTCCCTGAGTCGCCAATCTTCATTCAACAAACCATATCTGAATTCATTCTCACTTGACAACACACTATACCTCCTTGAAAAGGATTAAACGTGGACCTCACGAATGCGTGCCTTGGGAATTAACAATGGCCCACTTTCAAGAGCAGTCATTTGAGGCTGCAAGAAAATCCTTCCAGTCCCAAAGGACTCAGCAGAAGTCAATCTTGAAAGCATCACAGAATAATGGAGAACTACAGAAACAAACAAACAGCAGATGGTTTGAATTGGGGGGCTGGTGGCGGGGGGGGGGGGAGGAACTCTGAGGAAACTGGCTGAGGAAGAAATGCACCGCTAAAAAACACAGAAGAAACTTCTCTGGGTATATTAAGACACAAACCACAGGGTAAGAAGCCAGGCCTCGAGACGATGGCTTACAACACTGCAAAAGAGAACCACTTCCTTCTAGCACAGAGAGCTCCTCTTCTGGAGCCCAAGGGTGCAGCTCTGTCCATGGAGAAAGTAATGATCAAGTAAACAAGCTAACAGCAAGCCCATGTGTCAGCCTTTCCCACAGAGCCCACAGCAGCCTAGGATATCCCGGGTATCTGTTCTCCCCTATGCTCAGATCCGAAGAAAAGGAAGCCACCCTGTGAGGGTGTAAAGAGCCAAGGTGCACTCACTGATAAGTGGATATTAGCCCAAAAGCTCGGAATACCCAAGATGCAATTCACAGGCCACATGAAGTTCAAGAAGAAAAACCAAAGTATGGATGCTTTGGTCCTTCTTAGAAGGGGGAAGAAAATACTCACGAGAGGAGACAAAGTGTGGAGCAGAGACTGAAGGAAAGGCCACCCAGAGACTGTCCCACCTGGGGATCCATCCCGTAAAGTACATGCTGACAGGAGCCTGATATAGCTGTCTCCTGAGAGGCTCTGCCAGGGCCTGACAAATACAGAGGTGGATACTTGCAGCCAACCATTGGACTGAGCTCAGGGTCCCCAATGGAGGAGTTAGAGAAGGGACTGAAGGAGATGAAGGGGTTTGCAACCCCATAGGAAGAACAACAGTATCAACCAACCAGAGCTCCCAGAGACTAAAACCACCAATCAAAGAGTACACATGGAGGGACCCAGATGCATATGTAGCAGAGGATGGCCTTGTCAGGCATCAGTGGGAGGGGAGGCCCTTGGTCCTGTGGCCTTGTCAGGCATCGGTGGGAGGAGAGGCCCTTGGTCCTGTGGCCTTGTCAGGCATCGGTGGGAGGAGAGGCCCTTGGTCCTGTGGCCTTGTCAGGCATCGGTGGGAGGAGAGGCCCTTGGTCCTGTGGCCTTGTCAGGCATCGGTGGGAGGAGAGGCCCTTGGTCCTGTGAAGGCTGGATAGGACCAGTGTAGGAGAATGCCAGGGCAGGAAGGTGGGAGTGGNTTAGGCCCTTGGTCCTGTGGCCTTGTCAGGCATCGGTGGGAGGAGAGGCCCTTGGTCCTGTGAAGGCTGGATAGGACCAGTGTAGGAGAATGCCAGGGCAGGAAGGTGGGAGTGGGTAGTTGGGTGAACATCCTCATAGAAGCAGGGGAAAGGGGGATGACATAGGGGGCTTGGGGGCTTTATGGGGGGGGGAGCCAGGAAAGGGGATAACATTTAAAATACAAATAAAGAAAATATTCAATTAAAAAAATAAAATTTTATCTTTGCAAAAAAATTAATTTTAAAAATCTACACATTCAATAAAAAATAAAGTAAAATTTAAAAAATAAAATAAAAGAGCCAAGGTCATTGGCAAATTTGACTCAGATTTTAAGTCACTGTTGATGAACATCCACAACCCCAGGAAGATATTTCTGTTTTCTTTCCTTAAATAGTATTTTTTTAAAAGATTTATTTATTTATTTATTTATTTATTAATTATTTGTAAGTACACTGTAGCTGTCTTCAGACACTCCAGAAGAGGGCATCAGATTTCGTTACGGATGGTTGTGAGCCACCATGTGGTTGCTGGGATTTGAACTCTGGACCTTCGGAAGAGCAGTCGGCGCTCTTAACCACTGAGCCATCTCACCAGCCCTAAATAGTACTTTTAAGGGCTGGAGAAATGGCTCAGGGGTTAAGAGCACTAGCTATTTTTCCAGAAGACCTGAGTTCAATTCCTAGCACCCACACAGAAGCTCCAGTTCCAGGGGAATCCCACACCCTCTTCTGGCCTCTGAGGGTACTGTACGCTTATGATGTGCAGCCATTCATGCAGGCAAAACTCCTATATACATAAAAACAAAATAAAATAATTAAAAATAATATTTTGAAAGAGATCCATTTCAAGAAACAAGATAAAAAAACCATTCAGATCCAGGCTGGTCTACATGGTGAGAATCTACATGGTGGTCAGGTAGGGCTACATAGAGAAATCCTATCTTCAGAGAAGGTATCCTGCACATAGATGCAAATCTTTTAATGTATAAGACAATGAATAATCAAAACAATAAACCACACAACTGAATATCACAGACTTCACATTTCTACCAGTAAAACCCAAAGTTCAGGTGTGTGGAGACGGTGCTTTACAAGGCAAGCCAAGCAGTGCCCAGCCAGGTAAAATTTCACCAGGCCGACTCTCCAGTAAGATGCCCCTTTTCAGTTACCAGACTCCAGTGTTGCTGGGATCCTCTGCCCAGCCTGTTACCAGACTCCAGTGCTGCTGGGATCCTCTGCCCAGCCTGTTACCAGACTCCAGTGTTGCTGGGATCCTCTGCCCAGCCTGTTACCAGACTCCAGTGCTGCTGGGATCCTCTGCCCAGCCTGTTACCAGACTCCAGTGCTGCTGGGATCCTCTGCCCAGCCTGTTACCAGACTCCAGTGTTGCTGGGATCCTCTGCCCAGCCTGTTACCAGACTCCAGTGCTGCTGGGATCCTCTGCCCAGCCTGTTACAGCGCTGTTTATGTGACTCCTGCAGCTTTGATATGCAGCCAGAACGCAGGAAGGGGCCATACTTAATGACTACAATTTATAAGAAAGGGGACAAATCAGTAGGCTACATAAAGTGCAGAGGAAGGTGTGGAGGGCTCCAACATGAGACTCGGGGACACATCACCCTCTGACACAGTCCATTTAACTAACCAGGTCAGCTCATGCAAGCCTCAGCATTGGGGTTTTTCATGGGTTTCATGGTGTAGGTATGACCTCACCCTCCAAGATCAGGTTGATAGGGTCTCTCGTTGATTCCCAGCCCTCAGTTAATTGGGTATAGATAGGTCCATTCTGATAACATGCTCCATTAATATAAACTAGGGTGTGGCCCCCACTTCCAGTTACTAAGACATTCCTTTTTTCACGGAATTCCAAAGATTGAGAGATTATTGCCCAGGGCCAAGTTCAAAGGGTAAGCACATTCATTACAGAGCGCGTTTCCTCTTCTGTAGTTGTTAACCTCTATTTTTTGTTTGTTTGTTTGTTTGTTTGTTTCAGATACTCTGGCATT
The DNA here is from genome assembly GCA_902729485.2 of Mus minutoides. Lineage (NCBI taxonomy): Eukaryota > Metazoa > Chordata > Mammalia > Rodentia > Muridae > Mus > Mus minutoides. The sequence continues at coordinate 324,249 of LR749911.1, forward strand.
AAAAATTTCTAAGTTTTATGGAGTCACAAGTATCTTGTTTGGTTTTGTTTGTTTTTTGTTTTGTTGTTTTCTGGCCTTGAGCTGACAGAAATCTCCCGGCTTCTGCAGCCTGTCAAACCCTGGGATTACAGGCAAACATCACCACATCCCTCTTGTCTTGCTTTTAGAACCATGGTGTCACGTAGACCAAGCTGGCCTTGGATGTGGCTGAGAATGGAAGACTCTGAATTCCTGATCTGCTTCCACCTCCTGAGAGCTGGGATTACAGCTGTGCAATCCACATCTGGCTCACAAGAATTCTCTTTATGGTACCTAAGACACAAGCCCAAGCCCAAAAAAAACCTAGAGTAGTGGGGTTTCCTACGCTCTTGGAATTCAACAGCATAAGACTATGATGTTAGCTTTGTCCTGAGATTTCCTCTTACAAATGAACATCTGAGACAGTCTCCCCAGAGAGGGAAAGGCTCACAGGGCTGGGTCTCGCTGCTTTTAACACATCATCACATCCTTTTGCCCACAGGGATGCCCCTGGAACTTGCTTCTTCCTTACTCATAGATCTTTGAATAAAGACTGGCATTTGGTGTGAGTTAATTTCTTCCCAAGGAGATGAGCTATAAAGAACATCAGATAATTCTGGAAAATTCTGGAGGAGGCTGGCTGCCTTCCAAGTGAAGGGAAAAAATATCCACAGACTCAGTTTAACAGTTGGTAGGGAGTAAAGGTGTAGGAAAAGACTTCTGTAAAAACGGCTTTAGGTCATCCAAGCACATAAAATGGACCACATAAACCTCTTTTCATTCAAACTGGGAATATTTGAGAGCCTGACTTTTTTTTTTTTTTTGACTCAAAGCTTGTTATTCTGAAGGTCCCTGAATGGAAACTTTACAAAATTGCAAGGGGTTTAACCAAAGTTCTCACAAAACACAGTAAACTCCCAGAGGACTACCCACAGCTACCTAAATTATTCCAATCTATATATTCGTTAAACTTTCAGGTATGATAATCATATCTCTAGTAACCAATAATTTAATTTTAAAAATTGTGGCTGGGGAGATGATTCAGTTAGTAAAACACCTGTTACACTCGCAGAATGGCCTAAATTCTGACCACTGGCATCCACAGAAAAGCCCAGCTTGTCTGCATATACTCGTAACCTTGTATGGGATCAAGCAGACATGAAAAGATCTTTCAGGCTCACTGGCCAGCCAGCCTACCTGAACTGATAGCCTCCAAGGTTAGCGAAACAACTTGCCTTAAAAAATAAAGGTGAGCCCAGTGTGGTGAGGTACACCTTTAATCCCAACACTTGGGGAGGCAGAGGCAAGTGTTCAAGGCCAGCCTGGTCTACAATGAGTTTTAGGACAGCCAGGGATACACAGAGAAATTTTATCTCAACTTGCATGCCCCTCCTCACCTGCCCCATAAGGTGAAGGAAGGGCTGGAGCAATGCCTCAGTGGTTAAGAGCACTGGCTGCTCTTCCAGAGGACCTGGGTTCAATTCCCAGAACCCACTTGGTAGCTCACAACCATCTGTAACCCCAGCTCCAGGGAACCCCTCTTCTGCCCTCTGAGGACACCTGCACACACACACAGTACATGACAAAACATCCAGACACACAAAATAAAAATAAAGTATGTAAAAAAAAATTCAGAAAGTGAAAAATCGAGGAAGACACCTAAAGGTGCATCCCATGGGCATGTACGTATACTACACGCATGTGCTATAAAACGCTTTAGTTTCCACTGGAGTTTCTCAAGGGCCCACTTACTACAAGCAGATGTTGTCATAACTCACGGATAAGCTCGGTGACGTCCTCCCTCCCAGGAGTTTCGATTACTTCAAGATTAACTCAAACCAAAACCAACCCCCACACGTTTACTGAGAGGACACGGACGCTTTGCAGAAACTGAGTCACATAACCAGAAAGATAAGTCCCACATTAAGACTTAAGCTTGCCTAGTCTACTCAGGAGCAGGCTTCCAAAAGGAATCAAGGTATTTTAAAGTATGGAATACCTTAAGCATATGTAGTTTTAGTTATGTATTTTATTGAGACAAGGTCTTAATAGCCCAGGCTGACTTTGAACCCCTCGTCATCTCTACTTCCATCATCCAAGTGTTGGAACTCTATCTGGTTATGTACAGGTTTCAAGAAGGACCTCGATGCAAAGCTTATGCCCTCAAAATTCGATTAACTTCTAATTTTTAGACTGTCTTTAATTTGCACAAAAATCACAGAAATAAACTCTTTCCAAGGTTGAGGCTAGATAACTTTCAGACAGGGCTCTTCAGATGCCCTAAGCCTCTGGCTTTATGTATCTTTGAGGGTCAGGGTGCAGCACAGGGTGTCCACTAAGCTGACAGGCCACATACCTGGCATTTGTTGGGACTCCTTCATCTCCAGGATATCCTTGATGTAGAGTTTTGCAAAGGCTAGAAACACAGGATCCAGACCCCAAAAGAGGGGCGGGATCTCCTCTTCCCTTGGACTGGATTCACACTCCATCAAATGGCAGGGTTGTGGCATCTGCTAACCCAGAGCCAAGGCTCTATAAAAGATACAAAAATAAGGTTTCAGGGTGTTTAATGTGGGTAAGGGTCATCCAGAAGTCTTAGGAGGGTAAAACAGGGGTTCAGGGCCCTGTCAAACTTCATGCCTAGCCGATGGCAAAGTCCTTGTATGAGGCTCCTTCAACGAAATACCAACTGAGAATCAGCTAAACACCAAACTTTCTTTTCAGACGTGGTCTCTGGTAGTCCAGGCTGATCTTAATCTAGCTATGTAGTTGAGGGTGGCTTTGAACTAGTGATCCTCCAGCCTCCTCCTCCTCCAGTACCGGGATTACTGTTATGTCCCATCAGACCTGGCTTATACAGTGCTAGGGATGGAACCAGGGCTTCATGCAAGGCTTCATGCAGGCTAGGCAAGTGCTCTCCAACAACTGAGCTACATCCCCTAAATACTAACTCTCCACTTTGAGGATAACCATACACACAGGCGTACCCCAAAGGAGTTTTAACGAGTGAATCCGGAGAGTAATGGAGAGAGAGTCCCTGTGGCCGTGGACTTTGGGGCCCTGGAGGTGTGTCTATTCACGCTTCGACCTTTCACCTTCTGGGAAGAGCGGAGAAAAGGAAAAAGAGGCAGAAATCAGAGCAGTTTACAGCCTCTACCGAAGCAGGAGCAGCTAGCCAAGATTGCCGAACCAGTTCCGGTTGCAAAAAGGAAGCGAGCACACTCCCGCCGGCGTATTTCCTTCCCGCCACCCGCGCCTAGCTACCGCCAGCCACTCCCGCTGAGGCCACGCCCCCGGCGTCCGCCTCAAGGCCACGCCCACTCACGCAGGGGCTCCGCCCACGCAGTCTTCCCGGTCTAAACTCTGCGGGCTCTTCGGGGGTGCTTTCCTAATCTCGGAGATTCCCGAGCCAGCCCGGGAATTCCTGCTGCTCAAATCCCGCCTTCCATGTCACGTTTGTCACTCCGATTCCCTCAGACGGTTCCAGGGAATTGGGACGGGATCAAACTTAATTTTCTTTTTTAAAAATAAGGCAGGGGGTTGTCTTGACTGATTAAAGCAACAAACAACGAAATTAGGTAATGAGGTATTTTACCGGTTCTTCACAGCTGGTAATGATCCCCTGACATTGTAGGGATGCTGTAGTCTCCCTTGCAAATGTTATGATCTAAACCTGAGGCCCCAGTGAATGAGAGGTGTTGTCGTCGCTAATGGAAACCACCCCTTCGAGGTTTCCTCCAGGATGTTGTACCTTTAACTCTTGAGAGACTGACATTCTTGTAAACCATGGCCACCTCGTTGGAGCCCTGTCTCCACCCATATAAATAAAGAAGTTCTTCTCTACTCACAGGGAGTCACACTCCTAGGAGAGGGCAGGTTGCTCACTCCAGCAACAAAAGAGGCAGGAGGCCAGAGAGATCATTGCTAAACTATCAGAGAAGGGCTGGGATGGAAACTGGGTGTCATTTGAACCATGGCTTCCAGTTACTTCCCTGGCCACAGAAGGAGCGGACAGTGTCTTCCAGACTCTGTGGCACAAAAAAAAAAAAAAACAAAAAAAAAAAACCCCACAACAACAACAACAACAAAAAAACCGGCTGGGCCCGCGGTGTTTAAGATCCGTGTAAGTCCAACCCCTCTCTAGTTGAAGAGGTTGTCCCCCAAGGAAACATAGTAGGACAGATGCTTCCAGTTCACCTGTCAGGTAGAGACAGACAGGTTGGGTGACATTCTCAGGACTGCACACATCTGTGCTAGGGTGGAGTCCAAGGAGACCAGTCTCCGCTGTCCTCAGAAGTTGAGGTATTTTCAGAAAGGACGCTCAGGGCTCTCAGAGATAGAGTGCTGGGACTCTGGGTTTACTGCCAACCTGGGGGAGGGCCACACCTTGTGGTATAAATAGAAGCAGACTCCCCTGATGTCATCTTTTACAGTGATGGAGGACTCTTTAGAGGGGAGTGTGCCTCTTGATCTGAGCCCCAGACCTGAGGAGTAGGTGGGTGGTTAGGAAGATGAGGGTGAGCTGTAGAATTCCAGATTGAGGGGTTTGTGGGGAGCTTTGTAAAGATCTCAGCCTTCCTCCTGTAGAACTCCCAGACTCCAGGCCTTCCTGGACAATCCTGAAATCTTCAGCTCTGCAGAACCAGCACAACACCCCACAACATTCAAGGCCGATTGATATTTTAAAAGTCAATGCTAGGAACCCTTTCTTTTGGCAACTTGGTGCAAAATAACAAATTTTATAGACTTTTTTTTTTTGGACAGATCGTATCATTCTTTCCTGAAAGCTAAGATTCCAGCAAATTCTTCGGAAAACAGTTTGAACTGAATGTCTCAAATACCTCAAAGCTCAAACAAATATGCTTTGTGATCTCCATCTTTACAAATAGAACAGGGTTTCCTCTACCTGCTCATGATTTTCTTTTTGAGTTTTAGAATTGTGCAAGATGCCTGGCGGTGGTGGCTCACACCTTTAATCCCAGCACTTGGGAGGCAGAGGCAGGTGTATTTCTGAGTTCGAGGCTAGCCTGGTCTACAAAGTGAGTTCCAGGACAGCCAGGGGTACACAGAAAAACCCTGTCTCGGAAAAAAAAAAAATTTTTGTTCAAGATTTTCCTCCTGGTCAGACCTTAATCAGACGCCTTGATCCTCAAGTAAGCAACCTTGGTCTATAAAGATCTGAGCAAACACTGACAGAGTTTATAAGAGCAGGTAGGCACATTCCTGTACCTAGTCCCCCTTGAAATGCCCAAGAGAACTCCAGGCTACAGAATTATTTGCTCTAGCTGACACCCAACCACAGGGAGCCATCCCCCAGCCTCTGGGGGGAAGGGCGGAGCCTGAATACCATAGGGAACAGTTAACACACTTAGATTAGTTTCACTGGGGCTAAACTCCCTTCACACTTCCTCAAATTCTCACTGCACTGACTTCTCAAGCCCAGTCTCCATTCTACAGTCCGTACTCCCTCATTTTTTCTTTTAAAAATTCCCACTGATTGAACCCCAATTTTTTCTTCTTGTTGATGGTTACTGAATATAATCTGTTTTCACTGTTTTAACTAATGTCAAGCTGTGTTTAGCTTTGATATAATAAAGACAACTTGCCCAGAGGGCATCTTTATTTCCCTAGTATGCTCTGAGCTCTGTGTGTGTGCAGGAAAACTAAGATGTCACTGGGGCAAAAGAGTGGTGCATGTGATCAATTAAACGATAAAGCAAGGGCTAGAGTGTAGCTCAACAGTAGGATGTTTCTCTAGCTGCTAGAGTCTAGCATGCACACAGTTCTGGGTTAAATACCCAGCACTGAAAAAAAATCAAAAACAAAAACAACAAAAATAAAAACAAGCAAGAAGAGGCTGACAGTGTGTGGCCTGGGTTATAGCTACTCTATGAGTCATGGGAGATTAATGGAGGGGGCTCATTAAATGAGATAATGCAGTATAGTGACAGCTACCATTAAATGAAATAATGAGGTATAGTAGCAGCCAGAACAAAGCAAGCGCAGTACAGATGAACTATTATTTGGATTCACTGAGGATGTGGAATTCAAACTGAGTTTAAAAAAAAAAATAAATGGAGGAGATGGACCATTCCTTTATTGATGAAGCATGTTTCCAAAGCTCCTGTCAAGCCGTGTCCTGAATACAGGGAAGGAGGGAGACAAGATGTGAGGGGGGTGAGATGGGTCCTCGAGGAGATTCTGTTCCGTGAGAACAGAGAAACAATGGACAAAGGAAAGTGAGTAAAATAACGACAACAGTCACTGTTCTGGAGGACATAAGAAGCCTATGTTTGTGTCTCATGGACAGGATCTGTTCTCGAGATGATGACGGAGATCTGGGGCTTAGGAGTCAGGGGCACCAAGTACTAAGGAGAGATCGAGAGCCAGAAGCTGTGGAGCCGGCCTTTCATCCCAACAGTCAGGAGGCAGAGGCCAGCCTGCTCTACAAAGCGAGTTCCAGGACAGCCGCGCCCACTCTTGGAAAGAAAAAAAAAAAGAAGGAAGGAAGAAAAAGAAAAGGAAACAGAAAAGATCGTCGTTCCGGGCGGTAGTCAAAACAAGCATGGCCGTCTGGGGGGCACAGCCTCAAAGTAGTTCTGTGTTCCAGGAACAGTAAAGAGTGGGGGAGTGTGGCCACTGTGCAATAGGAGGTAGGCAGAAAGCAAGTCAAACAAGCTGGTAGATCATGAACAATATGGGTTCGTGGGCAAGCCAACCCGACAGCCTTGCTGCAGAAGGCAGTGAGGTCAGGATCTGAGCAAGGTTCTGTTTTGTTTTTTCTTTCTTTCTTTCTTTCTTTCTTTCTTTCTTTCTTTCTTTCTTTCTTTCTTTTTTTCTTTTTTTTTTTTTTTTTTTTTTTTTTTTTTTTTTTTTTGGTTTTTTGAGACAGGGTTTCTCTGTATAGCCCTGGCTGTCCTGGAACTCACTTTGTAGAGCAGGCTGGCCTCGAACTCAGAAATCCACCTGCCTCTGCCTCCCGAGTGCTGGGATTAAAGGCGTGTGCCACCACGCCCGGCTTGGTTTTTTTCAAGACAGGGTTTCTCTGTGTAGCTCTGGCTGTCCTGGAACTGACTCTGTAGATCAGATCAGCCTCAAACTCAGAAATCCTCCTGCCTCTGCCCCCAAGTGCTAGGATTAAAGGTGTGCACCACCACTGCCCAGCTTCGAGCAAGGTTCTGAAAGCTTGAATAGATGTCCAGCTTAACGCCCCAGAAACGATGCAAAGGAGCTGCTCTTGACCAGGGCAATGGTTTAATAAATCAAAATAGTGGGACAATTGAGAACTGAGCCGTTGAGGGTCCTTGCCACCAAGCCTGACAACCTAAGTTCAGTCTTCAGGATCCAAACGGAAGTTGACCTTTGACTTTCATAAATTAAATAAATAAATGTAAAATAACAATAACAAATGAATCATAGGTCTACTTGCTATGTCTGGCATACCTCAGAAATATGTAAAAAAGTGTTCTCTACCCAATGAGCTGCACCAATCCTGAAAATTGTATTTTAGGGATATTGACCAATTGATGGTCAAGGAGTTAAAATAAGATATTTGGGGACCTCTTTCAGTGGTCTTCATCTATGTCACCTGTTCTTCCCCTACATAATTCTGCCCGTGGGCTCTGAGTTCTCTTTCTCTCCTTCCATCCTCCTTCTCTCTCTCCTCTTCCTCTTTCCCCTTCTCCTTCTTTTCTCCCTTTTTTCGTCTCCCTTTCCCCCCATCCTCTCTCTCTCTTCCTTCTCTCTCTCTCTCTACCTTCTTTCCAGCATTTGTCCTCTTTGGAAAAATGGCTTCTCTGAAGACCTCCACTTTTTCATCTCTGCCCAGGGGCTCACAGCCTCCTTTCTGAGCTGAGTTCCTGACACTCTCCATGGACACTTCCTGGTAGTGGCTGTCCAGTTCATCCTGACACAATGGGACTGCCTTTAAAGCGGCCCCATCCCAGCCTCTCACTGCACTGCAATTGCTCTCCTAATGTCTGCAATTATATTCATATTCTCTAGGGCAAGGCTGCTCTCCCTGTCAGCATGACCCCACTGTAGTTGCCTTTTTTTCTAGCGTTGAGTTCTCTCCTGACCTTTGACTCCTGACTGCATCCTTTCTGGGTTCCCCCAGACTTCCTTGTCTGCATTATTCTTGTCTACTGCTTATCTCTTACAGGATCCAGCCTGTCTCACCCTAGGCACACTGGGGAGCCTCATGCAAGCCTAGGACTCAACCAAGTCAATATTCCAGTGACTCTCAACGCCTTACATCTGGCCAAGAGCTCTGCCCGAGCCCCAGATGCCAATTTCCGATGGACTCTCCTGGCACCACAGTCTTCCCCGTGACTGCTCCTCACCCCCGTTCTGTCTCTCTCCTCCCTACCCCATCTGCCAGCTTTCTAAGTCAGAAGACTGTGAGACTTCAAAGGCACCCACCTCACCCTCTATCACTGTGAGATGCAATTAGTCAGGAACCCATCAATCCCGCTTTTAAGGTGTGTTCTCTAACTGAGCTCTCTCCCTGTTCTTATTGTCATGGCCTGGATGGATCCAGGCTTTCACAGTGAATGCCTAGGCTGCTGAAGTCACCTTCTAACCAGCTCCTGTGCCTCCAGCCCCTCCCACCTCCCTCCGTGTCATCCTCTACACGACAACACAGATATCTGTTCTTCATAAAATGCAAATCTCCCAGTGACTTTATGTGGATGGCAGAATAAAGCCTGGCTTTCTCTTCTGCATTTCACGTCAGTCCGTTCCCAGCCTGGCCATGACTCCTCTAGACTCATCTCCCATGGTGCCCATGACTGAGCCACACTGCAGCTGGCATCTCCGAATGCTTATCTGAAGAGACTTTGTTCCCGGTATTGAGGGAAGTGTGGCTAAATAAGTTTGGATTTAAATCCAGTAAGGAGAATCAAACTCAGCGCTACCGAGCAGAGCCAAGAGAGGGGCCGAGTGGGTAGAGCTTGACCCTCAAAGCAGCACTTCAGTGAATTCAGAAGGGAAAACACACGCCGGCATCTGGAGCTTACGGTTTCTGGAATGTATCAAGCTGCCCCTTTTCTCCTCACCTTCTGCCTAAGTGATTGGGCTGCCAATCACTTAGGAGCTACAAAAATAACTCTTCTGTATGTGCAGGGATACAGAAAAAAAAAAGTGTTAAACGCTTGGCATATAGCAAGAATAAGGGCTCTGGTGAGCCAAATCACAATATGAAGACTGAAGAGGGTATCTTGGCAGCGCAGGGTGGGGACCTGAGTTAAGGGATCAGAGGACAGTAACTGTCTCTCACTTCTTCACCTGGCCTCAGTTTCACCTCTCATATTTTGAGCTTAGTTCTTCAGTGCACATTCACCATATCTTCCTAATATCTTAACTCTTTGTGGTATGAAAAGTCCCCTGCTTAGCCTCAAACAAGGGGACTTGTCTTAAAGTCCATTTTGGAGGATGGTGCAATGGCTTTAGTGGGTAAGAATGTTAGACGCATGAGTGTGAGGACCCGAGTTCAAATCCCTGGCACCTACATAAAAGCTGGGCACAGCTGCACGTGCCTGCAATGTTTTATGCTATGTCACAATTTTAAATATTGAAAAGAACACCAAGGATGAAAACCACAGTGGAACTTTTTGTTTTAGGTTCTTCTTCCTCAACTGTTTGAGGATTCACCTTCGTCATGAATGATGCAGTAATTGCCTAGACTAGGAACCTGATGCCTATGCCAGAGAAACAAATACTTATTGATGTCCTTTGACCTGGGGCAGCAAAAGTTCCCTTAAGACAGAAACCTGGAAAAATAAAACTAGCCAAAGCGATGTCCAGATCACACTGGCTGTCATCTCTGTATGTGGATTTAGAACCCACTTAGGTGGTGGCCAAATCGTCGGCTTTGGCAGGGTTTAGGATTCCTTGAATTATGCCAAGAAAAAGAAGCCCAAACACAGACTTGCCAGACACAGCTCTATAAAAAGGGAGAGTTTTAGAAACCAGTGCAGAGGATGCAAAGAGCAGGATGAAGAAAGGCAGGGTCAGTGAGGGGTAGGGATGGGGTCAGTGGGGAGAGGGGGGAGGGAGTAGAGGGGTGGGGATTGGGTGGCAGGGGGTCGGAGGTGGGGATGGGTGGGAGGTTGGGGTGTGGGTCAGTGAGGAATGGGGGTGGGGGATGGAATGGGTGATGGGGGTGGGAGGTGAGTAGGGAATGGGATGTGTGTAAAGGCCCAGGGTGAGGCTGGCAGAAGTGACGTGAGATTGGTGATGGCAGAGGGAGTGAAGATTCTGCCGTGACTTGACCGGTGGTGACCTAAGGTGAGGACTAAAAACCTGTACAATTTTAACAAAAGAGAGATTTTTAAACAGTTCTTCCACAGCGATGCTGAGCATGGCTTGGCTATCGATGGTGGCAGGTAGACTTCCATGATGGTCACCTGGGTTTTACACTATGCCTGATCATTTAAACCACAGACTCTGGCTGCATCTTGCAGAAGGCAGAGGTTCCTGTTGTTATAGTAGTTTATGAGATGGGTTACATGTACACACCCTTTTGGGATGAAGTCAGACAGGGTTTCTCTGACAGATGCCCCTACAGGGCCAGAACTGGCCACACCCCCACATCACTAAAGGTTGCCAGCTATAATGAGGTCACCAGCTGAGAAACACCTAACTCTTATATTTATCTTATGATAATGTTGCTGCACACACTAGAAATAAATTGGGGCTGGATAAACACTAAGCACTGCAGAACTATTAATTAATTAATTAAAAATCATAAGCAGGCCGGAATAAAGAGATTAAGAAAAATGCCAAAAAAGAAATCAGAATTTCTCTTTATAGGTAAAGCATTGACAAAAAGCTTATAGTGTCAGGCAAATGAATTATTCACGGACACATGTCCTATTTTAAGGTAATCCTAACTAATGGGACTTTTTTGATATTGAATACATATTGCTTAATACCAAGCTGTTTTTTTGTTTTGGTTTGGTTTTTTTGTTTTTTGAGACAGGGTTTCTCTGTATGGAGATCATTTCCCAGATCTCACAAATGCTATGGTAAGTAACAGAAGCCACACACAGCCCATGATTCTATTTATATAAAGTACAAAGCCACACAGAACCGACTTGTGCTAGGGGCCTGGGGAAATGGCTCAGCAGTTAAGAGCACTGACAGCTCTTCCAGAGGTAATGAGTTCAAATCTCAGCAACTACATGGTGGCTAACGACCATCTGTAATAAGATCTGATGTCCTCTTCTGGTGTGTCTGAAGACAGCTACAGTGTACTTATATATAATAAACAAATAAATATTTTTTTAAAAACCCACTGGAAGTTGATTTCAATGTGATCACTAACCATCAGTGGTTATGATAGAAGAGGAAGAAGGAGAAGGAGGAGAAGGAGAAGGAGGAGGAGGAGGAGGAGGAGGAGGAGAAGAGGAGGAAGAAGAAGAAGAAGAAGAAGAAGAAGAAGAAGAAGAAGAAGAAGAAGAAGAAGAAGAAGAAGAAGAAGAAGAAGAAGAAGAAGAAGAAGAAGTGCCCTGTGCTGTTCTGGTTCTTAACTGCTGAGCTGAGCCATCTCTCCAGCCCCTGGCATTGTATTTTAAGTTGAGAGAAAATTAAAAGTAAGCTTGTTAAGTGTGTAAGACCCCACATTTTGTGTTACTGTCACTTAGAGGAGTAGATAGTTTTCATAGTAGCGTAATTCAAGAGAAGAGATTCAGTGCCATCCGGTATCTTTCTTTACTGATTGACAGGTGCCCACAGGCTCAAATAGCTGTGATGTCACAATCCTTAACATCAAGTTGGGTAACAGAATAAAATTTTACTTCTCCCAAGGATGCTTTCAATCAAAGAAAAATTTAACTCCCAAATGGTGCTAAAGACAGCACATTCCAGAGCTTAATTAACAAAGCACTTGTGGAAGATTGAACTGCTATTACGCTGACACCTTTAAGAGCAGATTGACTGGGTGATATTATTTGCAGTAGTGTTTAGTGTTATATTAGCCTGATGGGGAACAGCTGCTCTGTCCCTGATGATTAAACTAGGAAGTGTGTGTGTGTGTGTGTGTGTGTGTGTGTGTGTGTGTGTGTGTGAGAGAGAGAGAGAGGGGGGGGGGGGGGGGGGGGGGGGGGGGGGGGGGNTTTTTTTTTTTTTAGGTGGCATGTTGGTGTCTTGGGGTTGGTGTCTCACATGCGGGCAGCAGCTGCAAGGAGCTGCAGTTCCCAGGTAGCCGTGTAATCATTACAATGAGCAACCGTACAGTATTCAGTGCTGCTAAGCAGTGGTGCTCTGTACGTTAAGTGCAGTGCATACATTTCAACTTAGGTTAGTTCAACTTACAGTGGTGTCTCAGGACTTTATTGCTGGGAAGAGACACCATAACTGTGGGGAATTGCAGGCTGGTCTCTAGTCGAGCTGTGGTCTGAACCCCGATGGTCATAATTCACCTACATGACACGGTAGGCGTTCTCTCATGCTCCTGGAACTCCAGCCCCTGCCTAAGGTACCACCTCCCACAGCCCCCACAAGAGAAGCATGGTCAGTGGTCATGTAAGCAATGGCCCAAGCTTCTGACCTTCAGGCTAAACTCCTCCCCAGTTACCTAGCAACAGCGAAGACCATAAAAAGTGGTGCTCAGCCCACACCTCGGCTCTCTTACTCTTGCTCTCTTACTCTCACCCTTTTTCCTTTGTCCTCTCACTTCTCTCTCCTCTCCCTCTTTGTCTTCTCCTCCTCTCTCTCTCTCTCTCTCTCTCCTCTCTCTCTTCTATCTTCTCTCTTTCCCCTGCATTTCTATAATAAAGCTCTTAAACCATAGACAGTCTCTATCCTTCAAGTTCCACTGCGCACTCTGGTTATTGTTGGGAACTTCTTCCCCTATTCCCTCTCTCCCACAGCCCTGGTGGCTTTAGCAAAGTAGTTCCAGGGGGTCCCCAGGCAGGCTGCCCCTTGGCTACCCCCTGAAGAGTGGGATAGAGGAACGCCCACCCAGGGATGAGTGGATAGGGTAAGTAGCAGCCTTCCCACACCTGACTGACCAGAGAATAGGGAAACTCTGGCGGGGCAGTGGGCATCTTTCCTCCCCTACTTTCCCCAAGGCCACCAGCACCCCCCTTTATTTTGTTACCAACGCATAACCATCCCAACTTTTATTAAAAAAAACAAAACCAAAAACATTTTATTGGGGCCGGCTTACAGTTCAGAGGTTTAGTCCATTGTCATCATGGCAGGAAGCATGGTGGCATGCAGACACAGTGCTGGAGAGGTAGCAGAGAGTGTGATACCAGGCCTGGCTTGACCCCACCCCCAGTGACACACTTCTCCAACAAGGCCACACCTACCCCACTAAGGCCATACCTCCTAATAGTGCCACTTTCTGCGAGCCTATGGGGGGGCATTTTTGTTCAAACCACCACAAATGGGTTTATCTGGAGTAACCCCACAGTAAACTGAGGAGTATTTCTATCTATGAATACTAAAAATACACGTTGAAGTTGAAGGAAGTAGAATATAAAATTGACTGAGTAATAATTTAGTGACAGAGAACATTCTCCCGATGCTACGTATTCAGCTTGGCCAGGATTCCAGGACATGGCGCCATCACACGGCCAGGATAGTTCTTAGAACCTCGAGCAAACATCACCAGAATCAGCGCACCACATCAGCAGCAGCACTGACCAGCACCTGAGCTACATAGGATATAAATGTTTTAGTGGGCATTGGGAAGACAATTGTGAGGTTCTGCTCTCCCTCGGTGAAAATTTCAGGTCACACATGGCTCTCCTGGGACATTCCCTTCAAAGTAAAGGACAGATTTCTTCCACTGCTCGGATTGAAGTAAAAGGCCTGGAGATCTTGGAATCTAGATCTACCTCCAGGCCTTTTTCCTGGTGACAGATGTTACAGCTGTGATTGGTGCTTCACAAAAAGTCCAGGGTGTGAGAATAGCCCTGCGTCATGGGCCTTTGTAACCAGCAGCCCTAAGCCCTGGAAGCCGTTTGCCTTGCCACATAAATTCATCTACCGCTCCCCACAGGTCCTCCTACGGGAAGATATGAGAGTTTTGCCTCCAGATCCACATGCTGTGAAGAGAGACTTTAATGTGGGGATATAACGGGAGAGGCTGTGGAGAGCTTGGGTATGTCAGGAAATGTTCAAGAAAATCAGGGAAAATGAGCCAAGGATGAAAAGAGCAGAGGCCCCAGCTGATAACTGTGTGCACATCTAATTGATCATTATACAAATGAGGAAGATGGGGAGTCGTTAAAAATGGAAATTGCATCATTTAAAAGGCAAAACAATGCCATGTTCCTGGCAGTTGTCCTCAAGAAACTTGAACAATATCAAGTGACTGCATGGTTGCCTACTAGTTCAATGGGAACACAGCCCCATCAGTGACCAGGTGACACCACCATGGGCTTCCTCTGCCCTGCTCTAGCATCCTGGGAATCTGTCTGCAGCTAAGGCTCCCAAGGCTTGGGCTCAAAGGGCCTAATTCTTCTACAGATTCCTATGCCCATGCTAAGAGCCTACTCCTCTTGCCCTAAGAGGGATAAAGCCACTGCCCAGACTGTGGCTGCTGGCCGTTGGGCTCTCAGGACCCCTAAAGAGCCCAAAGGAATGGTCTTCTCAGCCTGTCCCTTGCAAAGGGATTACATGGGACATAACCTGGGGAATGCATAGTCAGAGTTAGTGGGGGTATATCTAGTGACTGGTACACAGGAAATATACCCTTTAATTTATTTTACTCTTAATTATTTCTAACTCAGGGGAATATGTACATGTGAGTGCAGATGCCTGTGGCTTCATAGAGAACCCTGACTCAGAGAGAGGGGAGGGGAGGGGAGGGAGGGAGGAGGGAGGGAGGGAGGGAAGGAGGGAGGGAGAATAACCTTTAGCCTCAAGAATGATCATATTTTGATGATGGAAACCAAAATTGTAAATTATCAGGATTAACAAGCTTAAGTGAAGGGTTTTCCTTACAAGGGTCATTTTACCATCTGATTCGTTTGTGGTGGGTTTAAATCTTCTAGGAAGAGAATTCATAGGAACAGTTTGATTTCTCAGATCACAACCTAGGATAGGGCATTTAATCTCTTTTCGTTTCCTTCCGTTTTGGAAAGTGTAAGGAATTCAGGCATGTATGGAGGTGCTAGTTTGTGATTTCAGTCCTTGGCAGGTGGAGGCTGGAAGATCAAGAGACCAAGGTCACTCTCTGCTATATAGTCAGTTCAAGGTTTTCCTTAAAAAAAAAATAGTATGAGAAATTTGAACATGCAAGCTAATATAAAGATTAACAAAATTAGTACCCATCTTCCATCCATATTTAAGATATTTTTAATATTTTACCAAGATGGCTGAAAAAGTGATGTGTTCATTAACTCCTACTTCCTTTTCCTTTCCTGGGAACAGGCACTGCAACTATGGCACAAGTTCCACCAACGGGCCATAAACAGTGTGGTATGTGTTATTTGCAAGGTAAGCCTAGAAGAATGGCTGAATCATTTTTATTACCCTTCCCTGATGCCTGGATCCTGGAAACCATACTCTGAAATAAGCCCAGAGACACTGGATCCCCCATTAGCAGCCATTGAGCGACTGATGGTTTTATGGACTGGCGTTTGGGAATCTCCCTTGGTGTTTATCTTTAGAGCATTGGGTTTTGCCTTCTTTGAACTTTTCTCAGTGAGCGTAACTCGAATGTGGTTGACCTTAGCGTTGCGCAGGGCTTTCCGAATGCTTGTTTGTGACTTGTGTGCTTTATCTGCAAGTGCTCAAGCTGCAGTTTCGTCTGAAATGTGCCCCCTCCCCAGGTGCAGGGCTGAAGGCTTAGAGCGATGTTTAGAAGTGGATCCTTTGGAAGATGAGAGGTTTTCAGCGTTCTGGCCTAGTGAACAGACCTATCCAGTCATGGATTCATAGAGTTGTTTTTTCTTGGAGGAGCTTTGCTATAAAAGCAAGAGCCTAGTTTCTCTCTTCTTCCCTTTAGCTATGAAGAAAGTAGCTACATCCCACCATGTGTTTCTGGGCAGGGTAGTTTATCTCATCAGGTCCAAAACTAGAGGCACATAAGACTGTGGATTAAAACCTCTAAATCATTTTATCTTGTTGAAGTAAACAGAAAAAATGTTTAAAAAGAACACAAATAGCCAATTAACTGCTCGAGAAAGTGTTCAATGTCCTTAGTTATCAGGGAAATGAAAATCAAAGCTACCTTGAGGCGACATCTCACCCTGTCAGAGGCTAGCATCAAGAAATCTGGCAACAAATGTGGAGAAAGAGGAATCCTTATTTATCATTGGTGAGAGAGTAATTTAATAATGTTTTTATGGAAGTCAGTTTGGAAGTTCCTCAAAAAGTTAAAAATAGTACTACCATATAATCTAGCTACTCCACTTCTGGGCACACACCCCAAACTCCACATCCAACCCCAGAGCTTTTATTTGCACATCCGCTTTTGTTGCTATTGTGCAATGTATCATAGCAAGAAAATGGAACCAACAGAGGTCTGCAGGAAATCTGCAGAAAGATTGGCAGTTTTCTTGCTGCTAGCCTCTGACAAGGTGAGATGCTGTCTCAGAAAAGCTTTAATTTCCATTTCCCTGATAACTAAAAGCATCGAACACTTTCTAGAGCAGGAACCAACACAGGAGGAACACAGACGGTCTTCAACCAATGGATGAGTGAATATGCAGTACGTGTCCCAAAGGGACTATTATTCGGCTATAAATAAAAATAAAACCTTGAAATTTGTAAGAAAATAAATGGAGATGGAAAGTATGATATTAAGTAAGTATAATATTAACCAAACTCGTAATGAACTCTCATGTTCTTCTTCATATGTGGACATTAGCCTATAATGTATGTATGCATATATGTAAAGAACTATAAGTAGAGGATTTACACAGAAGGCTGGTGAGATGGCTCAGTGGTTAAGAGCACTGATTGCTCTTCCAGAGGTCCTGAGTTCAAACCCCAGCCACCACATGGTGGCTTACGACCATCCATGATGAGATCTCACACCCTCTTCTGGTGTATCTAAAGACAGCTATAGTACACTTACATATGATAATAAGTAAATCTTTGAGCCAGAGCCAGCAGGGCAGGAGCGAGTGGGCAGGAATGAGCGGGGCAGGTCCTGAGTTCAATTCCCAGCAATCATATGATGGCTCACAACCATCTGTACAGCTACAATGTACTCATATACATAAAATAAATAAATCTTTAAAAAAAGATTTACACAGAAGACCAAGGGAGGCAGGCAAAAGGACGCATGGGTCATAGAGAGTTTGGGACTGGGCAGGTATTTGAGTGGAGTCCTTAAACTAGCTGTGTGATGTTTTTATTTGTGGCTTAACCAATATAAAATAGTTTTATTTAAAAAAAACACCAATATTTAACTGAAGGCTTTTGTCACAGTTATGGAGACACAGTTGGCCACATGGCTGATTTGAGTTCATTGCCCACTGTGGCCTTGGGAAGTGTTTCTCATTCTCGGCTTTATTTTTATGTTTATTTCTTCTTACAATATCAGAAAGACAATGATGAGCCAGGGATAGTGCACACAACTGTAAGTCCAGCGCTTGAGAGGCAGAGGCAGGGGGATGGGAGTTCAAGACCATCTATAGCTATGTAAAGAAGTAAATTCAAGGTCAGCCTGGGCTACATGAGACCCTCACCCCCAAAAGATGAGCAAAGGCAACGGTGCTTGCTAAGCACGGAGCTAGACTCCCAGCCTCATCCTGGTGTTTTGAGGGAATAATTTTTATTCTGTGGAAACCAGTATTTTTATCAGTTACATTTGCTGTAGATACTTTCTTCAAATACTGGCAATGTTTCTGCTTTGTTTGTCTCTGTTTAACGTAAGTTTAAGATGACCAGTTTTGTTCTTAGCTTCTGGGTAAGAATTCTTTCTTATTTCCAGATCATAAAGGTCCTCTCTTGTATTATATTTTGAGTGTTTTAAAGACCTTTTATCCTTTTTATTTCCATTGTGCTAGCATGGCGGTGGGTAAAAAGTCTGCCCCACCAAGTAGCCAATTTCCCAAGATAAACTTGTTATTAACTAGTTCATCTGTTCTAGTGATAGTAAAACAACTTTGCCAATATCAATGATTTGTGCCTGTTGGGATTTCTTTACAGCGGTGGCTCCTAACTTTCCTACAGCTGAGACCCTTTAATACGGCTCCTAATGTCAGCGTGATCCTCACCCATAAAACTATTTTTTGTTGCTACTCCATACCTGTTATTTTGCTAGTTATGAATTCTAATGTAAACATTTGCAATGTAGAATATCTGATACGCGACCTGTGAAAGGGTTGTTTGACCCCCTCATGGGGATGAGACCCTTGAGGCCTACAGGTTGAGAACTGCTGCTTAATGTTCTTTCTGATCTGCTGCGCTGGGGTCGTTGCTGGTCCCACCGCCCTGCCTTGTTTGCTGCAAGTCTTGATATCTGGATGCATTTCTCATCTTGGTAGTCATTACTGTCATGTATGAGCATGGACTCTTTGTACTTCAACAGAACTTGATGTTATGCTTGATATGTTCAAAAAAAAAAGCTAGCACTTCAGTTGAAATTGCATTTGCATCTCTTGTTACTGTGGTTCTGAATGAGTGTTTTCTGCTATTACATGTTTATGTCAATGATGTGCATGAATATTGATTTTATGCCTGGAAAAATTGTTGTACCCTTATTGATTGTGTCTGTGGAAAGCTTTGAGTTTGTAGATCATCTGAATTCCTAATGAGAGTAATTAGTCTTTGTATTTTCCCTTGATCATTCTGTACTACACTGCATGAAAGTGGTGACTCTTAGTCTTGACTTTAAAAGTGTTTTTAACTATTATTTTCTGTTCTATGGTTATTGGCCATTTGATTTTTTTCTCTATGTTGTTAATAGCTATATTTAGGCAAAGAAAGTAAATTTAAGCCATCATCAATATGTAATATGATATGCATATTGTCACCCATCTTACTTATTTTGCTAGACCATTATGAAAGTTTTTGTTTGTTTGTTTTTAATTAATTAATTAATTAAGTTAGTTAGTTAGTTATGTTTTTTGACAGGGTTTTCTCTGTGTAGCCCTGGCTGTTCTAGAACTTGCCCTGTAGACCATGCTGGCTTCTAACTCAGAGAGTCCCCTGAATCTTCTTCCTGAGTGCTAGGATTAAAGGCACACACCACCATCACCCAGTGACCACTATGAAGTCTAAATGAAATGCCATACAGGAGATACCTTCCTCGATTCAAATGTTAGTTGGTATGTGGGCATACATATTTGTGCATTCGTTTTCTGTTGTGTGCCCAGCCCCTAGAATATTTTTCGAAAAACAGTTGGTATGCAACAAATAAATGTTAGATGGTTATGAAGGAAGACTTAATATTAAAGAGGTGCTTCATGTAGTATAATGTTTTCTCACATTGTAATAGGAGTAAGAACACGGAGGTATCCACATTGATATTCCTCGAATTGTCCCTTAGTGGCAAAATCCACTGTATTATCTCAGAACTCTACTTCTGAGCTCAATCCTCAACCTCAAGGTTCTAGACAGTTATTTCCAATCTACTGCAACTGACATAGGAACAATGACTTATACACCAAGCTACCGTAGGCTTGGTTAAAATTTAATAGTGTGTAACCTCTAGACGATTTGGCATTTGGTATTGTTATGAGAAAGAAATTTAGGGATCAAGGGTTTCATACTTGCAAAGGTATAGCCACAGGATATCCACAGCACAGCTTAGTCTAACTGCCTGTTCTTTGGATTTCTTCAGAAATTGAAAACACAGTGATATCTGAGCAGAGCCCAGCAGGCATCCATGAATGTCTTTTCTTTATTAGTGAAGTGCTTTGTTCGTGAGTTTATCTTTCTTATTATGTGACTGGCTGCAAATGAGAACTCCCAGAGATTTCAATACGTGGATTAAAGGGCTTTAAATTTTCTAAAAACTCTTTCAGGGAACTCTGCTGAATCTTTTATTCCTGACAGCTAGAGACTGTGATGAGTCATAAACAAGAATAAATGGGCTCCGAATTTACAAAGCAATGGAAAAAAATCACATCATGTTATTTTTGAACATCATGTTGCTTCTTATAGGATACATGCCATTTTCCTGTCTTTCTGTGTTATCAGTCTAAGGTTTCATGCCCAGAAGGACTTTGCTGTATTTCTCTTCTCAAAGGCTCCAGGCTGCCACCTCCTTCTCTCCCTCCCACATGACACAAACTCTGCCAATTCTTGCCCTAGAATACATAACATTGAGAGATGAAAGGATGGAAGTGTAAGGCTGGTGCAAAGATGTGTTCATTTGTCGAAATCCAAGTGATCAAGAACACTTAGAGTTGTGCAACAAGCCACAAAGGCCTTCTGCCCAGAAAGACTCGAGATCTTTCTGTGGACTGACGCCTGCCATCCCACACTGGGACATGGATACGCTCCAACTTTGCTTTCATGCTGCTGAGCTCTTAGGAAATGTGTCATAGCATTAAAAAAATAAAAATAAAAAAAGATCAGATGCTATATTCTCCACCAACTAGCACTGCCAAAATCGAGCTTTGAGGCTCTTATAAAAGATTAAAATGTCAAAGCCAGTACTTTGCAGTGAAGGGCATACATCATTATTTTGTTCTAAGCTGCAACCACCTGACAGGCCTAAGAAGCAAGCACAGTTAGGACGCAGAATCCCAAATACTGTAAAGTCATTGTTGATTTTCTGTATCGATTCAGCCTGCTCAGAAGCAATCAAATAAGGAAATGTTTGGGATATAAGATTACATAAGAAACGGGCGTTTAAAGCTGTTGACATGTGTGTCTATACAAAACACTAAGCAGGTTAGTTAAGGTGTGTAAGCTTCAATGTCCCCTTCTCTAGATTGAAAACAGTATAAAAATACAATAATACATATATCTCATAGCATTATACCAGCAAGTGAGATAACTTATGTAAAGCATACAGCCCAGTGCTGGGCAAGAACGTGTGTACAGCCTTGCCAATGCACTCTGTTTTCAGTATCCTAGAGCAAAAGGCTGAATATACACACCTAACCCACGCTGGTCATTTTCCGGTGCTTTATAGAGAGTGCTACTTTCTTTCCTTTGCTTTGACAGTATTTCTACATTTCCTTCCCTTTGTAAGAAGACGCAGGTGTTCATCTCCTTCAGCAAGGCAGTCAGCCCACACTCGCTGGGCTGTATAAAGTTTAGCAGGAGGTTCAGTATTAGCCGAATGGATAGAACTGCCTGTGCTGTCCTGTGTCAGTCACAGTGAATGCCTTCTCTCTGGTCTTCAGTGTGACTTTGCTGTTCTGATGATAATAAACAGAGCCTCGTTTCCCATCTGTGGACTCTGGGTTGTCCATGTGACAGTCTTGGACTCACAAGGCAGAAGTGATGCTATGTGGATCCTGGAATTTAAAAGACTTTTCAGCTAATGTTTTCAGCATCTTAAACCCCTGAGACACTTCATACAGTGGAGAAGGCCAATCTTTAGTATAGATAACACGAACCCCGCGGGCACCCAACTCTAGCTACCACACATGTGAAGACGCCATCTTGGACTCTCTAGCTTTGGTCAGATGACCAGAGGCTCCTGAGTGACTCCAGAGGTGACTGAAAAGGAGGAGCCCAGATGGCCAACGGATAGGACATAACAATGTAACATCAATATTTTAAGGTTCAGAGATGGGGATTGTTCCACTGTATTCCAGAGGTGCCAATGCCACTTTATAGAGGCTGCAAAGGGGAACTCCGCTCCAAACGTTTTATTGATTTATTAAATTAAAAGTGGAAAGTGAAAAAAAAAGTTCTTTTTTTTATTTTTGCTTTACAACTTGAACTTAGACGGATGTAAATATTTATGGCTGTTACTTGGTAACTGTAGAATTGAGGGTCCACTCATCAATGAAGCAAGTGTCCCCCCACCCTAGCCCCTGCCCCACGGTACCAGGAGCCCGATGTTTGACACTTTTTAAAACTAGCACCTCATCTCCTTTCCCATTGTTTAACACCCCTCCCTCCTGATTTTCTGTGAAAAGTGGTTAATATAGCAAAAAAGAAAACAGTAACTCATTGACTTGTTGATCTAGGTCTCAAATACTTACTGACTACACAGTGGATATGGGACTGGATTAAGTAGTAAAAGGGTAAAAGACCTTAAGATATGGTTACTGCTCTTCACAGTAGGAAACAAAACATAGCTAAGGACACAGAAGTTTATGCAGCTAGAGTTGACTGTACAGGCTTCTCACAAGTCATGTGAGTTTAACTGAGAAGACTTCCAGCCAGGACAAGCAGCACTGCCTTAATAGGAATCATGTGACTTGAATTGGTGTTAAAGATAGAATTAAGAGTCACATGAAGGTGAGAGTGTTAAAGGTCTGTCCATGAAATCTTGGTAGCAAAGGGCACAAAGAGTATTTGAACTGTTTCTAAGAAAAGTGTTCAGGAGGTTTAATTAAAGTAGTGACTCCTTTGTGGATTCAGCTGCTATCTGCCGAGTGCCTGCAGGTGCCAGAAGCTCTGCCAGCTCTGAAAATACTGTTATACCAATGGCAAAGAGTCCAAGTAAGGAATTAATAACCTTGTGAGCAGGCAGCAAACAGCCAGTGCAGAACATAAGATGATCAAAGTTTGGGGCTGAGAACAAAGTCTAGAAAAGTAGGCGAAGACCAAGATGTGTCAGCCTTGGAAGTGAAGATTTCGCGCTGTGATGCAGACAATGGCCCCTGTTTGGAGAAACAGTGATATTTCCTTTTTTGTATGAAATGTTACTTGAAGCAACAATGTGAAAGACAAGGTAGCCAGGTGGCATGTGCCTGAAGCCCCAGCTACCTGGGAGGCTGAGGTAGCCAGGTATGGGGGCATGTGCCTGAAGCCCCAGCTACCTGGGAGGCTGAGGTAGGCAGATCTCTGTGAGTTTAAGGCCAGCTTGTTCTGCATAATGGGACCGTGTCTCAAAAAAAAAAAATCAAAAGAAAGAGAGAGGGAGAGAGAAAACTAAAACACACATGTTTGCCTGTTATTGAAGAAACCCAATGTAAGGCCCTGGCACTCTATTGCGGCTTGACCTGAGAGCTGAACACTGCTGTTTGGCCAAAGGGACAACTTGGGTAGACATAACATTCTGAATGGCAGATCTCATGTTCTGACATGACTATCTGTCTAGACAGTTGCAGCAGTCCAGGATAAGGGAAGATTTAAAATTCTTTCACCTAGACATTTTACATACAAAGACACCATGGGTGTATGGGACCCTAAAAAGTAATGTTTTCTATCTGCTGCTGGCAAAGATGAAAAGGTTTTGTTGTCTAAAGCTGGTGAGGCTACAAAGACAGAGGCGCTCTCTCTCGTTGGCTTTGACAGTCTTTGGAGTTTAAACCTGCACTGCCTTTTATGGGGGGGCAGGGAGAAGTTATTTGGCAATATTTTTAAAAGATTAAATCCTCCTTGGCTTTTGTTCCAAGAATTCTAGATTCTGCTTTATGAATTTTTCTTATATCTATAATACTATTCCATTAGGCAAAGAGCATTGGAGGGTCAGTTCTTTGAAATTAGTATTTGTGAAAAGGAAACATCCAAGAATCAGTGATGTCCTCATGTAGGAAAGACTAGTTAAGAGTCCGCTAGAACTGTGGTATAGTGGAGTAATTTGGAGCTACACTGAGTATCTGCATATGCTAAGAGGAAAAACAATTTATGCAGAATATATCAAGATGAAACCAGTCCAATAGTAGAGCAGCTTATCTAGTATGCTCCTGTGATAGTTAATTTGGGTTAATTTGATTGGTTTAAGAAACTCCTAGGGCATCAATGAAGGTGTTTCCAGTGGGCGTGGGGACACCCTACCCTGAATGTGGGAGGCACCGTTCCATAGGCTGAGGTCCTGCTGTGAAGAAAAGGGGGGAGTTCAATTTGGGTGACTATCCCCCCCCCCATTCCCAGTGCCTGGTCTGCTGAGAGGAGAGTAAGAAACCTCACATGGCTGCGTCTTCCAAACCACCACAGACTGCCTCTCCCCAAATCACAAGCGAAATGACCCCTTCCTCCTCCAAGCTCACGTCACGTGATTGGTCACAGTGATAAGTAATACAAGTCTGTATATAAAAAGTACTGCACAAGCCGGGTGGTGGTGGTGCACACCTTTAATTCCAGCACTCGGGAGGCAGAGGCAGGCGGATTTCTGAGTTTGAGGCCAGCCTGGTCTACAAAGTGAGTTCCAGGACAGCCAGGGCTACAGGAGAAACCCTGTCTCGAAAAACCAAACCAAACCAAACCAAACCAAACAAAACAAAAAAAGTAATGCACAGGCAGAGATTATGGGAGGGCTGTGGGGTGGGGGGAAGATGTGTGTGGGAGGAATGAGGGGAGATAAAAGGATGTATACTTGTTTCTGTAGATGCAGATTTATGGGATGGTTCTGGAAGCTATCTAGGTGATAGTAACGATTTGCTCGCGGAAACATTCTCAGGGGAGCAGGATTCTGACCACTCACTAATGGTTTGGGGTTGACAATTCTGCGGCAGGGGAGTGGGCTGTAGGGTATTGGTTAGTGTTACTGGGAGTGGGCTGTAGGGTATTGGTTAGTGTTACTGGGTTCCATATCTGTAGAAGAAGGAGGAAAACAGGATTAGACAGGGACTGTGGAATAGTCTCAACACAGGAAGCCCTCAGTAAACCCCATAAAGAGTCCCAGGTCTGGGAGGGCCCTTGGGAGTTGTTTCATATTAAGAGGTCCTTGATAGACCCTGGCATCATTCAGCCAATGGGTGAGCTCATCCAAGAGAATGGGTATAGCCTAGAAAGTGAATTCTCACTTGGCACAATTTTGAGGAGTTCTAAAGTGAATCAGCCTGTCACACTGAGTCCATGTCTGTAACAAGCCCCCACTTAGGTTAATGACAATTTAAATTCATCATAAATTTTCTTACAGCTTTCAGAACCACTGAATACAGCTAAGAAGAGCTCCGGGATTTGGCCTTGCTTTTACTTGGCCATGGCTGTCCATACTAAAGTACAGTACTGACCAATGTTATTTAACTGCTGGCCTTGGAGTAGGAGTGTAACTTGGTAGTAGATAGAGCACTTGCCTAGCATAGGCAAGGTTCTGGGTTCAATCCCCTATACTGATAGAAAACCACCCCTACAACAGAACAATCTGCAGGTCTTTCATGAGCTTAATTTGTGCTAAGACAATTTAAAAAGTCAGCAATATCACCTGCACCAAAAATCTCACTGTGGTTTGTTTTGTTCTCTCTCTCTCTCTCTCTCTCTCTCTCTCTCTCTCTGTCTGTCTCTCTCTGTGTGTGTGTGTGTGTGTGTGTGTGTGTTCTGTTTTTAAACCCTGCCTTCATCCATTGTTAAAAATTCTTGGTAAAGGGGTTTAAAATCCTCTGGTTAATTTGCCTCGAGCTTTAGGGAACTAAGGGGCTATTGAGTTGTTTCTTACAGAAACCTCATTCGTTAATAAAAGCTGCTGTCTTCCTGAAGCCCGGAAGCACCCCGTCTTACAGTGCTTTAATATCAATAATTGAGCTGGTTCGATTTGCTAGCTCAGTCCAGGGGTGAGTGATTTGGACGTAATGCAGCTGGGTCGCTTTGCAGGAGCAGACCACACTGTGAATGAGCTGATCTGGAGGATCGGATACTATCAAAACAGAATGGAACACAGCCTCCCTCAGGGAAACAAATCACACAGCTTGAGAGGTGGACAAAGGAAGGGAACAAGGACTTCTGAGGCCGCTGGTTCAGCAGGATTGGTTCTGGTGCTGGGCGGCAGCAATGCTTGGTTTCAAAGCAACCTTTATCCCCTAATAATTCCCTAATCCTTGTTGTTATGTGAACCAGGGCACATTTGAAACGCACACGCCAAGATTAGAATCGGGATGGTCTCTTGAGTAAAGCAGAGGCGCTCAATGGGAGCGCGGGACGTGGAACAGAGTCACCACTCACGATGTGCAAAACTCAGTGAGCTCTGATCAGAAGGAAACATCAGCGCAGTTCAAGTTCTAAGAACTAATAAAGTGGCTTTGTTCTGCAGGGAGGACCGCAGTAGGAGCAAGACCTTGTGGGTAGAAGATTTGCTGGCGTTGGTTAGACTCAGAAACAGAGGACTTCTCTTCAAGCTGGTTTCATACCATCTTATCTCATACCAAGAAAAAAGAAGGTGTCTATTTTATTTGTCCATTTCAAAGATCCGTGACTGCCGAGTGGACTATGGCGATGCGTTCACAAGTGTGCGGCCAGAATTTAGGAAGCTGAGGTAAGGAGGATTAGGAAGGCAAGGCCATCCTGAGCTTCAGAGCCAGAACATGTTTCAAAACAGAGCAGACAAATTCCAGCAGCAACATAAAGACTGGGGATTGCTAATGGCCATGTTAGGGTGGTAGAAGCCACTCAGGTCAAACCTGACAGCTGCCTGTCAACCAGATACAAGATTATAATGATTGCATTTATTGGCTGAGGAGACACTGTCAGGAAGTACTTTTCAGTTCCGTCGAGGCATAATTGACACAGAAGCTACACAGATTTGGATGTATCATTGAATGCCTTGGCCTCTGTGAATCTATCACCGCCATCATGGAACATGCTTGTCACCCAAGGTCCCCATGCTCCTCTGGAAAGGCTCCCTTTGCTTTCCCACCCTCTCTAGTCAAATCCAGTCTCTGCACTTTTTCTCACTATACTTTGTACTTTAATCTCCATCTGCTGTATGAAGAGGCTGGACTCTTTTAGGGAGAAGGGTCTGCCTTCTTCACGCACAGTCATTCTTTTGAGGTTCATCTATACCATCGTGTGTATCTATCACTCATTTTTTTTGTATTGCAAGTAAAAGCACTCCTTTTTATGAACATACCATAATTTTTCTCTTTTTCTTTTTTCTTTTTTCCTTTTCTTTTTCTTTTTTTCTTTTTTCTTTTTCTCTTCTTTTTCTTTTTCTTTCTTTCTTTTTTTTTTTTTTTGGCTTTTCAAGACAGGGTCTCATTCTATTGCTCTGGCTGTCTTGGACCTTTATGTAGACCAGAGTGGCCTTAAACTCAGAGACCTCTTCCTCCTGAATGCAGGGGTTTAAGGGCGTGCACCACTACTATCTGGCTAGTTCTTTATCCATTTTCTCGTTGGTGACTACTTTCCGGCTAATATGAACATTCATAGGCAAACCTTCATATGGCTGTACATCTCCTCTCCTCTTCAGTACGTGCAGGAGTGGAGTAACAGGGTCATATGGAGTTACTTTTCTATGAAACTGCCAAGCTGCTTTCAGAGCAGCGCCCCCCCACCCCCACCCCCCAGTACAGGAGAGCTGCCCCACTTGTTCTGCTTCCTGCTAACACCTACTGGGGAGAGCATTTTAAAACTCTGTCACTCTGGTAGGTGGAACAGGACAATACCTAGTGAGCAGATAAATGAGGCCTCCTGGATGTTCTGTGGTGCCCAGGGCAAGACTTTAACCCTGTTTTGTTTTGTTTTGTTTTTGTTGTTGTTGTTTGTTATTTTTTTTTTTTTTTGAGACAGGGTTTCTCTGTATAGCCCTGGCTGTCCTGGAACTCACTCTGTAGACCAGGCTGGCCTCAAACTCAGAAATCCACCTGCCTCTGCCTCCTGAGTGCGACTTTAACACTGTTAAAGCCAGCAAAAAGGGGATTGCCTGGGTCGTCGTGGGACTCTGGGCACTCAGCCTGACAGACAAAATGAATTTCAGTCCCACTTGGATCCTCTTTATGCTGTGGTTTTTCAAGGCACACAGAAGCCAAACAAATGCTTATTCCACAAGCTGAAGAGAAATCTCGAAACCAGAATTCCTACCACAGCTGGTTAGTCGGGGAGATTAGAATCAGCATACTTTGGATACAAAGGTTCAAAGAGGAAAAAAGCCTGGTCCAGGTATCAGGTCCAGGTCACCACTGCAGGTCAGACCTGGGGGTAGGTCATGGTGTCCCAGACACCAGGAAAAGTGGGGGAAAGTGTGAGTGAGAGGGGAGGGCCATTTATCTGTTGTCTCGGCTCTCTCCAGTGGTGAATGAAGAAGAGCAGGAGTTCTGTGTAATCCCGGCTAAACAGCAAGTTTGAGGCCAATCTGTGTTACACACAGACCGTCTCACAAACAAAATAAACGTAAAACTGAACGGAGAGGGACATTTTGAAGGCAGGTTCTAGCAAGAGGGTCTG
Organism: Mus minutoides; assembly: GCA_902729485.2. Classification (NCBI taxonomy): domain Eukaryota; kingdom Metazoa; phylum Chordata; class Mammalia; order Rodentia; family Muridae; genus Mus; species Mus minutoides. The sequence goes on from LR749911.1 coordinate 352,410, forward strand.
AGAGGCTGAAGAGGGAGGATAACGCGGCACCCAGAGGTGGATATGCTCCTCAGCCTTTACAAAGCTATGGTTGGACCCATGGTTTCCACCCCTCAATCCTGCCATGCTCAGTGAACATGCCTTTTAAATTACAATATTTTAATTTTTTTGAGAATTCCATAGTCCATATAATGTCTGCTGGTCTCTTCCCACTCTTTCCCTTAATTCCTCCCAGATCTAAACCCTATCTCTGCCTCCTCCCAACTTCACGTTCTCTCTTTATAGCTCACTGTTCCAATTTGTGCTGCCCAAATACTCATAGGTATGGGGAATGGATATGTTTGAGGAGAAGTATAGGGGAATTGTAGGTGTGTCAGGGGCTAGAAATTGGGCTTTAGTAGGAAAATTCAAGCCTAGTTTTGGATAATAACAAGAATAGACAGCCTAAAGCAATCACTCTGACACTGTACCTTATTAGTATATTTTCTTCTCTCTCTCTCTCTGTCTCTGTCTCTCTCTGTCTCTCTGTGTCTCTCTCTCTGTGTGGGGGTGGGTGGGTGGGTGGGTGTGTGCTTTATGGAAGAGGGAGCCATCTCAGCTTCTTTTTGCTGAGTTCTTAAGGAAGAGGAATTTGATAAGTAATTCTAAACAACAGTCATATGTTAAAGGAATCTGTGATTATTTGTGAATTATATCTAACGTTATATTATGCGTCTGGAGAAGAAGGGTAACATTAATCCATAAAAATAAGTGGAAGTTCTAAAAGTTCCTTGAGTAGGGATATGACTTAAACAACACGAAACCAAACCAAACCTGCACAATATGTATTCTTTCCCTACAACCCAAAGTCTGAGGATTTAACCCAGAGAGACACAGAACTTTACATTAGTGTATATTTTGGGAGTTTTGAGCCACTTGGTGCGGGTTATGGGAACTGAACTCCGGTCTTCTAGAAGAGCAGCAGGCAGCAGTGCTTTTAACTGCTGAGTCATCTCTCCAGCACCTAGAGTTCCTTTGAAGAAATGTTCTTAATGGTGGTTGTCGGGGCACATACTGGTAGGATTTGCTGAAAGAGGCAGAGACAGGAGGATTCAAGTTTGAGGCCAGCCAAATAAAATAGGAGTTAAAAAAAAAAACAATAGAAAAAGAAACAACAGAAAATGTTTTTAACTTAACATGCTCCCGGTTTCAGACTGTTGCCTACCCAACTTCCTGAAGACCTACTGGCTTTACTTAGCAGTTTAGTTTATGTAGCTCTTCAACCTGCAATTTGGCAGGGCTCAGTAGGGATGTGTGTCTTTTCTGCACAGAGGGTCAAGGGAGGGAAATTCGTCCAGCAGCTGGAAGATCCACTTTAGAATTGCTCATTCACCTGGCTGGCAAGGTGATAGGAGCTGTCTGTGGGAGCTCAGTCATGACCCAGGGCACAGGTATCCATGTGGATTTCTCTAAGGACTGTTTGGGGTTCACCAGGTATGGTGGTAGGTTCTAAAAATGAGTGTCCCACTTAAGTACCAGCAGTGGGGACTGTTCATCTTTCTTTTAACATTTATTTCCTGCGAGTGAATGTGTATGCGTTCATTCACATGTGCCTTAGCATGCACGTAGAGGTCAGAGGATAATTTGCGGGAGTTGGTTCTCTCCTTTTACCATGTGGGTTCTGGGGATTGAACTCAGGTCGTCAGGCTTGGCAGCAATCACCTTTATTCCCTGGGTCATTTTACTGGTTCAAGAACTGCTAACTTGTTAAGTCCTGGCTCTGGAAACCCATGCAACGTTGTGTTTGCGGCACCCTCTTTTTTTTTTTTTTTTAAGATTTATTTTATTTATTATATGTAAGTACACTGTAGCTGTCTTCAGACACTCCAGAAGAGGGTGCCAGATCTCGTTACGGATGGTTGTGAGCCACCATGTGGATGCTGGGATTTGAACTTATCACCTTCGGAAGAGCAGTCGGGTGCTCTTACCTGCTGAGCCATCTCATCAGCCCCTTGTGGCACCCTCTTAGTTANAGGGTTTCTCTGTATAGCCCTGGCTGTCCTGGAACTCACTCTGTAGACCAGGCTGGCCTCGAACTCAGAAATCCGCCTGCCTCTGCCTCCTGAGTGCGACTTTAACACTGTTAAAGCCAGCAAAAAGGGGATTGCCTGGGTCGTCGTGGGACTCTGGGCACTCAGCCTGACAGACAAAATGAATTTCATTCCCACTTGGATCCTCTTTATGCTGTGGTTTTTCAAGGCACACAGAAGCCAAACAAATGCTTATTCCACAAGCTGAAGAGAAATCTCGAAACCAGAATTCCTACCACAGCTGGTTAGTCAGGGAGATTAGAATCAGCATACTTTGGATACAAAGGTTCAAAGAGGAAAAAAGCCTGGTCCAGGTATCAGGTCCAGGTCACCACTGCAGGTCAGACCTGGGGGTAGGTCATGGTGTCCCAGACACCAGGAAAACTGGGGGAAAGTGTGAGTGAGAGGGGAGGGCCATTTATCTGTTGTCTCGGCTCTCTCCAGTGGTGAATGAAGAAGAGCAGGAGTTCTGTGTAATCCCGGCTAAACAGCAAGTTTGAGGCCAATCTGTGTTACACAGAGACCGTCTCATAAACAAAATAAACGTAAAACTGAACGGAGAGGGACATTTTGAAGGCAGGTTCTAGCAAGAGGGTCTGAGAGGCTGAAGAGGGAGGATAACGCGGCACCCAGAGGTGGATACGCGCCTCAGCCTTTACAAAGCTATGGTTGGACCCATGGTTTCCACCCCTCAATCCTGCCATGCTCAGTGAACATGCCTTTTAAATTACAATATTTTAATTTTTTTGAGAATTCCATAGTCCATATAATGTCTGCTGGTCTCTTCCCACTCTTTTCCTTAATTCCTCCCAGATCTAAACCCTATCTCTGCCTCCTCCCAACTTCACGTTCTCTCTTTATAGCTCACTGTTCCAATTTGTGCTGCCCAAATACTCATAGGTATGGGGAATGGATATGTTTGAGGAGAAGTATAGGGGAATTGTAGGTGTGTCAGGGGCTAGAAATTGGGCTTTAGTAGGAAAATTCAAGCCTAGTTTTGGATAATAACAAGAATAGACAGCCTAAAGCAATCACTCTGACACTGTACCTTATTAGTATATTTTCTTCTCTCTGTCTCTGTCTCTGTCTCTGTCTCTCTCTGTCTCTCTGTCTCTCTCTCTCTCTGTGTGGGGGTGGGTGGGTGGGTGTGTGCTTTATGGAAGAGGGAGCCATCTCAGCTTCTTTTTGCTGAGTTCTTAAGGAAGAGGAATTTGATAAGTAATTCTAAACAACAGTCATATGTTAAAGGAATCTGTGATTATTTGTGAATTATATCTAACATTATATTATGCGTCTGGAGAAGAAGGGTAACATTAATCCATAAAAATAAGTGGAAGTTCTAAAAGTTCCTTGAGTAGGGATATAACTTAAACAACACGAAACCAAACCAAACCTGCACAATATGTATTCTTTCCCTACAACCCAAAGTCTGAGGATTTAACCCAGAGAGACACAGAACTTTACATTAGTGTATATTTTGGGAGTTTTGAGCCACTTGGTGCGGGTTATGGGAACTGAACTCCGGTCTTCTAGAAGAGCAGCAGTGCTTTTAACTGCTGAGTCATCTCTCCAGCACCTAGAGTTCCTTTGAAGAAATGTTCTTAATGGTGGTTGTCGGGGCACATACTGGTAGGATTTGCTGAAAGAGGCAGAGACAGGAGGATTCAAGTTTGAGGCCAGCCAAATAAAATAGGAGTTAAAAAAAAAAACAATAGAAAAAGAAACAACAAAAAATGTTTTTAACTTAACATGCTCCCGGTTTCAGACTGTTGCCTACCCAACTTCCTGAAGACCTACTGGCTTTACTTAGCAGTTTAGTTTATGTAGCTCTTCAACCTGCAATTTGGCAGGGCTCAGTAGGGATGTGTGTCTTTTCTGCACAGAGGGTCAAGGGAGGGAAATTCGTCCAGCAGCTGGAAGATCCACTTTAGAATTGCTCATTCACCTGGCTGGCAAGGTGATAGGAGCTGTCTGTGGGAGCTCAGTCATGACCCAGGGCACAGGTATCCATGTGGATTTCTCTAAGGACTGTTTGGGGTTCACCAGGTATGGTGGTAGGTTCCAAAAATGAGTGTCCCACTTAAGTACCAGCAGTGGGGACTGTTCATCTTTCTTTTAACATTTATTTCCTGCGAGTGAATGTGTATGCGTTCATTCACATGTGCCTTAGCATGCATGTAGAGGTCAGAGGATAATTTGCGGGAGTTGGTTCTCTCCTTCTACCATGTGGGTTCTGGGGATTGAACTCAGGTCATCAGGCTTGGCAGCAATCACCTTTATTCCCTGGGTCATTTTACTGGTTCAAGAACTGCTAACTTGTTAAGTCCTGGCTCTGGAAACCCATGCAACGTTGTGTTTGTGGCACCCTCTTTTTTTTTTTTTTTAAAGATTTATTTTATTTATTATATGTAAGTACACTGTAGCTGTCTTCAGACACTCCAGAAGAGGGTGCCAGATCTCGTTACGGATGGTTGTGAGCCACCATGTGGATGCTGGGATTTGAACTTATCACCTTCGGAAGAGCAGTCGGGTGCTCTTACCTGCTGAGCCATCTCATCAGCCCCTTGTGGCACCCTCTTAGTTAAGTTGTTGTAGATCCAAGCTGCAAGAGAGGGGGCACATAGACCTTACTATTTTTTCTAGGAGGACTTGTGAAGAACGTGGGGACTATACACTAAAATATGCAGAAATCACAAATGTAGGTTCTGTGAGTTTTTACAGATTAAACTTATATTGTTCAGTTGCTGCCCAGGAACCTTCTTTGGCCATCTTGCAGTCACTGCTCAGGGGTAACTAGCATCTTCAAGCACTATCACAAGGAAGTCTTTCGAGCTGTCTATTCTGTGCTTGTAGATGGGTTAGCAACATCCCTAGCTTGTACCCAGCAGATGCTGCTAGTTCCCTGTCACCTAGCTGCGACAACCCAAACCAGCTCCAGAAATTATCAGATGTTCAAAGGGATGATGATAACATGTGAAACCATCGCCCCCACCTAGAGGAGAGGCTGCAGAGATGTCTTGGCAGTTAAGAGCACTTGTTCTGCCAGGTGTGGTGGTGCACACCTTTAATCCCAGCACTCAGGAGGCAGAGGCAGGCAGATTTCTGAGTTCAAGTCTAGCCTGGTCTACAGAGTGAGTTCCAGGACAGCCAGGGCTATAAAGAGAAAACCTGTCTCAAAAAAACCAGAAACCAAAAACCAAAAAAAAAAAAAAAAAGCACTTGTTCTTGCAAAGACTCAGTTCTTAGGACCCCCATGGTGGCTCCCAACCATCTGTAAGTCCTGTTTTAGGGGATCAGATGCCTTCTTCTGACCTCTAAAGAGACGAGGCCAAGCACACATGTGGTGCACACATATACATGCAGCTAAAACAAGTGCACATCTAAAATAAATCTCAAAAACAAAACAAAATGAACAAAAACTCCCCCTCCTCTTCCTTCCCCATCCTTCTCCTTTTGTTGATGTTGATTGGTTTGATCCTGAGCCTTACCGTGCTAGGCGAATGCTCTACCACTGAGCTACATATCCAGCTACATAGCGACTTTTAGTGGCCTTCGAGGGCTGGTTGCCAGTGACTTCTACTCCTGGTTTACTTTCATTTGGCCAATGTCAGAATAAAGAAAATTAAATATTGAGCATTGTCTTAGTTAGGGTTTTACTGCTGGGAAGAGACACCATGACCTAGGCAACTCTTATAAGGACAACATTTACTTGGGACTGGCTTACAGGTTCAGAGGTTCAGTCCATTATCATCAAAGCAGGAGTATGGTAGCATTCAGGCAGGCATGGTGCAGGAGGAGCTGAGAGTTCTACATCTTCATCTGAAGGCTGCTAGTGGAAGACTGACTTTCAGGAAGCTAGGAGTAGGGTCTTAAGCCCATGCCCACAGTGACACACCTACTCCAAAAAGGCTACACCTCCAAATAGTGCCACTCCCTTGGCCAAGCATATACAAACCATCACGAGCATATGGGTACTCAGTGTTCAGAAGGTGTTCGGGATGGGGTGGGTCTAGGTTTTTAAGCAGAATTTGAATGTGGCTTATAAACCGATTGTGTCCATATTTCTTTCATTTTCTATTTTCCCAAGGCTGTGATGTGTTACTCTTTCTCATTACACTGCCACACGTTCATGATTCATTTCAGCAGAAGTGACTAGGAATGAGAAGTGGGTGGGTGTGTAACAATTCCCTGTGACGCAGAGAGATGAATTGGGACTGAGGATATTTTTAGAATCCTTTTTTTTTTTTTTAAACAGAAGAAAGCTTAAACCAGGTGATTGTTTACTTCTCTTTCAAATTTAAAACAGAGAAAATGGCCAGATTTCCCATTTGGAATACTCTGAGTGACACACACACACATCTATTTCAGGAGATTAATTGCCATAACTGCAGGTATCCTTTTAAAAAAATACTTGCAAAATTCCTTTCCAGAAATGCAATACTCAAAGATAGAAAAATGTGTTTATACCACTGAGTACATCAGAGGACTTTGCTACCCCTGTAGTATGCACAGTAGCATTTAAAGACGTGACTGGTAAACTTACTGTCTAAATTAGGATTGTAGAAGTGAAAAGGAATGGATGTGTACTTTCTTTTAATATAAATAATAGATTTATATATTATATAAAATATATTAAATATAAATAATATATAACATTTATATATTATTAATATATATAATATATGTATATATCTTCACTTTAACATGTCATTCAAGAAAAGTTTATGCAATAGGAAGACACTGGGCTAGACTTAGGAGACCAAGGATGAGAGTGTCGGCCCAGTCCTTACTCTCAAAGAGCTTCCACTCTGAACACAGAAACATATATGCACCCTCATACATGTGCACTGATGTACAATGTTCCCATGCAAATGCCCACACACAACTAATCACACATCTGCACATGCTCATAGGATACACATACACACACTGCTGCAATACATACTTTTACATACTCATACTGCACATATAAGCACATACACACACGAGGTGACCACGTGTACACACCCACAAGCTTACATGCTTGAGCTCTGAGAACACCGAGGTGTGTGGCTTTGTAAGTTAAGGAAGGGAGGAGAAAGCAAGCTGTGACAATAGTCCGAGAAAGTTATTACAGAGTATAGTGAGGCCAGGGCGAGCAGCTTTGTGAAGTTGTTAAATATTAGATAGTTAGGTTTTTTGAGGTCTGCATTCAAACGCAGTTGTCATTACTATCCGCGAGAAGTGAGCACTTGTTTCAGTTTCCCTGCCTTTAACACAGAGATTATTATAGTAACAGCCTATCAGCTTTGGTATGGGGTAAAGTGAGGTGACATACACAAGCCACTTAGCAAGGGCCAGCTGTGTAGGAAGCCCTCAGTGTATGCTAAGTGTCTATTTTTAATGCCATCCTTATTATCAGAGTTTCCAGGTAAATTACTAGTCTCCTCAATGAGGTTAAAGTGAAGCCAAAATTGAACATGTGATGACTTGTTAAAATTTACTTAAGTTCCAAAAATTTATGGAAAGTCAAACTTGGACTATAAACAACACAAACATGTAGATAGAATAGTTTATTAACAGAAAATCTGTATCAGCCTGAATGGCATCTCACCCAGCATCATCAAATCATTCCTGTGGCCTGTAACTTCAAGATAGAAATGTCTAAACTATTATTTACCTCTATGAACACATCTCCAAAGTAGGTCAGACTTGATCATCCCATCGATAGGGTACCAACAAAATCATCTGGTAGCCTTCATGGATCTGAGATAATTTATAAAGTAGGAAATAAAAGTGGCTAAAACCCATCTGAAAAGGCAGGATCTCACCAATGATCTGGGAGTTGTACATTAGTGGGGGGGTGTTTGGGGGCTGTCACCTGGCAAAGATTAAAGCACATATGCATAGGGCCACAGTGTTCCATTGAGGGTGTAGTGTAATTGGCACACTCGTACATTCGTACATTGTTGATGGAAGTATAGACTGCTGTAAGTCATACTTCCAAAGCTAGTTTGGTAGTATAGGCAAATCATTTCAGTTCAGTTTTGGTCTTGTCGATTCTGCTTCCTAGATTGTATCTTAAGGAAAAGCAATCAGTCAAACACACAGAGATTCTTGTATCTACCTGCCACTGTATGAGTGTTTATGATGACAAACACTGGAAGCCACCTGAATGCCACCAAGAGGGAGGTGTTCAAAAATTATGACCTAAGTAGACATGGGACTCTAGCCAGCCACTGAAAAGTGTTAGACTGATTAATGACAGCACTGAAAGATGATTGTACTGGCTAGTTTTGTGTCAACTTGACACAGCTGGGGTTATCACAGAGAAAGGAGTTTCAGTTGGGGAAGTACCTGCATGAGATCAAGCTGTGGGGTATTTTCTCAATTAGTGATGAAGGGGGAAAAGGCCCTTTGTGGGTGGGACCATCTCTGGGCTGGCAGTCATGGGTTCTATAAGAGAGCAGGCTGAGCAAGCCAGGGGAAGCAAGCCAGTAAGGAACACCCCTCCATGGCTTCTGCATCAGCTCCTGTTTCCTGCCCTGCTTGAGTTCCAGTCCTAACTTCCTTGGTGATGAACAGCAATGTGGAAGTGTAAGCTGAATAAACCCTTTCGTCCCCAACTTGCTTCTTGGTCATGATGTTTGTGCAGGAATAGAAACCCTGACTAAGACAAATTGGTACCAGCATAGTGGGGTATTCCTGTGACAACCTGACCATGTTTTGGGGAGGACTGTGGAAGGACTTTGGAACTTTGGGCCAGAAGATCCATTTTGTGTTAAGAGTTCTGTGGGATGTTGTGTAGGAGCTTGGAAGATAATGTTGAGAATAATACAGAAGATGGAGGCCTGGCTTGTGAAATTTCAGAGGGATAATTAAAGACTATTTTCAAGGCCATTGCTATTTTGGAGTTTGATTATTCTGTGGTTCTGGGTAGCTGGGACTGAAGAATCAGTTGTGGTTAACAAGATACCAACTACTAAAGCAAAACCTTTGCATTACTGGGACTATTGATGCTGGTTAGCTGGAGCTAAGAAATTAGTGGTGATTAAGAAGAGACCAGCATCATTGAGGTGACATCTTTTGGGAAGTGTTTTCTGAAAGCACAAAGAGGCTGTGTTCCAGAGATAGCCAAGATTGTACCCCTGCTGCAGTAGACTTGGTAATGTGTAAGGGTCACCCAGGTGGTACTGGTTTTGAAGGCATGACGGGGTCATGTAGAGCAGCTGAGGCCATGGAAGCACTGTGAGGAGAGGCCATGAAAGGCTATTGGTGAAGGTGCAGCCTCAGTTGCAATTGATTGCCCAGGACTGAAGGGGTCATGCAAAGGAGTTGAGACTTGGCACAATGAAGAGAGCCTATGAGAGGCTAGTGTTGAAGCCTAGTTATAGTAGAAGACAGCAGCATTTTGGAGATGCCAGTACCATGAGATGACCACCAAGAACAGCAGCAGCAGTGGAGTACAGGTATCTGGAGCCTAGAGGACAACGTGTGTGCTACAAAGGGCATGGCTGGAGAAGTGACCCAAACCCTTGGAGGAGCTCAGAAGATTGTGAGTTGGATCCCAGACATTGGATGGTTTGAAATTGAATTTTGCTTTTGATTGTGACTGTGCCCTGATATTTTTCCCTCTTGAAGGGAGTTTTTTAGTGAAGGCCACAGTTAAGAGACTTTGGATTTTAATGTACTTTGTATTTCAAAAGATACTGGATATTTTAAAGGGATTGAACTTTTAATATGTAAAGACTGTGGGACTTTTAAAGTTATTTAGATCTTGAGGATGAATAAGAACTAAGGGTTGAGGCTTACTAGTGATGTGTCTGTGTGTCAAGTTGACAAGGGGTCAATTGTACTGGCTAGTTTTGTGTCAACTTGACACAGCTGGGGTTATCACAGAGAAAGGAACTTCAGTTGAGGAAGTACCTGCATGAGATCTAGCTGTGGGGTATTTTCTCAATTAGTGATGAAGGGGGAAAGGCCCCTTGTGGGTGGGACCATCTCTGGGCTGGCAATCTTGGGTTCTATAAGAGAGCAGGTTGAGCAAGCCAGGGGAAACAAGCCAGTAAAGAACACCCCTCCAAGGCTTCTGCATCAGCTCCTGCTTTCTGACCTGCTTGAGTTCCAGTCCTGACTTCCTTGGTCATGAACAGCAGTATGGAAGTGTAAGCTGAATAAACCCTTTCCTCCACAACTTGCTTCTTGGTCATGATGTTTTGTCCAGGAATAGAAACCCTGACTAAGACAATGATGTATACAAACCACTTAGAGCCTGCTATCTAGTGAGCACTTATTGTATGCTAAGTGTCTATCTAAACTTCTCCTATTTTTTCTTTTATTGGAGATTGATTTTTTTTTCTTACATAATATATCTAGATTACAGTTTTCCCACCCTCTACTGCTCCCAGCTCCTCCCCTCTCCCCTCACATCTGGATCAACCCCTTCCTGTCAGTCTTCAGAAAACAGATAGGCTTCTATGGGATAACAATAAGAGAAAATAAAATATAATATGATGCACTGGCTAGTTTTGTGTCAACTTGAGACAGCTGGGGTTATCACAGAGAAAGGAGTTTCAGTTGGGGGAGTGCCTCCATGAGATCCAGCTGTGGGGTATTTTCTCAATTAGTGATGAAGGGGGAAAGGCCCCTTGTGGGTGGGACCATCTCTGGGCTGGCAGTCTTGGGTTCTGTAAGAGAGCAGGCTGAGCAAGCCAGGGGAAAGCAAGCCAGTAAAGAACATCCCTCCATGGCCTCTGCATCAGCTCCTGTTCCCTGACCTGCTTGAGTTCCAGTCCAGTCTTCCCTTGGTGATGAACAGCAGTGTGGAAGTGTAAGCTGAATAAACCCTTTCCTCCCCAACTTGCTTCTTGGTCATGATGTTTTATCCAGGAATAGAAACCCTGACTAAGACATATAAGCCAAAACTAACACATGGGAATTGGACAGAACAAACAGACAGAAGGAAGGGCCCAGGAGAAGACAGAAGAAACAGAGACCCACTCATTTGAACACTTAGTAGTCCCATAAAAAAACACTAAACTGGAAGCCGTAATATATACACAGAGGACCCGTAGGGTAAAAAGAGAGAAAATATATAAATAAAATAGAATAAAAGTAAGAAGAAAACATTACCCCCAAACTAAAACACAAAGTACCCCAAGGCGGCAGATATGAGCCGGGCACCTCTGAAGATACCGTTGATTGGTTTTCTATTGGTCATCTATAGATATAGGCGAGAGGCCTACCCCTAAGAGTACTTTGTCCCTCCTCTGAGATTCCCGTGGAGGAAATTACACTTTCATTTGCTAGTGGCTCAGTTGGAGACAGGTTTTGGTGTACGGATGGGGGCAGAGGCCCACTTCTCTTTATAGCTCTAGGACCCCAACTGGTGCAGACCCGTGGAGGCTTTCTCTGTGCACACTGCCTCAGTCACTGGGTTCATTTGAGTGCCGGCCCTGTTATGTTCTGAAGGCTTTGGTGGTGGGGGGTGGGGGTGGTGTCAGGGTTCCACTATGTAAGCCTGGCTACTCTTGGATTCTTTTTTTGTGTGTGGTTTTTCGAGACAGGGTTTCTCTGTGTAGCCCTGGCTGTCCTGGAACTCACTCTGTAGACCAGGCTGGCCTCGAATTCAGAAATCCACCTGCTTCTGCCTCCCGAGTGCTGGGATTAAAGGTGTGCGCCACCACGCCCGGCTTTACTCTTGGATTCTTCATCATCCTGCTCCATCCTCCTGCATCTAAGATTCTAAGTGTGTTCGTCACTCGTCGCCTTGTAACGGCGTAACAGCCTGGATTCCTTGGTGTCCTCCATGCCCCTTGCATCTTATATTCTTTCTGACTCCTCTTCCCTTGGGTTCCTTAAGCCCCAAAGAGAGATCTTTGATGGAGATACTGCATTTAGGGCTGAGCGTTTCAAGTTCTCTCCCTGCACACTGTCTGGCTGTGGGTCTCTGTATTGGTTCCCATCGCTGCAGGAGGATGCTTCCCTGACGATGGCAGAGCAGACACTGAGCTATGAGTATAGCAGAATGTCATCAGGAGTCATTTTATTGTTACATTTGTTTTCCTCCCCTAAATGTCTAATTTGAGTGATAAATTTTTCATCAGAGGGAGTTACTAGGTAAATTGTGAAGGTTGTACTACATTAGTTCTTTGGTGAAATTGACTTTTGGGGTAAATAGGGCCCAAATAGTGTATACATGTCACTGGTTAAAATTTACTTCTAAAGTTCTCAAACTTTAGGAAAGGGACTGGAGAGAGGGCTCAGTGGTCAAGAGTACTTGTGGCTCTTCCAGAGGACCTGGGTTCTTCTGGTTTCTGTGGGCATTCATACATATGTGGTATACACTCATTCACACACATGAGACATTAAAATTCAGGAAATCCAAATATTAATTTAAAATAATATAACATGTAGATAAGGTATCAGTACAAGATGATGTCATTTTTACAACTAAAAAAAATATAGTATACATACATTGAAAACATGCCTTGTTAGAGATATCTTTAGGGAGTATAATTTATGTACCATAAAATTCCCCTTCTGTGAAGTACAGTCCAGCGATGTGGTAGTAAACTTATTCAGCTATACAACTATGATTCAGGTGGCTTTTTTAAATTTAAGGTGGTGGTGTCAGGGTTCCACTATGTAACCCTGGCCACTCTTGGATTCTTAATCATCCTACCTCAACCTCCCGAGTCTAAGATTATACGTGTGTTTTATCACTTTTGGCTTTGCAATGGCCTTGTAGAACTTCTCAAACATTAGGTTTATTTTATTTCTATGTGATGGGTGCTCTGACTGCATGAACCACATACCTTGTGTGTGCTTTGTGTTGATGGAGGTCAAAAGAGGAGTCTAATCTCCTGGAACCAGAGTTACGGAACATTGTGAGTTACTAGGTGAATGCTGGGAACTGAACCTGGGTCTTCTTCAAAAACAAATGCTCTTAACTGCCGAGCCATCTCTACAGTCCCAAATTTTAGAGCTTTTTTATTATCCCTGCTTCAAGTTACTTCCTATTCAGAGGCTTAGCATCTTTTGGCCCTGCCTATTACTTTAATTTTAAAACATTTTCTTAAGAGGTCCACTTATTTTTTTTCCATAATATATTGGGAAAAACCCTATGAGAATATTTGTAGTTAAGCTATCTAAATTTTTCCTTTGCTTAGTGTTTTCACTTTTGTGAAAACACAGCAGCAGACCGTTTATCACAGGAGCCACCAAGGATTTATTCACCTCCCTGGGCTCTGAGCTTCCCCCTTGTACCATGGCAGTCTTCTCCAATATACAGCCTGCTTTTCATTTATTTATATTTATTTTTTTTAGAAAACACTTTATTGAAGTATGATTGACACATAAATCTGCTTGCAGCTAAGGAACAGTTTGGAAATAGGTACATATTCACGAAGCCGTAGTCATAGTCCTTGTCAGGTATATATTGAATATAGCTACCATTATAGTCTTAGCTGTGTGCGTGTACACATGTGTGTGCACGTGTATGTGCACGTGGAGGCCAGGGGCCAATGTCAGATGCCTTCTTCTCTTACTCCCTACCTTAATTTTTTTAAGATAGATTATCTCACGAAACCTGGAATTTGAGGTCTAGGCCATGCTGGCTGGCCAGGGAGCCCCTGGGATCTGTCTGTCCTTCCCTCCCCGTCCCCCCAGCCCTGGGGTTATTACTGTGCTCTGCCTGGCTTTTACTGGCTGTTTAGGATTGAACTCAGATCCTCAGACATGTAGAACAGTACTTGCCCCACCGTGCTGTCTCCCTAGCCACCCCTGGCCTCTCCCTAGCCCACCCTGAGCTTTTTAACAGGAATGAACCCGAGTGAGGAAGAATTCAAAAGGTGAGAAGCATCGACAGCTCCCTAGATTATAATTCTGTTCTTCATTTTTGAGACAGTCTCACACTGTGGGTCAGGCTGGAACTAGAACCCACTTTATGTTGTAGATGGCCTGGAGGTCGTTGTAAGCCTCCTGCCTCAGCCTCAGGAATGCTGGGATCACAGGTATCAATTGCCGTGTCTAACTTTTATTTCTTAAGATTTAATATGTATGTATGTATGTATGTATGTATGTATGTATGTGATCTTTTGGGAAGACAAGAAAGCTTCTCCTGTTCTGAGATGAACAACAGCACAAAGAGCCCTATTCTTTCACCCAAATCTGCGTCGGGTGCTTTCCCCTGAGGAGATAATCAAATCTGGGGACTGTGAGAAAGGATTCGTGTGCAAAGGGTATCTGTCAGGGTGGCCAAGATATTGTAAAGACTCCAAATATGTCACTATGGAACAGAACAATACAGTTATACCAGAACCTTACAAGTGCTAGACATACATCTTCATACAGAGTGTAATTACTAGTGGTTATGTTGGCTGGTGGAATTATAGTACTTTTTAATTTTATTCTTTACACGTTCCTTCATTTTCTCTATGAATAATATTAAAACTGACTAGGTCATTTTCATGGTGTGTGTAACTTTAAATACATGAAAGTGTATACTTTTAATGCATGCAGTTGAATGTGTATCAATTATACATAAAATATCTTGAAACAATCAGAAGGATCTTGGAAAAAACAGTCATGAGTCTTTTACTGGAAAACTGCTACATTTTGGGGTTGGAGCAAAACAAAACAAAGAAAACGTGGTTAAGAGCAAATGCTCTTAACTGCTGTACACTCTCTCTGGCCTCAAACTTAAGCACTTGCTATTGGCCCCTTTGTACCACTAGGCCTCATCTTTTGTCAGTCTATTTTAATTTTAAAACCTTTTTTTTTTTTGTGGTACTTTCACTCATTTCCTGGTCTGGTTTCTACTACCCTGGAATGTGGCCCTGCTCTTGGACACCTTGATAGGTGACCCCGCCTCTGCCTCGCCCCCCCTCGCCCCCGCCCCCCAAAGGGCTTCTGTCAGATGAAGGAGGGGGAAGGTAAATCATTTGACAGACTCCAGGCGACACCCACCTAGCCCCAGCAAATCTGGAATCCCTGGCTGGATTAGCTCAGGTGAGATTCAGGAAGGGCGGCACCAGTTTTCTGGCTGTGGAGGTGACCCAGAGGTTATCCTTAAGGGAGTGTCACCGCTCCAGAAGCGACCTTAAACAATTTCCTTTAGATTTGTTGAGACCGGGGCTTCTTTCTGTAGCCAGGGCTGGTCTCGAACTCGTGATCTTTCTTTGGCAGTTTCCCCAGGGCTCCACCACACTTACCTTTTAAACAATTTTATTTTTTTAAACCTATGTTTGCACTACCTTCATATTGAGTAAATATTGAGCACTTGCTGGTGCAGGCCCTCTGCAAAGGGTTTCCATTTATTGTCTCTTTTGATTTATGCCGCAACGTTCCAGTAAGGACTATGGGAATCATCTGAATGGGGACTCGGATGCTGTATTCAAAGTCACTGAACTATGGCTCAAAGCCCAGGCTCCCGGCTCTCCCTCTCCCTGGACTCTCCTATGGGTTCGGAAACGGAAACGGTCCACTTTCAGGCACCAACAAGCATAGCCTCCTTTCCCGCGTCCCCATGTGTAGAATGAAGCAACATCCGCCAGCGCAATCAACAGGGTCGCGCCGAAGGAGACCTCGCCAACGACGCCGTAGAACCACCCGGCTCGGGCTCGCAGAGGTCAACGCAAAACCCTCGAGGCGGATGGAAGCGCTCAAGCCTTCGCCACACCTCCCGCCGCAGGCGCCAGCGAGCCGCCCGGCCGCCAGCCCGGCGGACCCAGCGCGCGTGCGCGGGGCCAGAGGGTACGCCCTCGCGAGCGCGCGGGGAGCGGGGCGCGTCACCGGGAGGACGAGCGCGCGGCCGCGTAGCTCGGGCGCGCTGCGAGTCGGCGTCGGCGTCCGTGCGCGCTGCGGGCCGAGGTGGTGAGGGCTGAGGCGACGAGCGAGGCGGCGGCGCCCCGGAGCCGAGGGGACGCGCGGGCGTCGCGCAGCGGGAGCGGACGCTTTGGAGCAGACGCGGGGCCCCGGCGGGAGAGCTTGGCTTCGCCGCTGCGCGTCTGCCGGGCGCCGGCCGCCGGCCGCTTCCCCGGTCCGGAGCGGCCGCCGCCCCGGGAGACGCGCGGTGACACGGGCCTAAGGCGCCGCGGGCCGCGGGCGTTCGCGCTGCTCCGACCCGTGCGGCCCGGTACGGGCCGGGGACGAGCGCCGGGGCAGGTGCAGCCCCCCGGGCCCGCGAGCGAGGTGCCCACCGTGCCGCTCGGCCCGTCCCGGCTCGCGGCGGCCGCGCGCCCCACTCCGGGGCCGGAGCCCGGTCGGCGCCCCGCCTTCTCCGGGGAGCGCCCGGCGGGAGCGGCCCGGACTCCGGGCTCGCGCGGGAGACGACGCGCCACAAACTTTGCCTTTTATTGTTCCTAGCCCTTTAAGGGCAAGGGGCTCTGCTGGGCTGGAAAAATGTCCTTCTTCAATTTCCGTAAGATCTTCAAGTTGGGGAGCGAGAAGAAGAAGAAACAGTACGAACACGTGAAGAGAGACCTGAACCCCGAAGAGTTTTGGGAGATTATTGGAGAGCTGGGCGACGGAGCCTTTGGGAAAGTGTATAAGGTAAGAGGGAGAAAACGGGAAGTTGGCTTAGGAGATGAAACGCCCGCCTGTCCGGAGTGGCACGAGGACTTCAACCCCGCAGCTCTTCCCCGTGGCTTGCCCGCTCCTTAGCTTTGTAGGTTGAAACTTCAGCTCAGCTTCCAAGCAGTGGCTCGGAAGGTAGGGCTTACGGAATACCGTGGGGCCGGATGCAGCTCCAGGAGTGATGGGCTTGCAGTTCCAGGAGTGATGGCCCTGTCAAACTTCCTAAAGAAATGGGTGTAATTTAATGGGAGGAGCGGGCGGTTGCGGGCCCTCGAGTCTTTTAAAATCGGAAACTCATTAGCTTCTCTCTGTGCTGATGTTTGTTTACTAGTGGCGTTCACATGCACGCATGCATGAAACAGGTAACTTTTTGGAGATGGGGACATCCAGTTGGCAGTATTTATAGTTCAAATAAAACGAGCAAAAGATGCATGGCCAGCTTGGAGTCTGTTCTTGAGTTGGTTGCTTGGCCACATGGGATGGAATTTCTGACAACATTTCCAGAAGAAGATCTTCATTTCATCCTAGTTTTGAAATTTAATAAGCATTGGCTAGAAGGCAGTACCAGTGCTTGAGGAATCAGGAAACTACACGAGTACTTATGTATTTCAACAGAGGTTTGATGTTTCTACACAAAGGTGTGAATATTAACTGTTTACCCTGTCCTAGGAAGTATATGAATGATGTCATTGGAATATTTACTTCCTGAAGGGCGAGGTTTTTATGAGCCACAGTTTAGGGGTAGGACCCACAGGTTGCCTAGAAGTGAAAACATAGATTGAAGACTTTCCATTCTCACATAATTTGTATCTTATAAAAGTCCTGGGAGGTGGCAGTGTCCACCTGCTCATGGAGGGAGACGCTGAAGCTCACAGACAGTTCATGGCCACCTTGATCAGTCTAGTCTTGAACTCAGGCCTCTGTGCCTGTATGTAGTAGTGTGTTTTTACTTTAACTCCATTCAGTCGAAAGCATGTCCTCTTCTTTCTAAGCACAGCACACTTTGTCTTGTAATGCGTGCCTTGAATGCATTCTGTCAAAATTCCCGTCTTTTTTTTATCCAGTTTGAAAGACACACTTTGATTGCTCTATGTGTTTTCAGAACATCTTGTTCACATGGCTACTGCGGCACTTGTCACATATTATAATTGACATTTTCATGTTTATATAATAAAATTAAAGCCCAAAGTTTCACACTTGAATCTATTCCTCAGCACATGCATTTCCTCACGCATTTGTTGAAACGAAACAGTATATGTTACCTTTAGATGAATGCTATTGAAAGTTGGCGTATAGTATGGTTTCAGCAAGGGCTTACTGTTTAAGATGCATGGCAGAAGGGCATGGAAGTGTGGTGGGAAAATCATCCTGGGGAGACTCTTTTAGTACTGCCCGTCAGAGCCAGCTTGGCGGTCATGACCAAGTAACCACCTCTTCCAACTTCGGTTTTCTTAGTTCTAAAACCATAGGTTTCCTTAAACATTTCTTCAGATCTTTCCACGTATTGATGTCCTCTGAATATGCAGTTACTGAGGAAAGGCGACGATTAACTCACAAGGGAACTGGGATCTTGTAGTGAGAAGGTGGTCGGTGGATGCGGAAGTTTTCATGGTGTGAAGACAGTTCATCCACTATAAACAGCATAGGACCAAGAACGTGGGCTTCTATACCAGAGTATTTCTTGCTCTCCCCAATAGTAGTCTGTGACCTTGGGCAAGGTACTTATTCATTGGTTGATTTCCCTCACGAGAAGCCCCACTCATGACTGTAGTATAAATATATAGAAAGTGTAAGGCAGACAGGAGCTCAATAAATGTATACATTTCTGTTATTGTCTGTAGAGGCTATACAAGCAAAATACAGGATGGGAGAGAGGAAAGGGACCCAAAGCTATTGACGTGGTTTCTAGGGCAGCTGTGCAGTTTTACTTTGCAGAAGGTGATATATAATCTCATTGCAATATAGTTGAAATTTCCTGAAAATTTTGAGACATTGTGTAGCTCAACATTACCAAGTGCCTAGCATAATTCCTGGGGGCTTAAAGATTGTTTTACAATGATATTGACTAACATAAATTCTTTGTGTCTGTTTTTGAGGAGTCATGCAGGAATTTTTGTTTTGTTTTGTTTTTCCGTTTTAAACAAAAATTTACATTTAAGCTTATCTAACTTTGGCTTCTTTTTCTTTCTTTTTCTTTTTCTTTTTCTTTTTCTTTTTCTTTTTCTTTTTCTTTTTCTTTTTCTTTTTCTTTTTCTTTTTCTTTTTCTTTTTCTTTTTCTTTTCGAGACAGGGTTTCTCTGTGTAGCCCTGGCTGTCCTGGAACTCACTCTGTAAACCAGGCTGGCCTCGAACTCAGAAATCGACCTTCTTTTTTATTTTTCCAAAAGTTGTTTATTTTTCAAAATTCTCTGGAAAATGAGAACTTATGTGAAGGAAACTAGACTTTTTGTAGGGTGGATGCTATCAGACCATAATATTTTTTGGTAGTGTGCAGTAAACAACTATTTTGAAACTTGATTTTAGCTACCATTTGTTTATAGAAATTGGTGACTGTTAAAAGGGTAAATCATAACTGGGCAGTCATGTTATGTTCTTAGTTTTAAAATCAGCTTCCCATCATATAGTCTCCTTTTGCTCGGCCCAGATCTATATGGCTCTCACATTTACTGGCATGCTTGGAAAACCACCACTGTTTTAAATTTGTTTTCTTTTTAATGTAGTATGGTTAAATGTAAATGAGGATATATATTATCCTTCATTTAACCAGAAACAAAAGATGACATAAAAATTGAGTACCAAGTCTAGAAACTGTTTTACCTATTAAAGTAGTTGAAAGTCCTGGCTGTGTGCTCTGTTGCATCTGATGGGCCTATGCCTTTTAGAAAGTAGTGAAATATGTCATTCTTGTAAGTGTGTATGTGTTTAGCTGATAATAAAATAAATTTACATTGATAACATCAGGGTCAAGGAATTCTGTTGCACCTCAAACTCTCAATTTAGTTTTACAAGTGCTTGAGCATTATAAAAATAGAATCATATTAAGTGTATGCTGTCTTCCCTTTCAGAATCATTATTGTTTGTTACGTGACCTTGGTTATTATCTGTCGCTGTGGCTAGTTCATTTTCATTGCTGTGTAGCACCCGTTATAGGGTTATATTGCAGTCATTTGACCGTTTACTGCTAGTAGGCATGTTGGTTGTTTCTAAGTTTTGACGCTGACATAAAACGTTAGGATACTTCACGAAGACTTGATTTAGGAGTGGCATGGCTGTGTTTCTGGAGAAGTATGACTTTCATTTTATTAGTAAACTCAGTAACTATTTTACATTTCTACTGGCTGTGTAAAGATGTCTTTGATTTTCATTCTTGTTAACATTTGATATTTTTAGAATTTTTGACCATCTGATTATTAATAAATGCTTTTTAATGTTTGTTGTAGTTTAATTTTTTTGTATTCCATTCTTTTGTTCATTTTTTTGTTAATATCATTTTGCATCTATATGTAGTATACACATTTGTAGTAGTATATTCGTGTATATTCCAAACATGTACACATATATATATATATAATTGTAACCATTTTCCAGTTTGGTATCATAAATATCCTCTCATTGTGTACTTTGTCTTTCTATTCTCATTACAGTGTCTTTGCTGAGAGACTTTTTCAAGTCAGAAGAGTACAATTTTTCAGTTTTTTTTCAAGTTAATGTTTATTTTTAAGACATTCTTTCTTAAACCAATATCATGAAGGCATTCTACTTTATCTTCCAAAAGTTTTAGAATTTTACCTGTAACAAGTCACCAGTTTGCATAGACTACTAAGCTTTTGTGTGTGGCATGAGGTAGGGATCCAGTCCTGTTGTTGCATTCCTGTCCTCCCACCAATCAGGAGCTCTGCCCTTGCTCTGGAGTGTTTATCTACTATATATATCTACTGCTTTTTGAGTTTTCAATTTATCAGTCTATTCCTATTTCCCTACCACACTATCTTCATTAGAAAAGCATTAAAGTAAGTTCCTATTAGAGTAAGACAGCCCCTCATTTTTCCTCAAGGCTCTAGTGTATATTCCTGGCCCATAACACTTCCATGTTTGTTTTAGAAATACCTTGATTGAAGTTCAGAACAAACAAACATCAACAACAAAAGAAAAAGCCAACAAAAGTCCCACAACCATTGTGCTGTTTTTGATGTTATTGAATTTATGCTTCAGTGTTGAAAAAATCACTATGTCTTGCTGTGTATATTTTAACCTCTGTTTATATCTTTCCTCAGTAATGAGTTCTAGTTTTTCCTGGAAGTCTTGGGAGCACAAACTAGTTCCAAGAGTCCTTGTGTTTAGGATTTCTTTCTTGATTTTGTGTAAAACCTTTAGTAGCCTTCTGAGAAAGAATCCACAGGAAGTATATTTTAGACCTTGCCTTGGAATAGCTCCTTTTTATAATACTGTATCATTAGAATTCTACTTCAAAACAAAGGTTTTCCTAAAATTTTTAAGAATGAGAATTTTTCTGATTTGTTCCATTCATTTCTTTTGGCTTCAAGTGTTGATGTTGAAAATCTGATGTCAGTTTGTTTCCCGATTCCTTGTGATCTTTTTCTCTTCCCGACTTCTAGGATTTATTTTCTTTTTCGGTAATGTGAGGCAGATATGCACCCCTCCAGCCTGTCCTTCCAGTGCAGGGCTCATGCCCTTTGTTTCTGTGGCATTTTCCTGATATTATTTATTTGACAATTTCTGCCCCTGCCCCAATAGCTCCTGTCAGAGTTTTAAGATCCTGTCTCTAAATTCAATGGCTACTTACTATCCTTCCTTAGTTCTCAGGTTCCTGTCACACACTTGGCCTTCTGTTGGATTTTATTTTCCTGTTTCTTCTGTGTTTATTTTCCAGGCTCCTTTTTCTAGCTCATATTAAAGTGTTGAGTTTCTTAGGATTTGGATGTATCATCCCCCCCCACCCCCAACCTCCAACCGCTTCTTCCTCTGGACCCTGGGTGCTCTGGAACTCCATATGCTGATGAGGCTGGCTTTGAATTAAAGCAACTCCTCTGCTTCTGCCTCCTGAGCGCTAGGATTACAGACATGCTACCAACCTCAGTTTCCTTTTCTCCTTGGCTTATGAGAACCTGTTTTGTCCTATGCTTTAATTACCACTTAAATGTACTTTATGTTTGTGCTCAAATACTGTTCTCAAAATTTGAATCACACATCCAGCTGTCCATTAGCAGTGTCTTGGCCTTTGGTGGGGGGGAGGGGACAGGAGTTGCTATATATCTCTGGTTGGCCTTGAACTGGCAATGTAGCCTAGGATCCTTAGCTTCCTAAGTGCTGGGATTACAGGCTTGGTGTTGTAATTTTTTGTGGCTGTCAGTAATTTAGAATTGAGTTGATATTTACCTTGAACAAGTCCAGAACATGAACTCCATATTGTTAGCCCCTAGTTTATTCCTGTGGTCTGTTTAGTATTTACTTACCATCTGGAGCTACTGTTTGCTTAGGCCTATATGTTTTCTGTTAAGATGGGCGGAATCTCCTATTTATGCTTTGAACTGTACTTCTTCCTGCTTCTTCCAAATTTTGGGATTACTGACATAGCGGGCCATTCCTGGCTTTCTGGAGGGTATTATTTAATTTTGTTTTTCAATTAGCTTTCAAAGTAGGTTTCCCAGCGGCATTTCACATGTGCTGACCCACCCTGCACCCCTCACCCCCAATGTTCGTGCTCCCCATCTTCTTTACCTGTTAACTCCTACTCCTGTTTCCCCTTCCACTTCAGCAGCTTGTTTACCTGACACCAAAGTGTGTATACATTTCTATTTTTGATTAATTAATTTGTGTGTGTGTGTAGGTCCTCGTGCCATAAGACCTGTGGTGGTCAAATAACAACTCTCAGGAGTTAATTCTCCCTGGGACGGAACTCAGTTGTCAGTTCTGCCTGATATGCCTCTACCTTCTGAGACATCTGGCTGGTCCAAGTAAATTATACCTGATGAGCAGATCTTGATTCCCATCCCCTCCCCTTCCTCCTTTCCTCCCTTCCTCCCTTCCTCCCTTCCTCCCTTCCTCCCTTCCTCCCTTCCTCCCTTCCTCCCTTCCTCCCTTCCTCCCTACCTTCCCACCTCTCTGTCTTTCTCTCTCTTGCTCTTCCCCCCAACCCCCAATCTAGTTTTTTTGTCAACTGCTCTGTCTTACATGTACTACTGTGGTGGTTATTGCTGTGTTTTGGGCTTGATATCAACTTACTCTTTTGAGTAAGGTTATATTTTTGGTATAATGAGTGAGACCATTTGATTTTTTTCTACAGTATTAACATTTTTGAAATGCTACAGTTTATAGTTGATTCTTTTCTTGGTAGTATTTAGATTACTTTTACTTTTGTATATTAATAGTAAGATAAATCTTGGACAAGTTTCTCTCTGTCTACTAGTGAAGATCAACAACGCTGTGTAAGGTGAACCAATACATGTGTGTTGTTAGTGAAGAATAGTGAGGTGAGCAGACCAAACCAAGGCTCAGTGCTCATCTCCCACTGTCTGTAGGTCATATTTATACTCTTTCATTAAAGAATAGTGAGGGGAGCAGACCAAGCCAAGGCTCAGTGCTCATCTCCCACTGTCTGTAGGTCATATTTACACTCTTTCATTAAAGATTCTTTCATGTGTTTGCTATATTCAAACATCCTTTCACCTGCTTCAGGAAAACATTCTTTCCTGTGTCTGCTTTAGCATGTGTGTGTGTGTGGGCTCACACGCTAGTATACACTTAAATGAACTTGTGTACACACACAAACACACACAGAGTACTTTATCCAGCTATTTTCTAAGTCAGTAAGAGAAACAGTTCTTTTGCCAAGGTCCAGAGCTGCTTAGATGTATGCTGCTGCTGCTACTGTATAAATGTTGCTTCTTTATTATAAAAATTGTGTGTTGTTATATACTAAAATGGGAACAGAAGGGTTTTACATTTCAGAAGAGTTTCTAATGGACCACACTAATCCAAGCTGCTGAATTTATTTTTTATTCCTAAAACTTGATTTTAGAAGGTTTTAAGTCAGTAATCTCAAGATTATGAAAAATGTCAAAAGTAAGACAACTTACTTTCTACCCTTCCATTTTCTTGTTAGCTTTTTGCTTTCTATGTGGCTATAATTACTTAGTTCACATACAAGGAGTAAAACAATATTTAGACTTTCTTCTTTTAATCTATAAGATAGTGAGTCAGCTTTGCCAGTTTATCAGCATATTTCCTCATTTGTTTTCCTATAAATTAGTGCTAGGATATTAGGAGTACTTTCTATGGAAAATTATTTGAATTAGTACTCCTTCTCTCTCATTCTTCTTCCCCACATCTGTTTTCTTCTCTCTCTTCCCATTCTTCTTTCCTCCTTTGTCTCGTCTCCTCTTGCCCCCCAATACATTAGAAAATTGTGGGCTTCGAGGTTTGGAATATGAGGTTTTACCTTTCTCTTTAGATTGGCACCTTTGTGGGGCTGGAATCAACTTCATTTTCTTTTTAGAGCACTTAAATTTCTTTCTCTCTCTCTTTTTTTAGGTGTTTTAATTTCCTGCTGGGATTCTTATTAAAATTTGCTTGTTACAAAATATTAAGTAGTCTGAGAAAATGTGGAGCTATGGAAATAAAAGAGGATTTAAAAATTCCTCACCACCCAAGGAGTGTAAACCACTGTTAAAAAAGTGTATGAGAGTCTAGGTTTTACTCTCCTTCATTTAAACATAAAACCAATATAGAGGACTCAGGTAAATTATGTTTTCCCACAGCTCTCTATTTATGTAAAGTAGCCATACTATATTGTTAAGTTTTCCAAATATAATAACTTTTAGTCAGGGTTTCTATTCCTGGACAAAACATCATGACCAAGAAGCAAGTTGGGGAGGAAAGGGTTTATTCAGCTTACACTTCCATACTGCTGTTCATCACCAAGGAAGTCAGGACTGGAACTCAAGCAGGCCAGGAAGCAGGAGCTGATGCAGAGGCCATGGAGGAATGTTTCTTTACTGGCTTGCTTCCCCTGGCTTGCTCAGCCTGCTCTCTTTTAGAACCCAAGTCTACCAGCCCAGAGATGATCTCACCCACAAGGGGCCCTCCTGCCTTGATCACTAATTGAGAAAATGCCCCACAGCTAGATCTCATGGAGGCATTTACCCAACTGAAGCTCCTTTCTTTGTGATAACTCCAGCCTGTGTCAAGTTGACACTCAAAACCAGCCAGTACAATAACTTTGAATGTCCATGGCTGATCCTTGAAACCTTTTTATCAAGAAAAGTTATATTTTAAATTAATTTTTACTACTTGTTATCCTGTTCTTACTTGTTATTAATAATATTTGTTTAACTATTTCATGAAGTCTTTATGTGGGGCTGATAGAGCATGTGTTTAGCATCAAACAAGACAAGATAAAACTAACTAAAAATACCTTAAGCTTCAAATTAGGAGTTTTCATACATTTGGTTATCGTGTAGGTGACCTTTTAGGGTCATGATACCTAACAGTGTGTATTTCAGCTTGGGTGTTCTAGAGTTCTTTGGGACCAGATTCCAATGAGTGATTATTTTCAGGCAGAAAAGAAGCCTTTTTTTGTATTTTTTTTCTTTTTCTTTTTGTGCCAGGAATTGGAATTAAGGCCTCTCAGATGCTAAGCATGCTAGTATGCAGAACTATACTTCCAGCTTTTTGATACATTAATATAACTTTTGTTTGTTATATTAAGCAGAAAGATACCATTGTTGGTTTAACATATGTAGGGCAGTGAGATATAAGAATTTGTTACAGTAAGGAATTTTAGAGATTACCTAATGTTAGTTACTTTTTTTCCTTTTCTCCATTCTGTTCACTAGGGCTAATACTTCACTGTACTCAACTCTATCAGGTCTGGTTGTTTGGGATCTGTTCTTCGCTACAGTGTTAGAGTAAAATGGAAGGAGAAGGGCTAGTGTCTGGGTGATTTTGTATTTTTTAATTACTGACTCAACTGTAGTACTTTTCAAAGGGACAAACTGAAAGCTGTGTTTTACCAGTGATGATAAACCTCTATCTCTGTGTCTTTTTTTTTTCTTTCCAATAACTGAAAAGTAGCAAAGTGGGAGCTGTTTTTGTCAATGCCATTTTAGAATGGCTGTTGACCAGGTCTCAGTCATCATGTAGCCATTCCTGCATCATTAACTCCTCAGGATTTCAGCTCTAAACTATCATAAGTTCCTTAGGAAGAAGCAAGGTGAGTACTACTTAAAATTTCTCTTCTGTGGAAAGTTCAAGAGAGCATCAGCATTATTACCTACAAAATGGGAGTCATTATCTCCCAAGGAGATCTTGGAGAGGAGTGCTCATTTAACCAATGCTGAGCCTCAGTGTGCTGTTCTCAGCACTCCACAGGGGGAAGCAGGAGGCACCCGCGGTTAAGGCTAGCCTGCACACTGCCACCGCATCCCATCACAAAGCCAGTCACCCAGCCAGCCAGCCAGTCCTCCAACTGACCAAAGTGTCTCATTGCTAAAGCATCTAATGGGAAAACAGAAATATCTGATAATGGTTAGTCAAATGTAATTCACAGGAATCAAATTTAAAAGTTTCATATATTCACAGGGATAATAGATATAAAATAGTAATTTAGATGGATTGGCAAAATTTAATTAGTTTTTTTCTTTGGTCTTGAAAATAATAGTACATCTTTTTATTTTGCTTTTATTTTTTGAAATAGGGTATAGTTTGGGTTGACACTATGTAGCTCATGCTAGCCTCCAACTTGGAAGAATCCTCCTGCCTCAGCCCCCAAGTGCTGCACTTGCAAACGTTTATTAGTATACCCAACTTTATTTTTTTTTCAGTAATAGTGTATCTTAAAAGGAATCCTAGATTTGATAAAATTTGATCGATTAGAATATTCTAGAGTGTCAGAATAGTAAGGAAACATTGTATTCTTACAAGTCTCTCCTACCCTCCAGCCAGATGTTATGGTTACCATTTCATTTAAGAAATGTTAATTGGTCAGTCTTAGTGGCTGAGTTTTCATTTTGGAACTGTACTATGTGATTTAAAAGGGTTCTTATTAATGAACATTAAGACTGATCAGTTTTTCTAGCATTGTAAACAGTGCTTTGATAACATTTTTATGTATGAATTATTTATTTTATGAAATTATATTCTTATGATACAATGTGGGACGTGTGTAAGTATACAATGTTCCCATATTGAAACTATGCACACCTGTAGACAAATCACAGGCTTGCATGTTGATGATGTAGCAATGAAGATGGTAGAGGGACCTGACTTCTGACTTCTGGTATTTTCCATAGTATTTGAATTTTCTAAACAGACATGCATGTAAAAAGTGGCTTTTTGTTTGTTTGGTTTTTGTTATTTTGTTTGTTTGGTTTTTGAGATGACATCTCACTATGTAGCTCTGGCTATTCTGGAACTATATGTAGTCCAGGCTCGCCTTGAAATCAGAGATGCTCCTGCCTCCTCCTTCAGAGTGCTAGAATTCAGGGCGTGCACCACCGTGGCCAACTTGTAAGGAGTAGGGTTTGAACATGCATTTATCGCTCATTTGTTACTTGTTACTTGGTTTTCGCTGAAGTGACTGTTAGTAGTTTTTAAAAAGAACATTTTATTTTTTTAAAGGTAATAATGCAGTTTTGATAAAATAATAAAACATAATATTAAAACACCTTATAAAAACAACCTAATTCGTATTTTAAGGTCTGATTCCTAACATTTAAAAAAGTGATCTTGAGGTGGGTGAACCCCAAGATTAGACACTTTTTACAAAGCCCGATACTCAAGTTTGAATCCTGAGACCTACATGCTAGGAGAGACCTGACTTCCAAAAGTTGTCCTTTGCATTCCATATGTACACATAGGTAGTATTCACTGTAAATACACAACAAAATAAATAAATGTAATTAAAAAATAAAACAATAACAACAGCAGCAAACCCAGATCTTGGCTCCCACTACTTATTCAAATCTTTAATTTGTAAACATTGGAAATGAGAAATTATTCAGCTAGAGGGGAGGGAAACGGAAAACAGCGAATGGAGCACGGAAAAGAAAACCAAACAGCTGGAAAGGAATTGCTGAAAACCTAAAGGATTGAGGAGTTGGCACTGAACCTGTACTGACTGGGTCTGGGAGGCAAACTGATCTAAGATGGATTATTAGGAGGAAAGCATACAAACTTCACACAAGTTTTCCAAACATACCTCACAAGGGAACCAGGACTCGATGAAACGGTAACATGCACATGCTACAGATTTTAAGTTGATCAGAGCCAATTGTGGAAAGGTACACAATGGTGCACAAAGATTACAAAGACAGTTTTGTTTTGTTTTTAAAACCAAGGTCTACCTGTACGGGATTCTCTGGGCTACGGGTTCTATTAAAACTATTCTATTAAGAATAGAATGGGGCTAGAGAGATGGCTTTAGTGGTTAAGATTGTTTACGGCTCTTATTAGATGATCCAGGTTCAGTTCCCAGCATCCATGCAATGGCTCTTGACTTCAGCTCCAGGGAATCCAGTGTTCTCCTCTGGCTTCCATGGGTTCCTACACACGAGTGCATACAAACTTGTACAAGCACACACGTAGAAATAATACATCTTTTTAAAAAAGAAAACAAAGAAAAATATGTTTCCTTTGATGTTCAAAGAAAAGATATCTTTCTTGCTTGCCTTAAAAAATACTGAAAACTCTGTTTTCAGGAATGGAGATGGTGAGAATTTTTTATGTGGTGTTTTTCAAGGCCTTTAGTTGAGAGTAACCCTTGTGTCAGTGTGATGTAGTTGAAATATTCTTAGACAATAATGATTAATGTTAAATGGGCTTGGAAACATCTAGATTTAAATCCTGATTCTGCCTCCTACTAAGCTGTAAGACCAGAGGAAGCCTGTGACCTACTGTCTTAGTTTGGGTTTTTATTTCTGTGAAGGGACGCCATGACCATGACAGCTCTTAATAAGAAAAACATTTAACTGGGGCTGGCTTACCGTGCAGAGGTTTAGTCCACTATTGTCATGGTGGGAAGCATGGCAGTATGCAGGCAGATGGGTTGCTGAAAAAGAAGAGAGAGCAACACTGGGCCTGGCTTGAGCATTTGAAACCTCAAAGCCCACCCCTAGTGACACACTTTCTCCAACAAGGCTGCATCTATTCCAGCAAGGCCACACTCCTAATAATGCCACTCCCTGTGGGCCTGCGCAAGACATTCTTACCCAGACCACCACACCTGTTTGTTTATTTTCCTTTGAAGTAGGGATAATACAATATCGTGGTGCTATTTTAAGGATTAAATCATACTACTAGTAATGGCTAATACTTTTGAATTCTTTCTATATATGTAAAACATTATATTAAATGCCTAATTTAGATAATGCATATAGTTAGTATGTATCATCTTAGTTCTGAAAAACTGTGAAGTGTAGGTAAAATTCACTGATGAGGAAACCAAAACAGGAATTTAAAAACATTTGCTATAAGCAACGTAGCTCTGACGTGGCAGCGGCAGAATCTGAGCCCCTGAGCCCCTGAGACAGGGGGCGCTGTCCTATTCCTTCTGCATAGCAAGTGGGACTTATTTATTTTTTTGAGGCAGGATCTTGCTTTGTAGCTCTGCCTGGCATGGAATTCCCTGTAGACCAAACTGGCCTCAGTGTTGATTCTCCTAGTTCTGCCTAGAATGCTAGAATTGGAGGTGAGGACTATTTCACTCAGTCTGCATAGTTAATACTTAATGTTTAAGTTATCTTTTATTTACTCTTTTTTTTTCTTTTTCTTTTTCTTTCTTTTTTTTTTTTTTTTCCGAGACAGGGTTTCTCTGTGTAGCTCTGGCTGTCCTGGAATTCATTCTGTAGACCAGGCTGGCCTCGAACTCAGAAATCCGCCTGCCTCTGCCTCCCAAGTGCTGGGATTAAAGGCGTGCGCCACCACTGCCTGGCTAAGTTATCTTTTAAAAATATTGTGTAGGAGAATGAGAAACCATAGGCTGGGAGAAACTGTTTGCAGAGAACATGAGCTGAGAGTTTGAAAACTCTAAAACTCAATAATTAGAAATTAAACAAAACAATAAAACATGAACAGTTACCTCACCAAAAAGAACATATAGAGAGCAAGTTAAGTCCCAAAAAGATGTCCCACATATGTCTGTTGTGAATTATAATTTGAGACTTTTAGAAATTACACGGGCAGCATTGGGATGTGGAGCAATATCCTCAGTAGTAGGGACGCAAAATGACACAGCCACTGTGGAATTCAGTGTGGCAGCTTCCTGTCTCCTTCAGAACTAAGTCCTCTGTATGCTCCAGCAGCTAGGTTGTTTGCTATTAACTCAGTAAATTGAAAACATATCTGTATTGCCTACATGATACTTCATAATTCCCAAAGTTGGAAACAGTTAGCATATATTATTAGTTAGGTGAAAGGGTTAAACAAACTGTGGTACATCTAGACAGTGGGAGACTATTCAGCACTAAGAAGAAATGAGCTGTCAAACCAGGAAAAGACCTACAGGAACTTTAAATCCCTATAGTTAAATGAATGCTAATCTGAGAAGTCTGTGATTACAACTATGCGCCATTCTGGAAAAGGTAAACCCAAGGAGGCGGTGAAAAGATGAGTGGTGACCAGCAGTCAGAGTGTAGCGGTGACTAGCCAGAATGGCTACCTTTTGTTACACATTTGTTCTCAGTGTGTAGAACCAAGACTGAACACTAATGTGAGCTGTGCACAGAAATGGTAGTGGTATGTTAATGTAGGCTCATTGGCACCAGCCTGGTGTAGTCTGAGGTGGCGTGGGGTGGGATGGTTGGGGTGGATACAAAGGAACCTCAGCTGCTGCTTGGTGTTGATGAGAATCTAAACGTTTTCTTTTCTTTCTTTTTTAAACATTAAAATGTAAATCAAGCATTTAAAGTGTGACAGACATTTCTGATATCTTCATTTTTAGGCCCAGAATAAAGAGACCAATGTTTTAGCTGCTGCAAAGGTGATTGACACCAAATCTGAAGAAGAACTTGAAGATTATATGGTTGAGATTGACATATTAGCATCTTGTGATCACCCAAACATCGTCAAGCTTCTAGATGCCTTCTATTACGAGAACAATCTTTGGGTATGTAATTTTCATTCCTGAAAAGAGAAGCCAAAGTGATTTAATGTCCTGAAGAGGTTGTGAAAGCTCACTTTATGTGGTGTTACCTCTTGTATTTAGTTACATGTAGTACTTGATTGAGGGTTGATCTGCCATTAGCAGGTTTCAGTGGATGTTCAGCGCTAGATTCCAGATTATGACACTTTATCAGAAGTGTTTGACACGATCTAGGTGAGAGAGCTTGGTCAAGGATATTAACATTTCTAAAATATGTTTGTAATTTCAGTTTAAGTATTTTAAGTATTTTTGGAGAGTTTTTTCTTCTTGGTTTTTTGAGACAGGGTTTCTCTGTGTATCCTGGGCATCTTGGAGTTCCCTCTATAGACCAGGCTGGTCTCAAACTCAGAGATCACTTGCCTCTGTCTCCTGAGGGCTGGGATTAAAGGCGTGCACCACCACTGCTTAGTGAAGTTTTTTTTCTTTGTGTTATTTATAATTTTTATCATAAAGTTTTTATGAATCATACAATACTGTAAGCTATGAGTAATGCTAAATATTAGGCTCAACTTCACCTCTTGATGAAGTGGTTATAATTACATACATTTTGCTCATTTTTAAGAAAATAGACACAAGTAGGCTAAGCAGTAAAATCTTAATACTTACTATAATAACAATTTACTTACACCAACCTACTTTTATCAATAGCCTAATTTTTAAAAAAATTAAAAATACTGACTTGTGTATGTTAGTGTATAGTCTGCATGAATGTTTGTTCACCATGTGCATGTCTGGTTCCTGTGGTGGTCAGAAGAGGACATCAGATTTCCTGGGACTAGACTTTCAGATAGTTGTGAACTTGCATGTAGGTGCTAGAAACCGAGCTTGGGTTCTCTGGAAGAGCAGCCAGTGAGTGCTCCTAACTGTCGTGCCATCATTCCAGCCTATCAAGAAAGCTACTTATAAAACAGAGTTTTAGATGCTTTTCTTAGAATCTGGCTTGAAATCAAGAGACTTCTCTTGGATCTAGCTGCTGCTAGTTCTGAGCTTAGCTGGGTTAGCTCACTCTTGAGCTTGTTTATTTCTCCAGAGGATAAAGTTAGCTTTCAAATTATTTTTCAGATCATGTAATGATTTTTAAAATACATTGTTATTGGTAAGCATTTATTAAAATTATTGTAGTAGCCTAGTGTGGTGGCGCACACCTTAATCCCAGCACTCAGGAGGCAGAGGCAATTGGATTTCAGTGAGTTGGAGGCCAGCTTGGTCTTCACAGTTAGTTCCAGGACAGCCAAAGCTATATAGAAAGATCCTGTCTCAAAAAACGAAAACAAAAGAAAAAATTTTTAGCGAGAGGGAAAACATAGGGAATTGTACAGTTTGCAAAAATATTATTTTTAAAAGAGTATAGTTATTATTGGTGTCATGTCTTCTAAAATATTTGTTCAGGGTTCTATCAGAATATTTCTAAATATTGCAAAATAAAAACTCCTAAGCATTTTAAGATATAGACTGGGGGCTGGTGAGGTGGCTCAGCAGTTAAGAGCACTGGCTGCTCTTTTAGAGGTCCTGAGTTCAATTCCCAGCAACCACATGGTGGCTCACAACCATCTGTAATGGGATCTGATGCCATCTTCTGTTGTGTCTGAAGAGAGTGACAGTGTACTTGCCTACATAATATAAACAGATAAATCTAGAAAGAAAGAAAGAAAGAAAGAAAGAAAGAAAGAAAGAAAGAAAGAAAGAAAGAAGCCTTGATACTATTACAAAATAAAAATTTATTTTACTATGAGGGACAATATAACAGGTACCATTAATATAAATAAAATAATCATTATAGGATTATAATTGTTAACAGTTAAGGATGGGTACATAACAGTGATAATTGAGTTTGAATCTGTGTATCTTTCTTTTTTTAAGCTAAAGAAAAGGACTTGGGAGATGGCTCAGTGCTTAAGAGCATGTACTACTCTTGCAGAGCACCCAAGTTCAGTTCTCAGCACCTGTGTTAGGTAGTGTCTAGCTGCCTGTAACTGCTTCTTGGGGATCCAACACCCTTCTCTGGCCTTCAAGAGAATATATGTTCACATATTCTGGCATAGGTACATACACTTATGGATAATTAAAAATAATTTAAAATAAGCCTGCTTTTTTCAGAATTTATTTATTGAATGATAGACAATATATTTGGTTACTTAACATTGTAGTAGTTAATTGAAAGATGAAGGTGTAATGAGATAGTTCAGTAATAAGATTTTTAAAATGTATAAATATTACAGTGATTACACAATGTATATTTGCTAATTTTAAAAAAGAAAGGATGTTGAAAATTGTTACTTATAAAAATGGGTATAACTGGGTGTAGTAAAACATGCCTAGCAGCTTTTGTAGGTAGATGCAGGGGGATTGCAGATTTGAGTCTTGTCTGGACTCAGATCTGAGTCTAGCCCAAACTATAGGGAAACCTGACTCAAAAACAGAAAAGAATAAAAAAGGAGAAGTGGGGGGCGGGGACATACTTCTATACCATGTTCTCCTTGTGAATTCTGAGAAGAATGTCTCTTATGACCAGTAGCTGACAACAAGGAGTCCTTCATGTTTGGCATGGTACTATTTCTATAGCCTTGATTAACCAGTAGCTTTTCATTTGTCTGTTTCAAGTCCTGAAAGTTGATAGCATTATAAACACTTTTTATTTGTGTGCAGATCCTCATTGAGTTTTGTGCCGGGGGAGCAGTGGATGCTGTGATGCTTGGTAAATATCTCTGCTTTTATGTTTGATTCTTAAATTGTTCTTGAATTTCAACTGTATGTACATAAATGTAATTTTAGAATTCAGTACATTAAATCAACTTAATTATATTTTAGATAAATGTAACTATGTAATGTTGAAAGTCTGTGTTGGGAA
This sequence comes from Mus minutoides, assembly GCA_902729485.2. Taxonomy (NCBI): domain Eukaryota; kingdom Metazoa; phylum Chordata; class Mammalia; order Rodentia; family Muridae; genus Mus; species Mus minutoides. Next base: position 386,020 of record LR749911.1, read on the forward strand.
AATAATTTTGTAGATATTTAGCTCTTTTACAATAAATGACTTCAAATTATCTTTGAAAGATCACAGTGGAGGAATGCACTGAAAAATACTTAATTAGCTATATATTTTCATTGTATAAAAATAAAAACATTTATTTTTACTTTCTCCTCATAGAACTTGAGAGACCATTAACTGAATCCCAAATCCAAGTAGTCTGCAGGCAGACATTAGAGGCGTTGAATTACTTACATGACAATAAAATCATCCACAGAGATCTAAAAGCTGGCAATATTCTGTTTACCTTAGATGGAGACATTAAATTAGGTAAGTTATTTAAACATTGGAATTTGCACTCTGAAATTGACAGTAGACTGGATGCCTTGATGCTGTTTTGACCTACTCAGACATGTAAACCAGGGAGAATGACTCCTCGCTGCTCCTGTAAACAGTGCAGTGGTTAAACATTTACCAGTCCTTAGCATCCCCAAGTATATATGCATCTAATGACACCTAGAAATACAAGAGGGGGTGTTCTTTTTCAGAAGCATGGATTTGTAAAACACTAGTCAAGATTTCCTCCTGTATGTTTTTGAATATAGATTGAACACTTGTACATGCTTTATATTTGGAACATAATATAATGCTAAACTAAATTTATCTTTATGACAACATATCTAATATGTTTTTGTTCTACTTGTTCTACCCAGAGCCTTGTATTTCTTTTTTTTTTAAATAAAGTCATTTTTTTAATTTCTTTTTTAAAAAAATGATTTATTTATTTATTTATTTATTTTATGAATCTGAGTACACCATTGCACTCTTCAGACACACCAGAAGAGGGCATCAGACCTCATTGCAAATGGTTGTGATTGCTGGGAATTGAACTCAGGACCTTTGGAAGAGCAGTCAGTGCTCTTAACCCCCAAGCCTTGTATTTCTTAAGCAATTGCTGTATCACTAATACCCCATGCCGTTCTTACTTTATTTTACTGGTACACACATTAAACCAACACATAACCTTAGGTTTGAAAGTAAAATAAGTGTAAGGATTAGCATTTAATTTTGTCTTTTATATGAAAGGAATAAATGGTGAATGTCATTTATTATATATAGATTAGATATAGAATTAGATGTTGAGTTTTAGTCGGGATAGTTAAGTTCACACATATACATGCAAGTAGAAGATACAGCCTTTTAAGAAGTTTTTCTAAACTGGACAATTTCAAGCAGTGCTGTCCAAATTTATTTACTGGGTCCTGAGTCCAGGTCTCACATGTGCCAGGAAAGCACCTAACATGACTGGCACCCCAAGCTTATTTGTCTTCAGTACCCAGATTTTTTTTCTTTAAAAGAGGCTTCAAAATGAATTATATCATTTTTCATCTATTATTTTTGATAAATTTATAATTAGTTAATTCATTCTTCATTACAGTAAGTTAACAATTTTATAAGAAAAGGTTCTCTTTAGTTGTATACTTGGGACAAAAGCAGAAAAATGTTTTATTTCGTTTTAAAGATAATTAGTTGGTTCTGAGTTCTAAGCTAAAAAGGTAGACTGAACCTCTGATGAAATTACCATGGCACTGTTCTTTATAACTTAAATTAGAAACAGTAAAGCTCTCCATGTGTTCTTTGTAATATCATTAAGGGTTTTTATTTTTTGTCTTTGTTTGTTTATTTACTTATTTTTAGATAATCTTACTGTATAGCCTAGAGTAACTTTAAACTCCTGATCCTCTGACATTCTGTGATCACAGGTGTGCACCACTATGCTCATCTTTTGTAGTGTGGTTTTATGATGATGCTGATGGGACAGCCTTTGCTGTCAGAAAGGCTGCTTTGGTATAATTTCTGTTTTTTTTTGCACTACAGTAAAGTATCTCCACTGATTTAATTGTTGCATGCAACATTTGGCATTTGTTTTGAAGTACATAATGGTTTTAATTTAGAATGACTGTTTTTTTGTATTCAATTCTGAGAAATTTATCATCGTTATTTGTCATTTGAGTGTGTCTAGATGGTTTTCAGTATATCTGTGATGGGAAATTTAGCAATTTTTTTGAACGATGTGAGAAAGAAGATGGTTAGGATTAGAGCGGTTGAGATGGCTCAATGGGTAAAGTGTCTGTGGTGGTATATGAGGTCCTGATGTTGGACCCCAAGAACCCATGGAAAAGCTGGGCTTGGTGATGGATGCTTGTAGCCCTTGTGCTGGGTGCTGGAGACGGGAGGAATCCTAGTGCTTCCTGGCCAGGCTGGGTTTGCCAAAATGGTGAGCTCCAAGCTCATTAAGAAGTAATGGTTCCAAAAGTAGAATGAGGAGGAATAGGGGAAGATACCTGACATTGATCTCTGGCCTCCATGAGCATGTATGTACACACCCTACATACATAAAGGAACACATATATGCTCTGCACAATACACACAGAAATTTAAGAAAAAGAATTAGAATGGCAGAGAAGTTCTTTGTTTTATGCTTACCTGTTAGTAAGGGAGTCCTTACTGAAGACTTGACATGCTCCCCTCTACTCCATTGAATACAGTACATCATCCTTAAAAGCTGTCATTAACATTATTGTATGATTATTTATTTCAAGCGGATTTTGGAGTATCAGCTAAAAATACCAGGACAATTCAAAGGAGGGATTCATTTATTGGCACACCGTATTGGTAGGTACTCATTTTTATGAATTTATATTGTTAGTTGTGTCTGCAGTAATTACTTTGTCCACACATAGTCATTATCCTGACTATAGTTTAATGACGATTATTTAAACATCTTAACTTTCATTTTCCTTTCTTTATAGGATGGCTCCTGAAGTAGTCATGTGTGAGACATCAAAGGACAGACCTTATGACTACAAAGCTGATGTTTGGTCCCTGGGTATTACATTAATAGAAATGGCTGAGATAGAGCCACCTCATCATGAGTTAAATCCAATGCGAGTGCTGCTGAAAATTGCAAAATCTGAGCCCCCAACATTAGCACAGCCATCAAAATGGTGAGCTAATTTTTAAAAAGTTTTGTTTTTTTTTTAAAGATTTATTTATTATTATATGTAAGTACACTGTAGCGGTCTTCAGACACACCAGAAGAGGGCATCAGATCTCATTACAGCTGGTTGTGAGCCACCATGTGGTTGCTGGAATTTGAACTCTGGACCTGTGGAAGAGCAGTCAGTGCTCTTAACCACTGAGCCATCTCTCCAGCCTTTAAAGAAAGTTTTTAAAGAACCAAAACATGATGTTCTGTTCTCCTAGTTTGCTAAGGGTCTTTAAGTTTGGGGATGTGGCACAAAGACTGTCAGTGAGGAATCTGATGTAGGTCTGTTTCTAGGACTTGAGGACCTGGGGAGATTGCTCAGCCATTAAGTAGCACTGGCAGAGCATCTGGGTTCAGTCCCAGCACCCACTTGGTAGCCACAGCTGGCTATAATTCAGATTCCAGGGGATTTGATGCCCTCTTATGGCCTCTTAAGTACTAGGCACATACTTGGTATATGGAATGCAGGTGCTCACATCTATACATAAAGTAAAATTAAAACACCTGAGAAAGACCTACGGCTTAGAAAAACTATTATAATAACTGACAGGGTTCTGTGTGGAAGACATTTTCTGTTCTAAAAACAGTAGAGCCCATTTACAGGTGATATGTATTCTGGAACTTAGTGTAACAATTTTTGTTACATTTTGGTAACTTGTGAAGATATAGTTGCATCTCAGTGATCATCTGTGTGCCCTGTTGCATGTATGCCTGACATATTTACAGAATATGTTTCATAAAGTCTTATTCTTATAAGTTTTATTACCTTATTCAATTAATACTAATCTATACTAAATATAATGAAACTAAACATAATTTATTAAGGAATTTTGTTTGATATTTTAAAAAATTAATAACAAAGAAGTAAAATAAAATGCGATTGTTGACATTTTATTCTGCAGGTCTTCAAATTTTAAGGACTTTCTAAGGAAATGCTTGGAAAAGAATGTGGATGCACGGTGGACCACATCTCAGCTGTTGCAGGTGAAGTGAGGACAGCGTGATAACAGATTGTTTAACGGTGTCTTTGAAGGAATGCACTCTCAGATCTGTTCACTGGTCATCCTTTCCACTGCGTGTGTCTGTGGAAAGCCATTATGTCACTGTTTACATTGCTTAGGAGCACATGTGTTGTCATTATTAGCAGGCATTTAGTGTATAAATCGTCTCCCCTGTGTAATTATGTTCTTTTTATTGTAATAGCTATTTGTATGCTGTCTCTAAAGACTGAAAGCTAGTACCTTATATGCAGAGGCTATGAGCTCATGAACCTTTTTACTTTTTCCTCTTATTTCAAGAGATGAGGGTACAGTTAACAGTGTTGACTTTAAAAAGGGATGTGGGGCTGAGGAGATGGCTTGTTCAGTAATGTGCTTGCTGACCAAGTGTGGACAGAGACCTGTAATAGTACAGGTCCCCATAATCCATGTTAAAAAGCCAGGTGTGGTGGTACATGCTTTTAAACTCAGTGCTGAGAAAGCAGAGATAGGGCCAATCCTGGGTATGTTGGCCATCCAGGGTAAACCAAATTGGCAAGCCCTAGGTCAGTGAGAGATCTGTCTCAAAAAAAAAAAGGTGACCGGTGCTGGAGGAAGGACACCTGAGGTTGTCCTGGCCTCTGCACGCACATGTGTACTGCACATAAGTGAACACCACATGCACACACAAATGGAAGATGGTTAGAGAAATTTGATTTTATTTTAAAGTAGGGCCTGTTCCTTATATTTGAAATAAAAGTGTGTCATTATATTATCTCATAATATTAGAGATAATACCAAATCTTAGGGCAGTTGCTATAAAGGTGTATGTTGTATAATGCCAGTGTGGTAGTGTATTAAACTGATCTGTTTATGGTGATAGGGGATAGGGAAAATTGACTTGCTCTGTTTTAACAAGTATATTGCTATGTCCATAAACACACTTCCTAGTATTTCATAGCTCCTGTATTTGAAGATTTTGTTTTTGTTTTTGTTTTTGTTTTTCGAGACAGGTTTCTCTATGTAGCCCTGGCTGTCCTGGAACTCACTCTGTAGACCAGGCTGGCCTCGAACTCAGAAATCCGCTTGCCTCTGCCTCCCAAGTGCTGGGATTAAAGGCATGCTCCACCACTGCCCGGCATATTTGAAGGGCTCCCTAGAGAAACAGAATTGATAGAGAGCAGAATCGATAGGATTAATCTCTGTGTATGCAAACAGGTTTTATTATAGTGAGTTACAGGTTATAGAATGACTATTTCAACAAAAGCTGTCTCCCTTTGGAAAATGTAAGAATCCAGTAGTTATTCAATCCATAAGGCTGGTGTCTCAGTTGGTCTTCAGTGTGTGGTGGAATTCCAGACAGTAGGCTCTAAGGCCAGGGAAGGAATAGATGTGCCAAGAAGAGTAAGAGGGAGCAGGCAAAGAGTAAAGAAAAGCTTCCTTCTACCCTGTCCTTTAAATAGGCTGGCAGTAGGAAGTATGACTCAGATTTAAGGTGGATCTTCTACTGCAGAAGGAGGAATTTAGGGTAGACACCATTACAAATGGTTTGATTAAGAAAAAGTCCTCACAAGTATACCCTGCAGCTTGAAATTTAGCTAATTCCAGATGTTAACAACTAAGAGTAGCCACCACAGACACTGTTATGAGCTGAGAGCACAGAGACAGGGAAACGTCCTTTACTTGACAGTGATGTTAGGATCATTTAAAAAAGCAAACAGGCATTGTAGATACTTTTAACAGAAATGTAAAGGGTTTTGTAACATTTTTATTAATACTTTGACAGGATTTATGTAGATACTAATGTAAAAAATCTGGGTGGTGTACATGCGCGTGCTGTGCGTTTGCTTTTCCACGCCACAGTGGTAGTCACAGAGTGACTTTCAAGAGTTCGTGTCCTTCCAGTGTGTGTGCTGATGCTGTGTGAACTCAGCATTGTTGCGTTTGGCAGCCAGCACATTAGCCCACAGAGCCATCCCTCTGGCCTCTTGTAGTTACTTGTAAGGAAATGATGCCTAAACTTAACACTGGCTTTAAGTCTTAAAGATTGTAACGATGGGCTGGAGAGATGGCTCAGAGGTTGGGAGCACTGACTGCTCCTCCAGAGGTCCTGAGTTCAATTCCCAGCAGCCACATGGTGACTCACAACCATCTGTAATGAGATCTGATGCCCTCTTCTGGTGTGTCTGAAGACAGCTATGGTGTACTCCCATACATAAGATAAATAAATCTTAAAAACATTGTTAATGAAACTTTCAAACATAGAAAAACCAAATGTATCTTCTATTCAGCCATAACAAGTTGTTTTAATTATTGACAAAATTTCTTCAAATTATAGAAACAAAATAAAACATAGAAGTCTGCAAGATGGCTTAGTACAGGTACCTGCAACCAAGCCTGGCAAACTGAGTTTGATCTCCAGGACCACATGGTACAGAAAACTGACTCTTGAAAATCTGACCCCCTCATGTACACACACACTAAATAAATAATAGTGTTTTAAAAAAATAAAAACTCAATTATACAAAACAAAATAAAATCCAGCTCAGGCAATCTTTAATTTTGCTCACTTCTGTCTTCTTCATTTTTGTTCCATGTATAATGTTTGAAGTTGTGTATGTTTTTTATATCCATATTTCATAGTTTTTGACACAGAAGGATCTTTTATATATTTAAAATTTACAAGCATTTCTGTTATCATTGAGCATGCTTTTTTTTAACGATCAACAGCATCCCTTTGTTACCGTTGATTCCAACAAACCAGTCCGAGAGCTGATTGCTGAGGCCAAGGCTGAAGTCACGGAAGAAGTTGAAGATGGCAAGGAAGAGGATGAGGAGGAGGAAGCAGAGAATGCTCTGGTCAGTGTCATTAGGAGTGACAAGTGGTGGCACATGGATCTGAGGGTGCAGAGCAGTACCTTCAGTTAGAAACAAGTGACGCTAGGAACAAGTGACGCTTGGAACAAGGTTTCCTATGTCACCTATTTTCATCATGTTCATTATTGAAGATGGTTACTTTTCAAAGTTATTTTTAAAACCTCATGTTTTATAGAACATAGCTATTAAAATATCATCTGAGTATACATGTATAAAGCCATTATTTGGATGACTGTCTTGAGCGCAACATTTTCATACTAATGATGTATAAAATCTTTTGTAGCCAATACCTGCAAATAAACGTGCCTCCTCTGACCTCAGTATTGCCAGCTCTGAAGAAGATAAACTTTCACAAAATGCTTGTATTTTGGAATCTGTGTCAGAAAGAACAGAACAGAGTACTTCTGAGGATAAATTTAACAACAAAATTCCTAATGAGAAACCTACGACTGACAGACCTGAGAAGGCTGTGGATGAGCATGCAAGTGATGTGAACTTAGAAACTGGGGCTGAGCTAAATGACCAAACAGTAGGAATCCATGAGAATGGGAGAGAGAAGAAAAGACCCAAGCTGGAAAATCTGCCAGATACAGAAGACCAGCAAACTGTGGATGTTAATTCAGTCAGTGAAGGAAATGAGAATAGTAGAGTAACTTTAGAAATGAACACTGATTGTCTGAAACCAGAGGGAGACAGAAATAAAGAAAATCAAGAGATACTTGAGAGTAAACTTATACAATCTGAAGAAATTAATGATATACATATTCAAACAATGGACTTAGTTTCTCAAGAGACTGGAGAAAAAGAAGCAGATTTTCAGGCAATTGACAATGAAGTTGGGTTTACAAAGGAAGAAACCCAAGAGAAATTGGGAAAAGATGATACAACTCAAAAAGTTGTAATCAGTGATAGAAGCAGTGAGGTGGGAACAGACGAGGCTCCAGATGATACTCAGAAGGCTCCTGAGCACAGTAAGGCAGCACAGGGTGGGGATGGGGACGAAGCCCTGGTGCCTACCCAGACACTAGCAGAGAAGCCCACAGAGGGCCCTGAGGCCGGTGGGGCTGAGGAAGAGCCTCCTGGAGGAGAGAGAATTGAAGATAAACAGCCAGAGCAGCAGGCTGCAGTGTGTGAAGCTGAGGGACAGTTAACCAGCACTTCAGAGACCACACGGGCAACCCTGGAGGAACCAGAGACAAATGAAGTTGAGCAGGTCAATGAGTCCAATAGCATTGACGAGCTAGAGAGACTTGTCATTACTGGTGCTGAGGAACAGGCTCTCGGCAGTGAAGGTGAGGCAGCTGCTACTGAGGAAGATTTGGAGAAAAAAGAAAACACACAGAAAGTTCCAGTTAAAGCAGAGTCCCAAGCTCCTGCAGCATCGCAGCCCAGCGAGCCTCACCCTGTCTTCATACCCAGTATTAATATTAATTCTGAAAACACAGAAAATAAAGAAGAAATGGGTGCTTTGCCAAAACCTGAAACCATACTGCCTCCAGAGCCTGAAAATGAAAAGGGAAATGACACCGACTCAGGGACCGGGTCCACTGTGGAGAACAGCAGCGGTGACCTGAACTTGTCCATCTCTAGCTTCCTAAGTAAAACTAAGGAGAGTGGCTCAGTGTCTCTGCAGGTAAGTGTGTCTGGGGCCTTGTTTGGTTTTGCTTTGTTATTTGAATTTCTAGTTCATTGCTACCTTAAAACACTATTATATCAATGTAATACTAACCCTGTTCTTTTGGGGTCATAAGGCAATCAAAAAGAATTAGAGAGAAATATTCTGGGAATAACCTTCAGATTTTTTTGGTAGAGCCTATTCATTTTTGCAAATAATGTAAACAGGACAGGACGGTTTTTTGTTTTCATTTAGTTTCTCTTGCACATGTTTGAGTTTTAGCAAGATTAGTAAGGCTCCAAAGGGTCAGAATATGTAGCAAAAGATAGTATTTTTTAATGCATTGTATTTATTACTTTGAATGTTTATAGGTATGTGTGTGCATGTGCCATAAAGAGCATCTTGGGGGGCGGGTAACCTAGGGGAGCTGGGTCTCTTCCACTGGAACTACTCCTGTGGGAACTAAGGGATGCTAATTGTATATTCCTTACTGTAGAAGCTGGAGAAATGCTAAACGTATAGGTTAAGGAAGATTTTGTGTGTGTGTGTGTGTGTGTGTGTGTGTGTGTGCGTGCGCGTGTGTGTGCGCGCGCACGTGTGCGCACGTGCATGTACGTTTATAGCATGCCCGTGTTAGAGGAAAACGGGGCCGATGTTGCTGCTGCCGCAGTCAGGTTTGGAGGGGAACGTGAGGCCCTAGATCTGGAGGATGGAGAGTGAGATGCGGCTGGAAGGTGCCAGAGGAAAACCTGAATTTTGACACATTATCAGTTTCATGCCTTTTCTTCCACTTCCTGTTTTTGGCACTCCTTTTCTCTCTCTTTTCTCTTTTGGTTCCCTCCTTTTCCCTCTATTCCCTTTCTCTTCCCCTTTCACAGTTTTTTCTTTCATTCCCCCCTATGCTTCTTGTCTCTTGTATGGAGCCCCCTAACCTCTCATCAAGCTCCTGAGTGCTGAGCTGGGCTTTCCACACCCCCACCTCAGTAAACAAAGTAATTGTCTCCCTGTAGGGGTGAGAACCCCCTAAGTGAGAGATGAAGAGGTTAATATGTAAGAGTCATCCTGCTTATTTGTATGACATTTTTATTATTGTTTTGCCTAATGCAGTGTCATAAAAGTTCTGCACATGACCAGAATGCCCAATTTCACTTAAGAATTTTTTTCTTTCATCTGCAAAGTTGAATGTGAGTTCTTAATTTAGGAATAAGATGATATAACTATTGTACAGATATTCCTACTGCTTTATATGTGCAGTTTATAGCTGTCGAGCCATTTTCATTTTTATAGAGGAAAATATCTTTCATGGGTGGTAGTTACACTAAACCTAACCCAAAATGAAATCTCATTCAGGAGACAAGAAGGCAGAAGAAAACATTGAAGAAAACACGCAAGTTTATTGTCGATGGTGTAGAAGTGAGTGTGACGACATCGAAGATAGTGACAGACAGCGACTCCAAAACAGAGGAACTGCGCTTTCTCAGGCAAGTGGAGAAACAATAGATAATTAACATGAGTTGTAACCTCCTTGTTGTTTCTGGAAACTGAAGAATAGACAAACCAGTAAATTCTTGGTGAATTTTAGATTATTTAAAAATGTGTTTTTTGGTTTAAAATCCTCCAGTTAAAACTTTAATTAAAGTATTACTCCAAGGTGTAACTTGCTTCTTTGTGTTGCACTTTGTCAGGCGTCAGGAGCTTCGGGAGCTACGGCTTCTTCAGAAGGAGGAGCAGCGAGCCCAGCAGCAGCTCAACGGGAAACTGCAGCAGCAGCGGGAGCAGATCTTCAGGCGCTTTGAGCAGGAGATGCTGGTGAGTGAGGCCTTGGCGTCTGGGCCGTGACCTCAGGGAACCTAGTGTATTTGAGACACTCCTCATCTCTGAGGAGGAAATTGTCCTGCTTTTGTTATTACCCAGGCCTCTGTTTTCTGAGGTATTTTTAGGGGTGTGTGTGGAAACTTCTTGAAAGGGATCTCCAGTCCCTGCCTTCTCACTGATTTATAGTAAACCAAGTTTCATTTGAAATCTGTCATGAAAAATTAATATCAGGAGACTGGTAGATTATTTACCAAGTTTTTAGAGATCCCTAATACTGAGTGTACTCTTCAGGTTCCATCTTTCCGCTTATAATCTTAGGATTTTGTGTTTTTTTTTAACAATTTTGAAATTAAATATTATTATATAATTTCCCCTTTTCCTTTCCTCTCTCCAACTCCACCCTTGTACTCTCCTCACCTTTTAAATTCATGGTCTCAGATCTCTTTTTCTTTAATTCTAGAGTTAGTATATTCCTAAATATACAAATACAACACGCCCAGTTTGTATAATGTTGCTTGTATGTTAATATGATTTCAGGGCTGACCACTTGGTATCACCTAATCAGTTGGAAGGCTTATCCCTGGGGAAGGCCATTTCTTCCACTCTCAGCCTTCCTCAGTTGACTGTAGTTCTCTGTTCATGGTTGTAGGGGAGACTCAGTCTCATAGCAGATATCCTGTTCCTCTGGCTCTTACGGTCTTTCCCCCTTTTCCCTCGTGTTCCCTGAGCCTTAAGTGCAGGAGTTGTGTGTGGATGGGTCAGGTAGGGATGGCACCAGATGATCACTTGTTCTCTGCACTTTCGTTTTTTGTCATTTCTGTAATGATTTCTATCTGTTGTAAAGACATTTTGTTTGTTGCTGCTGAGGGGTGAAAGATACAGTTATCTTTAGGTATAAAGATAAGTATTAAAATGCAATCAGGAATTAGGCTGGTTTTGTAAACTGATGGTTGTAGGTCCTCCCCCAAAATCTATGACTCTAGTTAGTTGGCTAGCTTTCATGCCACACATGATTTCCTTCTTGTTGAGTCCAGTTATAGAGGTGTTGGTGACCACCAAGGTATGAGTGCCAACATGGTCATCGTGCCCTGCTGGCTGCTGTAGCTCATACATATCATAGCTGGCTAGGACACGAAGCTTGCATGGAATTTTCTGGTACTATGAAAGAAAGCTACTCCCTTTGGGAGGAGGCTTTCAGGTTAGATTCAGCGTAGATCTTCTCAGTCTTGTGTATGAAATGCATGGTGTCTTCAGAAATAGGGACTTCACCCTCTAGGAGGCAACCAAAGGCAGCACCAATAATCTATAGCATTTGGGGAGTTTCGTGGACTCCCCTGACCAATCTATAGCATTTGGGGAGTTTCGTGGACTCCCCTGACCAATCTATAGCATTTGGGGAGTTTCGTGGACTCCCCGACCAATCTATAGCATTTGGGGAGTTTCGTGGACTCCCCTGACCAATCTATAGCATTTGGGGAGTTTCGTGGACTCCCCTGACCAACAGCTCATAAGGGAGCTTCTAATGCCTGGTGTTGGGGGTTTTGTGAGATAGTCTGTGGCATTGGGGGGTGGGGGGCATGTCAGCCCAGGTGGGAAAATTTTATTTAGATTACACACACACACACACACACACACACACACACACACACACACACACACACACACTGATTTAGATATATGTCTAATTTTAGGTAAATAGGTAATAAAGATTTCTTAAGACTTTTTCAGATGTTCTTACTATACTCTCCTTCTTACATATTGACCTTTGTCCTACTTCCCACTCCCACCACTGCCCCATTTCTCCCATTTCCTCTTCAAATTACATTTACCCACTACCCTACTGTTTTCTTCTCTGTTGCGTCTCCCCCTCCCCAGTCTCCTTTGCTACTTTCCTGGTTTCTGTGATTGCTCCATTTGAATTAAGAGCTATCATGAAAGAGAATATATGATATTTGTCTTTCTGGGACTGGCTTAACTCAATATAATCCTTTGTATTTCCATCCATTTCCCTGAAGATTCCATGGTTTCATTTTTCTTACTGCTGCATAATATTCCATAGTGTGTCTGCATCACATTTTCATGATTCCTTCCTCAGTTGAAGGACATTTGGGATGATTCCATTTCCTAGCTGTCGTGAGCGGAGCAGCAGTGAGCATGGCTGAGTTAATATCTGTGGGTAGGGTCTGTCAGGCAGGTAGCAAGTGTCTGCCAAGTCCTCTGAGCATGAGCCAAAGAGTGGGCTAGCCTAGGCACCTGAGAGATGGAGTTTAGCTTTTTCAGGATTCTCCACACTAGTTTCCACAGGAGCTGCAACTGTTTGCAGTCCCACCCACAGTGAGTGGGCCTTCCCTTTCCCCACATCCCTTCCAGCATCTGCTGTCACTTACTCCATTGGTTTTTGCCATTCTGACTGGGCTGTGGAAAAATCTCTACGATTATTTTGATTTGTAATTCTCCAATTGCTAGGGAAAGTAAACAATGATTGACATATTTCTTAGCCCCTTGTTTCTTGTTTTGAGAAGTCTGTGTTTAGGCCTCAGGCCTCGGTTGTGAATGGGTTGGTGGTGCTTTGGGCTCTTTGCTTTTGCGTTGTGTGTGCTGGGTATCTGTCAGAGTCAGAGCTGGCAAAGGTCCTCTCCTAGTCTGTGCGCCTCCTGTGCAGCTAGCTGACTGTTTCTTCAGCTGTTCAGAAGCTTTTTAGTTTTGTGAAGTCCTACTTAAATCAATTGTTGGCCTTCATTCTTGGGCAAATGGAGTTCTACTCAGACAACCCTTTCTGACACCTTTCTCATGGAGACGTTGTGCAAGTTTTCTGGATTCTAAAGTTCTAAGGCAATCTAGCTCGAGCTGAGATTAGAACTTGTTTTGGTTTTTCAGAATTGACTTTCTTCACTGGCTTGTTCAGTTAGGCCTTCCTGGCCTCGTCACCACTGCTGTGACTGACGGGCTGTGTACTTGTTGCTGACACCTTCAGGTTTTAGTTGGCAGTTGGGAAGGGAATTTAGGAGCATGGTACAAAATCTCAGTACCCGTAGATTGAACATTGAGTTCAATGTGTGTTAGAAGAATAATATTGACGTTTAAATTACAATGCTTTGCAGTCTTGTAATAGCTGTTGAGGACTGTGGTGTGTGGCATGTGGCATTGTTAATTTTGGCCACCACAGCTGGGTCCTGAGAAAATACTGAGAGCTGTTCTTACCCAGTGCTTTTGTGGTCCTTTCATTCTGTTTTCCATAATTTTAAAATTTATGTCTTTTTCCTGTATAGATTTTTGCAAAATGTTCTGTTTTTCAGTTTCTTTTATTTTTGAGGGCTTTTGTTTTGTCTTTATTTTGTGAGATAGTGTCTCAGTATATAGTGTTCATTCCTGCCACCAATTTTCAAATGCTAGAATTGTAGGCATGTGCTACCATGCCTGGCTTCAACTACCTATCTTCCTTCCTTCCTTCCTTCCTTCCTTCCTTCCTTCCTTCCTTCCTTCCTTCCTTCCTAATAAGTATTTCTATATTCAAAATTGTACAATACTTGAATAGATTGCATTGTTTTACAGAGTAAGAAGCGACAATATGACCAAGAAATTGAGAATTTAGAGAAGCAGCAGAAACAGACAATTGAACGGCTAGAACAAGAGCACACTAACCGTCTAAGAGATGAAGCCAAACGCATCAAAGGAGAGCAGGAGAAGGAGCTGTCCAAGTTCCAGAATATGCTAAGAAACCGCAAGAAGGAGGTAAGTGAGCCACTGTTGGTAACTACCACAGCCACTTTTCAAAATGCAAATCGCAGACTAAGGAATTAGGAATAATAGGGGGACCGAATAGTACTCATTTATTTGTTCCTTTGTTCTCTCTTCCAAACAATGATAGGCTGGCAGTTAGTGAAGTCAGATATTATCCTCATTTTGCTGCCAAGAAAACGGGAATAAAAGAGGTTTCAGTGCCTGTCTCACTTAACTTTGAACTAAGTCTTCAAATACAGTCCAAGCTGTATTTCATTCTGTCATTCCCTCTTATTAATGCGATATTTAGGACCTTCTTTAGAAATACGTTTTCAAGAGAACTTAACCTCATTGGTATTTACTAGTAGCAGCCAGAATTATCATGTACAATTTACTTGACATTTGAATTTTTCTCCATTAGGTTTATTGATTTTTTTAAAGACATTTTGCCAAGCAAAAACTGAATAGCTTGATATTCAAAATAGCATCTCTTATTATACCTTTGGGAAAAAATTATGTAATTATAAAAAGGTTTGACTTTCCTGAGCTACTTCCATGTTATGTAGCTGATTATCATCAGCTAGTAAAGAGGTTTTCCATGTATTGCCCTTTTGTTTCTAGATTAAAATAAAATACAGCCAAGCAATTTTCAGAAATAATTTTATGATTTGTTTTACATCTTCAGTGCAGGTGAAGCATTTACATTTTTAGGATATAAATACCCCAGGGGAAAATGATTATGATCAGTTCTATTAGGGTTGGAAGAAAATAACCAAACTAGGGAATGCATTTTCACCTCTGTTACATGTCTCAGTTACGAAGATTTTAGCATCTGACGTTAGCATTTAATTAAGAAGAAAACTGAACAGCATGTTATTAACTCTTAAGGATGTATTAAGGTGGAACTGAGCATTAACAGCAAAGCAAGTACTTGATGCTTTCCTTCGGTCACATGTTGGTTGCATGCTGGTTGGTATGCAGCTTTATTTGTGATAGTTAGCATTTCTAAAAGGTTGTTTTTATTGTTATGTTTTACACAGAGTTGCTTCATATATCATGATAAAAATCTTTGTTAATTGAAAAAAAAAATCCTGGGTGATTTGTTAAGAGGCTAATCTTTGTATCACATTAAAAGATTTAATTCTAGATGAATAAGTCTGTAGTTAATGTTAGTATTTTGAATTTTGGGTGTTAACTCGTTATGAGATTGTCAACACAAATATGACTTATTAGAATAACACATAAAAATGGAATAACGATTTGAAGAACGTTAAACCCTCAGAGAACGAAACTAACCACTAAACCAAAGTACTTCTTAATGACAACCCTTGAAATACCTGTGACAAGTTAGTTTTAGTCAGAGAAAGAACCGCGGTCACCGTACACCACTAAACCTTAGACCCGAGAAAATGGTGCTTTTACTTGTAAACACATGCTTGTTTTTCAGAGCTGGACTATAGAGCTTTTGGTGGTCACATTAGGCTTTTGAAAAAAAGAAGGAATTTAAAAAATGCTTCATTTTAAGATATATTTGGTTTAGTGTAACAAATCATAGTTTACTAAACTTTAAGATTCCTTGTTACTGATTTTAAAGCTGACCAGCTTGACTTCAGTTTTCACCAAAGAGAATGTTTTCTAATCCTACAAAAAGTAGTCAGCTATATGCATTTAGTCATACCATGTATGAAATGGTATATTTTATGAAAACATTTGAAGGTCCATTGATTTGAAGTCCCACTTGCTTCTTCCCTTTCCTACCCTGTTGTCATGAAGTGGATCGTTTAGAACTCTGCCTTTGGTATTGTCAAGTCAGTGGTAAAGTTTGCACTTTATAAATGACATTAGCTTTTCATGTGCTTAGTCCTAAACATCTGGATAGGGACATCTGTAATTTCTGAGTCTATCACTGTTATCTCAGCCATAGTGCTGTGAGCGCTCCTTCACTGATGAATACACGAGGGAGGGCATAGTCAAGCAAGTGTGTTGTCCTGCCTCTTTCTGCACCGAGATTAAGCATGCTCTATAGTTTTGTTCTTTCCCACCAACTAATGCTTCTGCTAATGCATGGTGAAAGGAATCTTTTTAACAGCTTTAATTTTGATCTGTAGCTTTCTGCTCACATGCACATGTTTTCTGTGGAGAAAGTGTCATTCCCCCACCTCCTGCATGCTTGTATACTGTAGGTTATAAATGAAGTGGAGAAAGCACCCAAAGAGCTGAGAAAAGAGCTCATGAAGCGCAGGAAAGAGGAGCTTGCACAGAGCCAGCATGCTCAGGTAACAGCAGCAGCTTCAGGCTACTAAAACCAGAAAGCAGCCTTTTCTCTTGGCTTAGCAAACCATGGTTGAAAGAGGAGATTTCAGCTGTAATTATTATTTAATGTTGAACTTTCCCCCGTCTATTGATACCCAGCGCCTTTTTTTTTTAAGTATGTTGAATTTATACTTGTGACCTTTAAATTGCTAAAATGAAAGTATCTGAAATGTTTAGAAAGTTGATTACATAAAAGAAATGAATGCCTTAGGGTAATGCCTACTGTTTGCTGATTTTATCATGATGGAAGCGCTTGGTTCTAAGTAGTGGTTCCAGTGCTTGCTAGAAGATCTTTAGGAAAGAATTGGAGGGTAATACATAATCCTGTGCTTAGAAAAAGAATGACTGAGATAGCAAGATGGCTTAGTGGTAAGAGCATTGACTGGTTTTCTGAAGGTCCTGAGTTCAATTCCCAGCAACCACATGGTGGCTCACAACCACCCATAATAAGATCTGACGCCCTCTTCTGGTGACGTCTGAAGTCAGCTACACCGTTTGGGCCGGAGCAGAGTTGACCTGAGCAAGCAGGGCCTACTGGAGCGAGCAGAGGTCCTAAAATTCAATTCCCAACAACCACATGAAGGCTCACAGACATCTCTACAGCTACAGTGTACTCACATACATAAAATAAATCTTAAAAAAAAAAAAAAAAAAGAAAAGAAAAAGAATGACTATTAGAAAACCATTTAGAATAAAAATGGTAAATTCTATTATTAAATGGTAGATCAAACATTGCTACTTTTTAAAAGATCAACAACATAATCAACTTTAAAAACATTTTTAGTATATTTATTTTTGGTTTAGAATCTTAACAGTTAAGTGCATAGCATATTTTTTTTACAAGATGGATGAATTAACCAAATAAATGAATATTTTAACAGAATTTCCATGTTACCTCAATATATTATTGTCTTAATGTGGTTTTATGTGATAACAAATGATTTTTAAACTTTTGGACTTTATAGAAAGAAACACATAAGTAACAAAAGTCCATTAGGAACCATGGCATAGACTGGTACTAAAGTGTGAGTGACTGTGTATGTGCATGTGTGTATGCACGTGTGTGTGTATGTGCATGTGTGTATGCACGTGTGTGTGTGTGTGTGTGTGTGTGTGTATGCATGTGCATTTGCAGTAAAGATATTTTAAAACTACTGTTTGCCTGTTGTCATTTCAGAGCTGATAATATTCTAATACTGTGGAAAAAAGGGAACTATGATCATAGAATTTACAATTTTAATAAACTCAGGTGAATATAACTACTATTTTTCGAGCTATAAGCCATTGAGGCTCTTTTTCTTGTCCTGTGCGGGTGACTAATTGAAGGAAATGGTGACAGACAGACGTAGTAGCATTTGCCATGTCCTAACACTTACTCTGATGGATGCTGCAGTCTTGTGTGAGCGTCACCCTGTCTGTCGCAGAGGTGAGGAAGGAGCCCTGGCAAGTGGATGACCCAAGCACTGACATGTCTGGCAAGTGGTAAAACCATAAGACCTGTCCAGACAACCTCAGCTCCAGGTTCATACAGTGGATCACCACATAGCACGCAGGCTTGCCTGGTCCATTTACTTAGCCATCTGCTTTTGTGTTTATTACTGGATGTGTTTTGTGAACAAAGTGAAAAGGGAGTCCTTGCTGGCTCTACACATAGACTTCTGCTTAGTTTAGATTCAAGCTAGATAAATAAGAGCAATATAGTTTTGCCTTAAAAAGGACAAAACACATGGTTTTAGTTCCATAAGTATATCAATGGTAAGAGTTGAGAATTTATTGTTGAATGAATTGAGTAATCCTATACTTTAATTTTAGTTTACCTTTTTTAATGACTTCATGTAATTTAGGGGGCTGGTTTATGTTTTCCCATGAAAGATAAAATAGTTGGTATATTCTTTCTGTAAATTTAGTGTTTAGAATGTAGCATTTCAAATGTATTTATTTCTTTGATAAATGTATTAAAACCTGTTAATTTTGCAGTCTGTTTTAGACTTTGTTAGAGTTCTTAAATCATGGCTGTATAGCCACAGAGCTGGTCCATATTTGACACCCAGTCCAGAGGTTTTTCACTTCTCATAGGAGCGTTTTCTCAAAGGCAAGGGCCGCTTCCCTGTGGACAAAAGAGAAGGATTTTTTCTGTTCCTTGCCATACCCTTCTCCTCCTCCTTTTCTTCTCTCTTGTCCTCTCTCCTTCCCTCCCTTTGTTTCTTTCCTATCTCTTTTATTTGTGTTTTTTTAAGATGATAACTTTTTTTTAAGAGTTGTCATATGGAGCCTCAGCAGGTGCTGTACCTACTCAAGTGGGTACACTTTTAATCTGATTTATAAGCATCTATCTATCTATCTATCTATCTATCTATCTATCTATCATTTATCTATTATCTATTATCTATTATCTCTCCTATCTATCATCTATCTATTAATTATGTATCTATCTCAATCATCTATCTTCTGTATTTCAGTCAGTCATCTATGTGGATGAGCTTTTAAAAAGGAAGTCTACTGATTTACAAATGAGTAGCACATTAGAGTTTGGAAACTACTGACATAGTTCTCATCTTTTATTTTGTAGGTGGGTAGTAGGTCCCTCTGTTAACTAACTTGACCTAGGCCTAAAGCTCAACATTTGTACATTCTCTCCATTTACACAAAGCCATTCAGATACCTGTATTCTCACCTGGGA
Organism: Mus minutoides; assembly: GCA_902729485.2. Classification (NCBI taxonomy): domain Eukaryota; kingdom Metazoa; phylum Chordata; class Mammalia; order Rodentia; family Muridae; genus Mus; species Mus minutoides. The sequence continues at coordinate 405,039 of LR749911.1, forward strand.
GGTGCATTGTATTCTGATCCACAGGGTGTTGCTCAGGTCATGATTCAGTCTTTTCAGTTGTCATCTTGTGCAGTGTTCAACGCCCAAATGCAGGACGTAAGTCCGCGTGCTGTGGGAGCTGCCTTCTCTTATGTGCTTTCTTTGACTCACATGTGCCAGTAATAACACTAATGGTCGTCTGGCTCAAACTCTGTGTTAACAGTGATGTGGAGAGTTCCCATCTGGTCCTCATGGAGAGATGGAGTATGTCCTTTATCCAGATGCAGAATGTGGGCACAGACTAGTGATCTGCTGCAAACAAATGGTCTGTGACATCAGCAGCAGAGCTGGACGCAGAACGCTTGCAGTGGAGGGCTGTTTTTCTGCCTTCCCACCACAGAAATTGTCATGATTTTTAAGAAAAGTAAAGTATCTTCCTGGTAGAATTTTATAAATTTTGCACATGTGAGAAATTGAATGCTGTGATTAGATTTCTATCTTTGTGTGAAGTGACACTTTGATTATATATATAATTTAGATGTCTTAATTATGGATATGGTCAGAAAAGCCATGGTAAAAGTAGTGATTTTACTTGTGTGTAACTTGTCTCCATTTATTCAAAATATCAATAATAATAAATATTGTAGTATTGTTATTATTACTGTAGTTTGAAATTAAGTCTGAAATTCCAAACTGTATTCTTTCTCACAGTTGGCATAGGAAAGGCTAGCTAATATAACATATTAATTTTTGTTTGTGATGTTTGGTATGGACAACTGGAGCAGGTAGAATACAGCTTGATTTCAGCCATTTCTGTTTTCCTCAAACCCAAATTAGATTTCAAAAGTAATTGGCAGATACTTTTTAAAGCAAGAAATTATGATTTATAATTTCTTTTCTGATCATTACCATTTCTGAGTCAATTTGTTGAGTAAGTAGTTAAACTTCATACAAATAGTTTAATTTGTCATAATCTTTTTCTGATACTTTTTAGATGCAAAGCTGTACTTTTAACACTTAGAATTGGTTAACTGATATAAAATCACTTATCAGAACTTGAGCAAGTGACTTTGGCTTTCTAAGTCTGGGTTCTTTTGTTTTTGGTTCTTGTGGCTTCTGATTAAGCTCATAAAGGCTTTTTAAAGGCAGACTTTTTAGAATGGGAAATTTCTCTTAGTTCCTGTTCCTAAGAGCAATTTCTAGTTACAAATTGCACTACGAATGTCTTTTGAAGTTGATAAGTTTAATGAATGGTCAAGAATATTAAATTTGAATACACTTATTTGAAGGAAAGAAGTATATTAATTTCTGTTTAAGGACTTTTTCAAGTAGTGTTTAGCTTTTAAAAATGTAAAATATTTGTCTAGTGTCTGATCTGTAATGTCTGCTTGCTCATCAGCTGTGAGTCAACCTGATTGCTTGCTACCTCTGGTCAGGAAGCATTCCCACACCACACTTTAGCACTGCCTACCTTGACTTGGACTTGTTGGTCCTTATTTTGTCTTCTGAGGCAGCACAGGACCTGTTCGCCCCTCTGGATGGCCATCTTAACCATTGCTCTTCATTTCGGAGTCCTTCCAGTCGTTCACTGTGAAACTTAGTTTCTGAGCCCTTTGTTTCCAGCTTTGATTTTCCTGTGGTTGGTTTTGAGCCTTCAGAAGTTTGCCACTTGGGCTGGGGAGATGGCTTACTAGTTAAGAGCACTTGCTGCTCTTTCAGAGCATCCGGGCTCTGTTGCCTAGACTCCAAACGACAGCTCACAATCATCTGTAACTCCAATTCTAGAGGATCTAAATCTCTCTACTAACCTCCATGGGTATCAAGCATGCACATTGTGCATGTGTGTACTTATAGGCAAAACACACATACACATAAAGTAAATAAATCTAAAAAAATTTCTTCTTAATGTGGCACTGCCCTAAAGGACTAATGACTCAAGATTATTGGCACTTGGGACCAATAGGTTGGTGCGCTTTGATTGATTTTAATTATATTGTACCTGCTTGTACTGAGTCAACCAGTACCTAGCACAGCACTAAGTACATCAAGAAAGTCTCTTTGAACTGACCTCCCACCTTGTGAAATCCAGATCTTGAGTACAGCAGCATGGCCACAAACTGCATAGAGAAGCTGACATGTACTTAGAGCGTGTCCTTTGCTCTCAGCTGACATGCACTTGGTAGTGTGGCCTGTGCACACAGCTGACATGCACTTGGTAGCATGGCCTTTGCTTACCTTTTTGTTTTCACATGTTTATTGCATGGGTCTATGGTTTGATATCTGACTTCTGAGTCTAAATGTAAAGTTGACATATATACTAGTTAAGCTGTTGATGCAGATCCTTTACACATCTATCATGCAACCCAATGATAACATCTTAGCCAATAGAAACTCCTAATTGTACCTTCAGGTTAAACATTTACTGAGCAGGTTTGCATGTAGACATTTGTATCAGAGGTTGAAAGAAACAGTATTTAATACAAGTAATTGCTTTAGGAGAAGGAGGAGCTCGAGTAGATTTGTTGTTTGTTATAACTGCTTAATAGGTGGCCTGCAGATCGTATATCTCTTTAATAAAACCCAAAAGACTTTATTCTAGATGATTACATAATAGATGATTACATAATTTTAGGCTCTGATAGTTACATAGGTTGCTATGGTCAAGTAGCTAATTGTGTTTTATAGAGACAGTTAACTCATCTGTCTTTCTGCTATTGTATGTTTAGATTTATAATAAAACATACATGATACCGCAGATGAAATGGCGGTAACATTTGCAATTCCACATGACTCCCCCACAACAGCCTGAAATGACCAACTTCAGAGGCAGTACCATCGGCCAACCCTCCTGAAATGACCAACTCCAGAGGCAGTACCATCGGCCAACACTTGGAGGGCCTTTGCTAGCTGGTGTGCCTTAAGGAGCAGGCTGGTAGTGATCCAGTGCTTGTCCTACTCTAAGTATCAAAGAATAGTTCTGAAATAGAGCTGGGACTTGATTGTTTCCTGGATGCATGAGAAAAGGATTATGGATTAAGTATTGTTTTAGTCCTAAAATGTAAACCCACAGTTTTTATTCTGTTATTGCCAAAGGGGCATAGATCCAGTCTTACTTTTTTTTTAAAGCATAAATTTGGCAAGTTTAGGGATTCAATAAATATTTATTGAGTGAATTAGTGAGTCTCAAATATTTTGGTAGAATTCCTTTATTGTTAAGAGTTTTGTGCTTAGGTTCACAAGGTGTCTCTTACTCCCCTACATCTGCTTTATATCTCTCCAGCCGTGCATTGTTTCTCACTGAGTCTTTTTAGACACAGGTTGTAGGTGATAAGCCCTGCCCTCCTCTGTTAGTGCAGGTGTGGGAGTTCTTCCTTGTTTTATTTCTTAGAAAAATAGGGTTAAATATCGTAATAACCTGTGTTTCTTCGTTGCCTCCATTCTTTTTTTTTTTTTTTTTTTTTTTTTTTTTTTTTTTTTTTTTTTTTTTTTTTTTTTTTTTTTTTTTTTTTTTTTTTTTTTTTTTTTTTTTTTTTTTTTTTTTTTTTTTTTTTTTTTTTTTTTTTTTTTTTTTTTTTTTTTTTTTTTTTTTTTGGTTTTTTGAGACAGGGTTTCTCTGTGTAGTCCTGGCTGTCCTGGAACTCACTTTGTAGACCAGGCTGGCCTC
>LR749911.1:408765-431270 GCA_902729485.2 Mus minutoides
AAAAAAGTTTGAGGATTAACTCAACAGCCACACCAGACCAGGACCGGGAAAAAATTAAACAGGTATTTAAACAGATGATTTTCCTTTTCAGGCTTTAACACATTTGAATGACCTTTAAAAGTGCTCATAATTGGGTTTAGACATTTAGTCTCACCTTGGGATTGTTACATTTAACTTTCTGGGATGGGGCAGGGTACATGCTATGGACCAACTAGTCTTCTGTATTTGGGACCATAGAGGGCAAAGTGTGTTCTCTCATGACAGAGCTTAGAGCATGGGGTGAGATAACTTGGACAGCTTTTGCAGTCAGACACTTGTCTACCCTGTGACCCTTGGATAGCCACAGATGACCTCTGCCGCTGGAAGTCATTAAGCAGTTAGAACACAGAGTCTGAAGTCAGAGGCTGTCCCTCTCAGTTTACCTGTCATACAGGCTACAGGCTTGAGTTACAGGGTAGTGCACAGCTTTCCTGTTCTGGTTAAATTCCTTAACTTGCCGTTCTAGGGTATGTCGATATTACACTACTTCCTAACTAAATTATTGCTTTTGTCTTTCCTATTTATAGTTTGCTGCACAAGAAGAAAAGAGACAGAAAAATGAGAGAATGGCTCAGCATCAAAAACACGAGAGCCAAATGCGGGATCTTCAGCTGCAGTGTGAAGCCAACGTTCGAGAGCTGCACCAGCTGCAGGTTAGACTCAGGAGCCTGGCAATAGGATATGCAGGGGCAGGGCGTTCATGTGGCTGCTGATGGCCGATGTGGAGAAAAGGCTAGAATTGATAGCTTGTGCTGCCTGTATAGACCCACAAGAAGAGCTGTACAGTGCCATAGACCCTTGCTGTTACTTCATATAACCAAGATGAATGTAAACAATGTAGCTAAATTAAAACCTCAGAAATAGTCTTTGAAAGTGTTGAATATGCCTTCTAGTATTAAGTGATGGCATGTTAATTTTAAGATTCTGAATTTATTTTTTTTTCCATTTAAAAGGATGTGGCTGGTTGTTTTTGTTTTTGTTTTGTGAAAAAAGTAAACATTTGGAAAATTTTGTTCAGTAGTAACGTGCTGATTTAGACTTAGGACAGTTTTGGAGTTCATGTTGCGTGCTTACGAGCCCATGTAGTGAGCACCTGGAATGATTACAGTTCTAGAGAGAAAGAAGATATTTTGATACTCTTGTGTGTTGGTTAATTTACTGGAGTAGAATACTTACCAAGTCCAAGTCTTTTACCAACTAGAAATGCAAAGGCCTAAAGTATTTCTACTTAAGTTCTTTTTATATGTTATGTTAGCAGCTTTATATGATATTTAGTATTTTTGCAAAAAGATAAAAACTTTCAAGAAAATGAAGGTATTTATACACTTATAAAACAGACTATTTCACAACTTTTGGCACTTAGTTTTTAAAGGAGAATTTGAATTTCCTTAATAGCTTGATTTTTAGCAAATAATTTGCTGCTTTGAAAGAAATTGTATCTGTTAAAAAGTGCTCCCAGCACTTGGGAGGCAGAGGCAGGCTACACAGAGAAACCCTTTCTCAGGGAGAAAAAAATTGCTTCATTGAGCTGAGAAAAATTTAATACCAACTTTATTTTCAGAATGAAAAATGCCACCTGTTGGTTGAACACGAGACTCAGAAACTGAAGGAGTTAGATGAGGAGCATAGCCAAGAGCTGAAGGAGTGGAGAGAGAAGCTGAGACCCAGGAAAAAGGTAACTTTCAAAGCTGTACTTCCTCTGCAGTGTGTGGTCCATGCCTTACCTATTACTGGTTCTTTACGACTTTGTATGAGGCACAGTGGCAAGAATGGATACAGAGATGAAAGGACAGCATCACTGTTCCCAGAGTTCAGGGTCTCAGGAACAGTGAGTGCAAGTTGGGATCATTGCTGAGGGGTAGGCTAAAACAGCATGCAGGGGCAGAGCTTGTGAGCACAGACAGTGCTGACATCTGTGAGGAGGCTGAAGAGATAGAAGCTGGCTGAGGTATGGAGCACCAGAGAGAATCTGTGAGGCAGGTGGGTAGGCTGGAAAGGAATGGGATGAGTGGAGAAAATAGAGCAAGCAAAAATATTATTACATGTGGAAAATTACAAATAGTTCTCCTCGCAGGCAGTACAGGGACTAGGGCATTAGGGAGGAGACCACAGTCTGCAGATGTCAGCTGGAGCCACAGTAACAGGTGAACTACATTTAAGATATGAGACAGAAGAAGGGCTTGTTTCCCCTTTCTCTCCATTTCCCTTGTTTGTAGCGGGCTCCCCTGCTGGCCTGATGGCACTGGCTAACCATTGTGTCTGGCTGTCACTCTATAGTTCACATCTCTGTGACATCAACCTTGCTTTTCTTATGGGTTTCCAGCCTGGTGTACATCCCAGTGACTCTTCACCCATGTAAATGTGTACTTAGCTTTTACTGTGTGTCAGAGATTTTCTAGAGGTGTCAGGCTTTGTTTTAACCACAGTTCAAAACTGTCATAGGTTGTATAGGAGGTATATTTAAACTTTTAAAAACTAGTATGTATTGATTAAGGGCATAAAGTCATAAAGGCCATAAAGGTAAGGCTTCTTGCTGCTTGTTCTGAATAATTTTGACATTTAATATTTATTTGTAGGCTCAGTTTTCCCTGTTTGTATGGATGATGCTGTTAAGACAGTTAAGGGCTGGGGTGTGGCTCAGTTGGGAGCTTGCTTGTCATGGTGTTCAGTGTTCAGGCATGTACCACTTGGTAGGTAGAGGCAAGAGGATCAGAAGTTCAAGATTACATGATGAATTCAAGGTTAGCCTGTGCTTCATGAAACCCAGTATCAAAAAGAAGATGGGAAACCAGTTGAAGGAGTGATTGAGGTGTGTATAGCAGTGTCTCAGGGCTTGAGGACACAGGTGCTTATATTGCCAGGACTGTTCACTGGTGGTATTATTATTACTGTTTTGAGCCAGGGTTTGCTTGTGTATCATGCTGGCCTCAAACTTTCAATTCTCCTGCCTTGGGCTTAGCAGTACTGAGATGCAGGTGTGCCCACTGCACCCAGCCCACTGGTTTTTGTTACCAATGTGAACTTTGCCCTCTCATTTCATTGTCTTCTAGGTGCCCTGTCTTCCCTGTCTCGTTCCCAATGTATGTGAGGTCCTTATCTTTGATTTCCACCTCAGCTTTCTGTGTCCTGGCTTATTTATTTGGTTTTCTGTGTTATATTCTTTCCCATTCTTTGCCACCAGATCTGTTTCTCTTTTGTTGTATTCCATGAGAATATAAGCCCCTTTGAAACAGGGAGTTTATCTCTGTTCACTGATCTGACGCTTGCTATTAGAGTTCTTGGCACATTCTAAGTGATTACTGCACCCCTATTGAAGCTGATAGAAGAATGTCAACTCAGCATCCATCAGATTGAGCTCAGTAATCATCTCCACTTTCCTCCCTCCTGTAGCCTTACCAACAGGAAATATGCTTTCCACGTCCTCTCTCATAAGTGACATCCAGATTAGAAACCTGGCTCACACAGGTTAGAAATCTGCAGTATTGGCATTCAGAAGGTGTTAACTGTGACTCCTTTCCACTCTCTCTTCTGTTGCTACACTTGCTCAGCCATGTCCTCATGGGCTTCTGTCCTTAGTTCCTCTCCTTAATCTCATTTGCCTGCTGTCACCAGAGTACTTATCCTGAACATCTGAAGAGATGTTGATAAATCGTGAGTTCCACCGGTGTGACTTTGACGTGTTCACAGTAACACAGTGCGCTGTGAGCTTTCTCACTTAGTGTGCGCAGTGTGCACAGACTGTGTGCTTCCTACAACTTCTGTGCCGCTGTCACTGCTCCTATTCTCTGTCCTGCCTGTCAGTTAACCATTGCTTCATGGCCACGCTCATGCTCTGCCTCTTCAGGGGAACCTTCTTGTGCTTTGTTTCAACCCGAATAAGAGCACTTTCCTTTAAATGACTCATTGCAGTCACTGATAGCATCCATTCAGTTCACTATAACAAAATACTGTAAGATGAAGGCTTGAGAAGTCCGTGTCTGGAATTCTGCATGGCCATGTTTTGGTGAGGGCCACCTTCTTCAGAGAAGAGCTCTCTGCCTGCCTCTTAAAAGAATAGTATTTGGAGGGCTCTGCTCTTGTGTCCTAATCCCACTCAAAACTTGTGAGGGGGAGTATAGTTTAGATCTTAGGTTTATGCAGCTTGTTGTTCAGTGTGGAAGAAAGACATGCATGTCATTAACTGAGGCAAAAAGCAGGTAACACTTACTAAAAGCTGTCACAGTCTGCGTGCTTACATGTGATGCTCACATGGCTTGCCAACAGATAAGTTAGGTAGGGACCCTCTTCTGTTGAAGAGAACAGATCTGAATCTTGAACCTGGAGCTATTGCAAAGTATGTGGTCTTAAGTATTGAATAAAATGTTTGGGGCTAGAAATTGTTTCTGTTTTTATTTTTGGTTATTTTAAGATTAAAAAGTTATGCATATGCATTTGCATCTGGGTGTGGGCTTGTGCATGTGAGTGCAGACGCCAGTGGAGACTATCAGATCTCTGGAGCTGGAGTTACAGGCAGTTGTGAGCCACCCAGTGTAGGTACTAGGAATTGAACTGGTCCATCTCTCCAGCCCCTGGGCAATGGTTTAGTCTTGGTTGTCAGAATAAATTCTTTGTACAATGTAAAACAGTGCATAATTGTTTGTCTTTTCCCCCTTAAGACACTGGAAGAAGAGTTTGCCAGGAAACTGCAGGAACAGGAAGTGTTCTTTAAAATGACTGGGGAGTCCGAATGTCTTAATCCATCAGCGCAGAGCCGGATCTCTAAATTCTACCCTATTCCCACCTTACATTCCACCGGGTCATAGCAACAGTGTCCTCGTCTGGATTTGGCTTCTAAGTACGTCATTGTATTTTCTTCATCTTCCACAGTGTGTATGACCACAGCGACAATCACCTGCTTCATCTTCTTGGTGGTTTTAAAAATTTCTTTCTTGGATTTTATTGTTAAACAAAGATGAAGGGCAGACGAACTAAGACAGATGCTAGGCCCTGTTGGCGACATAGCATCTCTCAGTAATTCCCTAAGGTGATTTTGTATATTGACCTTAACTATTGTATTCTTTAGACACTGTTATTGAAAACTGCCAGAGACATAATGTTTAAAGTTACTTGGAAAATATATCTGTTACATCACTAAGTATTAATAAATATTGTTTTACCCGATTTCTCAATGATGCTAAATTCTATAGAAAGGACTCTGCTATAGAATTGGAATAATTTTCTTTTGGTAAACCAACTCTTATTTTAAAAAAGCCATGAGTTAGAAAATACGTTATTGATTCAGTACATAGATATATTTTTATCACTAAACAGGATCAAAATCTTTTAAAAGAGAAAAGTTATTTCAATAATTTGTCACAAACATTAGCCTGTGTGGGTAGGAACTAATTATTAAGGTGCTAATTTTATTAAGATAGTGCCTAAAACACTAAATTTTAAGCATATGTAAAATGGGGTTTTCCTTTTGGTCAAGAGGAACAAAGTACCCTTCTCACTGACATCACTGTTTTAAAAACTTGCTTATATTACCATTCAGTAGAAAATTACATCCTAAAACAAATGGTGTACAAAGTTTGGAAAGATGGAAGAACTAGCTTTAAAATGTGAGTTGGTTGAGCTCTCCCCTTTACTCTCTGAATGATAACCTACAACTCAGCGAGTTCTGTCACTGAGAGCTTAGCCCTGAGCTACAGTCACAGCTACAGTTCTGAAGCTAGTCTTAGAAGTGTTTGTCCACAATGGATTTTCATTCATATCAGGCACATACCCAAAGTGACACTGGGTTGTTTCCAATGAGGTTATTCAAGTGCACTTTGGTTTTATTTTGTTCCATGTTTAAATTAATTACTTTGAGAAGAAAAGTCCTGAAGTCTCTATCATGTAGTTGTTGGTACATGTGATTGTTGATGAAATGTTCACTCTTAATTCCTTTTGAAGTTCAGAATCTCAGCCACATGTCAGGTCAACAGTGTTATAAACAGCACATTTGTAAACGATGCTCACTGCCTGCCATTGGCAACCTGTTCTCTTCTAAGAGTGCTGGGTACCAAATTGTTACCAGTATTTAGTTATATTTTGAGGTTGGTGAAAAGTAGAAGTCTCAGTGTAATGTGGGGATAGCAGTTCATGTAGGAGCCATAGATGTCTGTAGAGCTTTCTCGGCGTTCATTTGAAATTTTGGATGCTGAGCTCTACCTGGTTTAGATGGTTTAAAAATGCATGTGTAATTTTAATTTTATAATTATTTTGACAAGCATAATTTTTTTCTGGACAACCTTGTAGGTAGCCTTAACTTTTAGCCAACTTTGTTTTTTTATATAAATATATATATATATATATATATACATATATAATGTATGGTTGTAAATTCATACACTTATCACATGAATGTGTTACTATATACAGAATTCATAATGCTTTATTTTCAGATGCTGGGTTGAAAACTGCTTGAAAGCCTTTAAATATATATCTTTATAAAGTAATATTCAGGATGATGATGGAAATTGTTTATATTGTTATGATAAAAGATGGTATTATGTTACCTAATGTATTTAATGATTTATTTGAAGAGGGAGAGGGGAGGAAGGCTCTCATACCACTTTCTCCTTTGAATTTTTACAAATTAATTCTTCAGTCAGTGGATTTTCTTTTCAGTTTCATTCAGGTAATTTAGACATGATTTGATCTGAATATCTGCCCTTCCTGTTCCTTGACATTTAGAGCATCGTGTCTGGGAGGGAGGTAAAGGGCGTCTCCCTGAGGCCTGTCCTCTAGATTCCCTGCTCCTGCTTGGAGTTTTCTTCCAAGCACGGCTGCCTTCCTGAGTGTGCAGGGACTGTTAGTGGAGCACACTCATCTCAGCACTTCAGGTTATGCATAGGAAGTGTTTTGTAACAGAACGTACTGTTTCTAAACAAACCTGCCTACCCCTCAGGCCTTATACCAAGTAGATAATAGTGACTGTTCTTTCCTGCATGAAGTATAGGTGGGGAGGGGCTGAGGGGCAAAGGCATTCATTCATACAGTCAGTCCATTCCTGATTAGGTCATTCAGTTGCTATGGCAGAATGTGCCATGCAGTGCATAAAGGAAATTGTCAGCAGTCGCCTCCCCATTCCCTGCATGCTGTGGACGTGCCACACCTCCTCTCGCCTCTGCAGGTCCAGCTCCTAGAGCCCTAGATGGGGCTTCTCCCTAACCCTGTTGAGGCTCAGGCTGTGGGCCGCTGAATTAGCTGTTGTTTTAGGTGCAGTCATATTAAGCTCTTTCTTACCTTTCCTGTGTGTCAGGAGGACATTTGGAGTGTTTTTAGGTTGCTGAGAATTTTGGAAGCTTCTCACATGACAGGACAAGGCAAGTTGTACCTAAGCAGGGAGCAGAACCAGAGCTACCTCTCCGCAGTGTTTTCTCAAGCACGCGCTCTCAGGCACATGGGGCCCTCGTGGGGGCTCTCTGATCTCTCGAGCATCAGCAAGTCTCAGAAGTGATTGTCTTTTGTACTCTTCCAGGTCCCTCCTACCTTTATACTTTCCCCATTCTACACTGTGCTTATTAAATGACAAAGACTCTTCTAAGAAGCCAAATTCGGCCAAATTAATAGCTAGAAACATTGCAGAATGAAACACCTAGAACCGCAGTGGAAGAAGAGAGGAGAGCATCAGCTCTCCGAGAGCCTTCTGGTCCTCTCTGCGCAGTGAATGTGGAGGACGCGGGGTGGGGATTTTAATGTTTCTCTTCAGTCAGAGGCAGCAGTTGATGTCTGTCATGCTGTTCTTTGGCTGACATGGTTTTAGTAACGCTTTAAAATTTCTGCTACAGAGCTAGGAGTAGAGTGTTTTACCAGTTTCAAATGTTGGCTGCAGCTTAAAAATGTGATTCTTTGCAGTATAATAAGTTCACAAGCTAAGTTTTCAAAGAGAATTTTGTTTCACATTATGCTTCTTGTCTATTTGGGATCAGAAACATGCCTTTTCAATCATGGGATTGTCAAACAATAAAGCTATTTCTTAATCTATTTTGGGGAATTTTCTTTTTAATTAAAGCTTTTGGTTCTAGTTATATTTTAACCTTTTCTTCTTCCCAGTCTTCTGACCTTCTATATTTATCATTGATCCTAGCTATCTGATATATATTCATTCTCTCTATCCCTCTCTGTCTCTGTCTCTCTCCTCTCTCTCCCCGCTCCTTCTCTTCTCTTCTCTTCTCTTCTCTTCTCTTCTCTTCTCTTCTCTTCTCTTCTCTTCTCTTCTCTTCTCTTCTCTTCTCTTGTCTCTGTCTCTGTCTCTGTCTCTGTCTCTGTCTCTCTCGTTATTACCTTGCTGGTAAGTACCTTCCACCATGTACCTTCCTCCTTTGGGAGATGTTTAACGTGTCTATGTTACCATGTGGGTGTGTGTGCTTTTATTTCCTTCTCTTCTCCCTGGGATAGATTGTTTGTTTCAAGTCAATGAAAAATCATATGATAAAACCCCCTCCGCTTAGCAGATGCGGCGGCTGCCTTGTTTGGCTGGGTGCAGCTTGGTTGGAGGGAGCTACTGATGTCATTTTCTAATCTCAGAGCATTGTGTGCTGTTGAGCTCATCCTGATCACTCCTCACTCTTCCAGTGAAACAAAGAAGCTCACATCCACTGCTTTCCAGCCAAAGACATGGCTCATGGCTGGTACCCTCTTTTTGTGTTTTTTTTTTTCTGGAGAAGTTGCACAGTTAGACTTTCCTCCCTTTTCTTCTGGGTGTACGACTCTATGAAGACTTTTAGATGATGTCTTTGTAAAGTCTAGTAACAAGGGAACATTTCCTAGGCCTGATTAATCAAGATAAGAATCATTAATAAGTAATATTGAGCTCCAAAGTAGTGTTTCACAGGGTTTTCATTATGAAATTGATAAATTCTTTAAAAATTAAAAGATGCAGTGCATTTATTATTCAACGCAGTGGGTTCTTTCCCCTGTGGGTAGAAAAGCAAGTTATCTGAGATTGTGATGTCCGAATGAGTTCACTTGCAAATATTCTCATGTTGGTTCCTTTAGGCAACCATCGGGTTATAACAGCCAAAAGGCCGTGCGGCGTTCTGAATCTTGGCCCATGCCTTGGTGCTGCTCACAGCTGCTTGTGGGAGTGGCTCTGAGTTCTGTGTTTTCTCTGAGATGGTATGTGAGGAACCCGGGAGAGAGCATAGGGAAGAGCAGAGGTGTGGAAGCGGGTTTACATTAATCTATGCGTATTCAATTGAGAGTCCCAGCTTGTAACAAATTAACAAGTCGCCCTTGCCAAGGGCAGACTCCGCTGTTATAGGTGTACATTTTCCTTCGTAGACAGACATCTTCATCTACATATTTGGCTACCAGTCATACATTAATTGCAAAGAAGCTTCTAATTTGTTGTGAATGTGTTTAGATTTCAAGGAGCTTAGAGAAAACAAAGTGCTCTGTCTGGTGTGTCCAGATTGAGGTAGTCGCTCTGTCTGGTGTGCCAGATTGAGGTAGTCGCTCTGTCTGGTGTGCCAGATTGAGGTAGTCGCTCTGTCTGGTGTGTCCAGATTGAGGTAGTCGCTCTGTCTNAAGTGCAGGGTGGGTGTAGTTTCCTCAGCATCAGGACTTCTGATTCCCCTTTCCCCCCCTCCTTGCCCACTGCCCCTCTTGTCCTGTCCTGTCTGCTGTGGTCTAGTGTGGTGTCATAATTGTTACTTCTGGCCTGTACCTGTGGACACAGGCCATAGCTACGACCAGTCAAGCTTTCTAAGCCAGTAGGAAGGTGATTGGCATCTGTACCATGGTAACTGTCTGAAATGTCACCTCCTTTGAGGAAGTCAACTTCTGAGTTTTCTCAGTTGCAAGAGTCACTTCTGTGACTGGAGAATGCAGAATGAAGAGAGGAAGAAGGAGCTGACAGCAGCCTTTGTAACATAACCCATCGCACGTCACCTACAAAGGCCCCCATTCCCATTTTCCATTTTCTGGGCTCACTTTTTAGGCAAAGCTCCAAGATCCCCAGCCAATAGTTATGTAACTGGCTTCTGAGGCCTAGCAGAGGCCTGAGCTAAGTGCTAAAGAAGCCAGGGAGCTCAGATCTATGTAGCAGAGAGGTTAAGTCTCATATTAAACATTGCAGCTATTCCAAAAGGCCCACCCAACCAATGGAGCTATTTCAGATTGTATGTCTTTGAATTTTCTGTATGTTCATATTTTGTTCAGACAAAAACAAGTGTCACTGGGTGATTCGGTCTCAGGAGGATGGGGACCCTTGAACATAGGCACCCAAGAACTGGTCCAGGTTCTTAGTGGCTCTGCCAGGTGCAGCTTACGGCTTGATGGCAATACTTCTCCTCCTTCTCCCAGTATAGACTTGGTCACCTGAAAGTCCAAAGATGGGCAGGGTTATTACCTTCTGGCCTATGAGCTCAGGAAGACCAGTGACACCAACAATGATTGCTAAAAGGTGGCTTGGAAGATTAATCCTTTGTAAAACTATTTTTCTCCCTTTCAAGTTATCTCCCTATTTTGTTACGAGGTTCTTTCTCACTCTGTGACAGCTCCGGTCTTCCCTTTTCCCCAGCTGTGCAACACCATTTTCTGCATTAGTTTTTGCTTGATTTTCTCAGGCTAGCCCAGAATCAAATGACCTCTTCTCAGAAGTCACACACCGGTGCCTACCTTTGTCTCCTTTCTCTCCTTTGTTCCCTCTGGGGCCGGGTGGCCCTGGAGGACCTCGTGGTCCAGCAGGGCCCCTGTCACCTAGAAGGACAGAGGGCATGACCAGTGTGTATGAGTACAGAGCCGAAGGCGTGGCACAGTGCAGCACTAAGGCATAAACAGCTGATCCTGGGATCCCTGCTGTCACTCACCTTTGGGCCCTGGGGTTCCCACATCTCCCTTCTGGCCAGGTGGTCCTGGTATAGTGCCGTAGGCTGCAAGGAAGGAAAGAGTCTAGATTTAGACTAGAGCTTGCCTGAGGCTTGGGAGGTCAAGTGCCCACGAGAGACTAAGCAGCAGGCCAGTGCTGGGCAAGCCATGGAGATATGCTTACTTCGGAAGAAGTCCATGAGGTCTTGTGTCACATTGCTGTAGGCTGAGAAGACCCTGCTGATGCCAGGAGGGCCTTGGGGCCCAGGTGGACCTTGAACAGTATAGGCCATCCCTTGTAGCAGACCCTGACCTGCAGAATGCCAGGGTACTGGTGTAGGAAGCAGCATACCACTTCACTGCCGAAGGGCAGTATCCTCACTCAGAGCAGCTAAACTAGATGAAACTGGCTTGAAGGAAAAGCTCTGCAGCTTCCTTCGCTATCCATCAGACTGGGCTGACCTGTTGTGACAGTCCTCAGGGACATTAGGACTACAGGATGTGCTGATAGCTAAAGGGAGAAAGGACCTCCTGGCTAACAACTGCAAGGAAGCCCTGTCAGAAAGCTGCTCCTGTCAGACTTGTGCCCTGTTCTGCACAGCTCAGGTGTCAGCACTGGGGTCCCTTGCACTGAGATGGTATAGCATGAAAGAGGGGTCTTCTCTCTTTCTGTCCCCACCCATCTGATTCCAGAGCTGCTATCTATACAGTCCAAGTACATAAAAAACGAGGGCCAATCTGCAAAGCCTAGATGCTGAGGTGCACACATGCTCCTCCCCCCTCTGAGATCCACAGGTTCTGACTTACGCTGCATGCTCTCTGACACCCGCACTGCCAGCTTGTTGTAATCTAGGTCTCCAGTGAAGCCGTCCCGGAACGAGTCACCATTGGTGCCATATATACCACCACCTGCAGCTGCCCCATAACCTCCGCCTGGGCCGATGTCAGTACCATAGGGGCCCCCATCTCCTGCACCAAAGGCTCCACCTTCACCCAGAGAGCCTCCGTTGGTTCCCCCTATGCCCATGGAAGAGCTGTAGGAAGTGTCCCTTCTGGCTGAGGAGCTGCGGCCCCAGTTGTAATTCTCCCTTAAGTGACCATCTCCAGGTGGTCCCTGTGGCCCCGGAGGGCCTGGAGGGCCGATGATGAAGCCGCGAACATCAGGACCTGTAGGGTAGGAAGATGCATTTCATTACCCCAGACTCTGGTGGACAAAAGAGTTGGGAGCTAGGGGTCTCTGGGGTTTTAACACCCCTTAGAGCGAACTTTGAGGCCCTTGTGCATGTAAAGAAGGATGCTGATGAGCAGAAACTGGTTTGTCTGGACTGCTGACCATCCTGTGCCTCCTGCAGAGGAGTCGTGAAGGTCTAGGGGGAGGGCACGGGACACCAACATCAAGGTACCTACTTGTGAGGTAGCTAATCAGCTCGCTGCGGAAGTTGTCACTATTTTCAGCTGCATAGTTGGACAGAGCTGCTGAGACACCTGGGGGCCCTCGAGGACCTGGGGGCCCTGGTGGGCCTGGAGGGCCTGGGATGGAGGACAGACCAGCGGCTATGTGAGAGGGGAAGGAAAGAGGAAGGTCAGGATCCTGGGCAGAAAAGGCTAGATTCTCAGCCTGGCCTTGACTTACTGTGGGCCCCCTCACCCCCCATGGATTGGATACAAGAGATGGGGGGTGGAGTAGAGGAGAGTGAGTGAGGTCTAGGTGGTCCCTTTCAGGCATCATCTGGGAATGGCTGCTTCCAAGGGGCCCTTCCACCCCTCACCCCATACATATCCTATGTCCTAGACCTTCATTACCAAGGTATTACATTATGTCCTTGTTAAGTGACTGATCACATGGCTCATGAGCTCTGCAAAGGCTACAGTGAGGAGCTTAGTTTCTTCCCATTTCTTCCCCTGCCAAGGCTCATGGCTCCTCACAGCTGTGTGACCCTGTCCAGGGCCCCAAGGCCCTCCTGGTGTATGCTCCACTGGGGAATGGCACATTGATTCAGTTCTCCATGGCAACCCTAGAGAGGACTGGGGATGCCCTCAAAGTCAGGCTGCAGCCCTCAGCCTGTCTCTTCTGCTCTCTAGTGTCCTACTGTGCAGGTATGATGAGAGGTCCTCCACACTGATGCTGGACCATGCACTGCCTGGCATCCCGGGTGGACCTGGGGGCCCTGGAGGTCCAATGATGTCTCTGTAGTCAGAACCTGGGACATCAGTGGATAGTAAGTAGTCAGTCACAGCCTGAGCCAAGGTTTCAGTTTCCATCCCAAACCTTTTGACAGATGTTCCTGCTTGGCCTTACCTCGGAGCATGGTCAATAGCTCCTCGTAGGATGTTCCTGGCAGGCCTGGGGGTCCCGGTGGGCCAGGATGCCCAAAGCTGATCCCAGAACCTAGGGAACAAGGTCCCAAGTAGTTGGAGACTCAAGTGGGACGGGGGCGGGGGAGGGGTGGATACAAATGGCCAGTCCAGGAGGAGGGCAGATAGTGATTCAGAAAAAAAATGAGGTCTGAGGAAGGGAAAGAACGGTGGTAGGGAGGAAGATAGAAAGGAGCGCTATGCAGACACAGTGTGGGCAGTGGCGCACAATAGGGGGCACTGAGCAGAGCCAGCTGCTGGGTACAGAGTGCCTGTTTGTGCATGCGTACACCCGTGTGCTCCTCTGGGCTTCTTTTGCTTTGCTCCCAGACTTGCTCTTTCTCCGAGCAGCTCTGGAGACTGCTGTCTCTGCAGGGGTCAGGGCAGCTGGTGGGCAGAGGTGGGGGTGGCCAGTGGGGCTGTCTCAGCGGGGTTGGATGCCCTCATCTTTACTCTGTGCCCTCCGAATCACTCACTTGACATATAGTTGAGAATGTGTCTGCTCAGCTCCCCATAGTCCAAAGACAGGAGGGACCCATCTCCACTGACGCCTGGTGGCCCTGGGGGACCAGGAGGACCCACCAGATGCTGACGTAGGTACTGCCACACATCGTTCCCTGGAAAGGAGAACTCCTGAGCCTTCTGGGTCAACCTAGAAGCCCAGTTGTATCTACCTGCCCAGACTGGTTCCCAGTAACTGCTTGAGTCTGGTTCTTGGTGTGCATGCATTGGTCAGGGGAAGTCAGCCTTCCTCTAGGGGCCTGTAGTGGAGGAAGCTGGGGGATTCCCTCTCCCACTTTTGACGCATTTGTGACCCAGCACTCAAGGCAGGACAGTGAATGAGCAACTCCTGGTCGCAGAGGACTTCTTCTTGCTTGCCACCCTAACAAAGTTCACCCAGGGACACATGCCCTCCAAGTGATGACAGAAAGGAGCAAAGTAGCCCTACTCTTTGCCCACTGTGGCTACTCACGTCGCAGCATGGCCAAGATATCTTCTGAGGAGGAGGCAGCAGACAAGCCAGCACCGTAGCCTGACGCTGTGGGAAGAAGACCTTGGCTGACCTCCTTGGTCTTGGAGCAGACCTTCTGCATCCAGACTCTGAAAGGTCAAGTCAGCTAGTCACTGTCTTTGGGTGAAATGAACGAATGGAACATTTCAGCTTAGTCAGGTCAGAAGAGGCCAGAAATAGATGTTGGCTTTTCATAGGGAGAGCCGCGTTCTAGAATGAGTTTTAGCCTAACTCCTCCTAGACACTGCCAAGCTAAGGGTCCCTTTTTGAATGTAGAATCAAAGGTGGAACAATCAGTGAATTAAGAGATGAGCTTCGGGGAGCAGGGGGGACTCGTTAAGGGCAACAGCACAAGAAGTGTCACAGACTTACATCGCAAGTAGCTCATGACCTGGCTTGCCAGCTGGGAATAGTCGAAAGTCTCTCCTGTGATGGTGATGACAGGCCCTGGGGGACCTGGTGGGCCTGGGGGACCCTGAACTCCTGAGAGATAAGTCCTGATGTTGTCACCTGCCAACGAGGGAGGACGTGGTCAAGCCTGCTGCCAAGAGCATCTGACTTCCCTATGATCACAGCAGGAGGAGAGCCCTGGTCCCCACAGCATCTGAGCCTAAGGCCTGTGCTGTCCATGAGGGTTTGGACTGACAAGACTCCAGTTAGCCATCTGTTTGCCATATCACCCTATATACAGGGATGGGAGGGGCATGAACACACTTGAGAATGTGCTCATGTGTGTATGTGTGTTCCTGTGTGTGCATGTAGATTTCCAAGTAGGATGAAGATGATGTGTGTGGGTGTGGGTGTGGGTGTGTGTATAATGTGTGTGTATATACGTATACACACATCATACACACCCCCCCACACACATATACATGTTGGTCAGCTCTCTGACTGCAAGCCAGGCTTCATGGGTAGAAGCCTTCACATAGATGACCATGCCAACCCTCCTTTTCCATCTCCCTCAGCCTCCGTCCACAGTGTGGGGTGATGAAGAACTCACTTTGCATATACTCAGCGATGTAGTGCTGGATGTCCTGGCCAGAGCTGCTGAGGGAGCCCGGAGGCCCAGGGGGCCCTGGAGGGCCAGGGGGGCCCTGCGTGTACAGAGTGCTTGATGATGCTCCTGAGGGAAGAGAAGGTATCCTGACTCCTTCACTCTGGGCAGCCCAGGGCTTTGTGTCCCTGCCTGCTCTGAGGAACTAGGATTGTGGCTAGCAAAGGGGGCACATCTGCAAGGGGAGCGGAGCTGGGTGCTGGCCCAGGCCAGATGTCCTCCTGCCCCTCCTTTCTTCTAGCACTCTGCTCCCCACCTCAGCTGCCCTCCTCTCAGAGCCCCGGAGCTCCCGGGCCTGCTCCATTCTCTTCTTTGGTCCCCAGGCACAATCCACTGACATTGGATTTGCCATCAAGCTCCCTCCGAGGATGGGAGAGGAAGTTTGTTCTCGTTTAATTCTTACCATGAGAAAGACCACCAGAGATGCCAGGAGTACCTGGGACACCAGGATCACCTGCAATCCAAATTGAGAAACCCTGTGTCCTGTGTACTTCTTTCTCTGGGCAGCTCCGGAGCCAAGTTCAGCACCCTTAGTGGGTGCAGTCATTCCATGCCTACACAGTCTTGCTTGCAAAGATACCCATCTCTGTTTGGGGAGGCTTCTTAAGATCTGGAATTGCTGGGCCTGCATCCCTCTTTGAGCACACACATACACACAACACACACACACACACACACACACACACACACACACACACACACTCTGCACTGAGGCTTACACATACTTAGCTATCCACAGTCTACTTGTATGGACCAAGTGCACAAGCTCAGAGTTCTTGGGGGGATCAGCTCTTGCTACCTCACCCCCTAGCCCAGGTTAGGTTTCATGTGTCCCGATGTCCTCTGAGCCAGCAGGTACTGTGATTTCCACTGGCCACTGAGAGAGAGCATGGGGGCTCCAGAACCTGGGGCCTCTCACTCCACACAGTCAATCAGGTGGACACTGTTGACAGTCCCTGACCATCCTGCCTCTCTCCTGCTCCCACCCCATGCTGAGCTGCTTGTGGGCCGTGGTAGGAGGATCAAGAAGTACTCCCGCCTGACCTGCCGCCTCCACATTCTTTGGCCACTAGGCAGATGGGAAGAGAACACAACATGCTGGCTTCAGGCACCCCAAGTCACTGCTCTTACCTTGGTCTCCCTTAGGACCTGGGGGGCCGGGTGGACCTGGAGGGCCAGTGAAGAAGGTTTCTGCAAGGAAGGAAACGGTGGGGGTGTGGATGAAGTGCTGTTTCTGAGGAAGCAGCAGCTAGCACAGATCCTGGCACAGGGCAGATGCTCAGCCGGACATCCGCCGTGCATGGATCTGTAAGGATGTGTGTTCAGGCGTCTGCATGGTCAGAGGGTTGCACGTGTAAGTGAATGGAAAGGTGACTATGCAGATGATGGATGGGTGGGTGCGTGAATGGGGGGCAAGCTCTGTCCCCCGAGGTGCTTGCTCTTCCTTACTCCCTCTGTTTCTTGGTTAGCATCATCTCCCTGTTGTGCACCTCCCGGCATCCTTCCTGCTTCATCAAACCCCTAAGTGCAGTGACCAGGCCTCCCGGGTTACTCCCCGAGGGCAGAGCTCACTCTCTTTCTTCCAGCCAGGTTGGTCAGTGTAGTTGGGTTGAGGTAAGAATAGGTGTGACTGGATGCCTCCAATGTTACCTGAGTCAGTCAGGAAGGATCCTGGTGGTCCCGGTGGGCCTGGTACACCTTCCCCTAAGGAAAAGAAGCCAGGATTCAGTCATGCCAGCAGGTGAGACAAGAGCCCCACCAGGGGACAAATCAGGAATGCGCTTCCTGGGAGCCAAAGACACTGGGTGGGCTCTGGGCTTCCTTGTCTCCCACAGCCCCTGTCCTTATCCCCTCCTAGGGGCAAGGAGTTCGGCTCTCGCCTGGTGGGCCTCTGGGCCCTGGTGGGCCTGGGATGGAAGGCCCTGCAGAAGGAAGAGGAAATACCGGCTTTAAGGGGCTGACTGACTCCTGAGGGCTGAACTTCCTCATGAAGAGACTCACCGGCTTCCAAAGATCAGTGAGTTCTTACCTGGTGGCCCTCGTGGGCCAGGTGGGCCAGGGGGACCTCGTAAGTCAACACCTTCTGTAGAGAGAAGCAAATAGAAACAGAGAAGGCTGAGGCCACACTCTTCACCATGTTCTGAGCCTTTTACCAGGATGCCTGGTCTCTGGGCTGCAACCCATGCCCCATTTGCACAACGCCCGTAGGTCTCCATCTGCTGAGATGCCCCTGTTCTGAAGCACAGAAGAGGCAGACAGCTGACAGTATGGGCGTGGGACAGGGGAGTGATAGGCAGGAATTTGGATTTCTGTGCCAGAAGGCCAGTCAGGGTTCAGTCCCTGCTTCTGCATATCTAGCTGGCAACTTTAAGCACCTTTTCACCCTCTCTCAATCTTTCTCCCACCGTACACCAGGGCCGCTGAGACCCACCCCCTAGGGATGATGAGATGGCTCAGACCCAGCAAGACGCCACCAAGTGCTAAACCCCTAATGTGCTGGATTCACACCACTGGGCTTCACGCTTCACACCACTGGGCTTCACGCTTCACACCACTGGGCTTCACTGCATTTTCACTGCTTGGCAGCCCAGGTGGGAGGCCGGCCCAGGTGGGACACCCAGCTGTGGTCTGTCCCCCTTGGGCTCTTTTCCTGTGACGGAGAGTCCAAGGACACCCATCCAGCTTTCCCAGGTAGCTTTGTTTGACTCCTGCCAGTCACACTCACTCCCAACACCTGACCTAACCCAGGTCCTACGGGAAGGCCACAGCCTGTCAGCTGTCATATTCTTGGCCATGCCTCTCACACCAGGCATTCTCTGCTGTTCTTACCAGCTCCCCCTGCAGAGCAGAGAGCATGGCCGTTCTGAGGTGACACTTGGCAATGACTCACTGGTGCCCCTACCCGGGGCCCTGTCAACAGTGTCATGTCTTCCATTCCCTCCCCAGCGACACCTGCCCTGGACGGTGCCTGCACTCACGGGCAGAGAGGATCTCGGAGATGGAGCTGCCACTGCTTAGGAATGAGTCACCGGCAAGTCCTGGCTCCCCTCGTGGGCCTGTGGGGTGGACACAGGGTTAGCATGCACACTGCTTCGAAGAAGTTCTATGGGGTAGGGCCAGATTCAGGGGGGGGGGCCAATTGAGGGAGGGTGTGGCAAGGAAGGGAGGGACCTAGAGGAGAGAGGCTGCATTCCAGCCGAAGGAGGAAAGAGAGACAAATATGGGAGAAGAAAGCCAGGGCAACAATGGCTTCTACTTCTGCCTTCCACTGTTATCTTGATACTTGGACAAATCACTGGACAGTAATGTTATCAGAGTCTGGTCATCTGAAGGCCAAGGTCTATGAAAATGGTCTGCTTCACCTTGACCAGAACACTACAGAGCCTCAGTCTTCCTGTCCTGAGGAGCCCTGACCCTCTTAGAAATATGGGAGAGATGAGAGAAGGCTCTGTAGGGCCTGTGGTGAAGAGAGGCCTGTTGTGGAGAGTCCAGGGGGCCCTACTGTCCCCTACCCCTTATCTATAATTCAGGGACTTAAACCCCACCCCCACTGCACCCCCCATCCCACCCCAGCCTCCCCCAGCCCACAGCCTGTGGTTTTACAGAGTAAGACTTACCTTGTTGTCCTGGGAGACCAGCAGGGCCAGCTGGACCTGCAAACAGAAAAAGCTAAATCACAGCCCCTCCCCCAAAGCCG
This sequence comes from Mus minutoides, assembly GCA_902729485.2. Lineage (NCBI taxonomy): Eukaryota > Metazoa > Chordata > Mammalia > Rodentia > Muridae > Mus > Mus minutoides. The sequence goes on from LR749911.1 coordinate 427,759, forward strand.
AGGAAAGGGCAGGTACCTGGGGACACAGGCATTCTCCCAGAGCAGATTAGCAACCAGAAACCAGTCCTGTAAAGCTGTCAGGAAGGGGACGACCCCCCTACCATTGGTACATCTTTACTGGTTGGAGACATCTAGGTCACTTAAATATCCACTACTAACTGGAGCATGCTTCCCTAGGAACAGGCACACTTGCCTTGGGTATAAATCATGGTCTTAATTTGAATACAAATATTTTAAATAATTTAAACATAAAACAAGATAACAGGTATTTGGGGAAAATAGGGGTGGGGTGGGAATCACAATCCTTTAACATTTTGCTTTATTTTAGTTCAGCAGTATTTTGGGGTTTGCTTACATTTGTGAGAAGGCAGGTGTACCCACAGAGCTCACACACACCCCGATGGTGGGGCTCTAACCTCCCCAGAACTTTGCTACACAGTTCTGCAACCATGGTGGCACGTCCGCCTCATGGAGCACCGGCATTCGGGTTGCCCCAGATAAACGTGTTGTGCTATTTCTCTAAGAAACAAAGCTCAGGAGCCTTCATCAGCTGCTCCGGTTCTGGAGACAGAACAGCCTGGATGGAAACCCTCCCTGCCCTTTGTCGGCTGTGTGACCTTAGGTGAGTAATTTACCCACTCTGGGTCTCAGCGGCTCAGCAAATGCCGAGTGCAGCATTGGCCCTCTCCCTTATAAGCACGGGCTTTCTCTCCATAGTCCCTGCCCTCGGTGTCAGGATTTGAACAGATGTGCCTAGAATCCATTGTATCCACAGCCTGCTGCTGATTGGGGGAAGAATAAGAGAACAGACTGACCTGGTGTCCCTGGAGGTCCTGGGGGACCCATGGCACCAGGAGGTCCGGGAGGTCCGGGCACAGTGATTGTTGATGATCCCTCTGGACACAGATGAAACATGGGACACATGTCACCTTCAGAAGTGCCAGGACCCCAGTAGGCTCGGGCCAGCAAGACAGGAGCCTCTGCTTCTCATTCCTCCAACATCCTTCCTGCCCTGGGCTGACTACAGGTCTCAGAGCCACAACATGATAGTCTGTGCTCACCTGCGTCCCTCCCTAAGCACCTGCCACCCGCTGACATTGAGGCAGATGGCCCACATGGGACAGGCAAATAGAAATCAGGGAGAACCCTCCTGGGCTGCCTACCTGAAGTCACGACTCTGCCCGGAGCGCCAGGTTCGCCTGGGGAAGACGAAAGGGAGAAGGCAAGAGGATTAAGCAATGGCTTGATGAATCAGAGCCTCTGGTTGCACCAAGGGCCACCTGTGGTCCTCTTGCCCTCAAGCTAATGGGATTGTAGTAATAAAGGGAGCCTATGCTACACTGAGTGTTTATCTCTCAACTTAGACCCAGGGCCAGAGCATCTCTCAGAGAAGGGGTCTCCTGGGAGGCTGTGGAGGAATTTGCCCTTCCATGAGGCCAGAATGGGGGCCAACCTGAGACTCATCCTCAGCCCCGCCCCATCTTTTCTTCCTGTAATGGCCATAGAGAAATTATCTGAAGATCAAAGGGTAAATAAAAGTCAGGATCCCATGGGTGAGTTCCCTGTGTACCGTTGGTCTTGAGGGACAGAAACGAATGTGTGAGTGAAGGGCTTCCAGCAAGAAGATGCAGGATTCATATCCACCACTCCAGTACCTCTTGACTAACAATCCATGGGTGGATGGGCTTGGGGCCAGCAAAGGAGTAGAGGACATGAATTCTGGAGCTGGGATCCAGGTTCGGTGAGAGAGCCAGGCTCGGTGAGAGAGCCTGCCCGGCACACTTTGGCTTTACTCCCAGAACTAAACAGAGAAGTGACCAGGATCCTTCCCTGTACTCTAAGCTGTGTGAACAGTGACGATAAGCCCCACAGGGGAAGGGTGGCTTTGGTTTCCTCTCAGGGAGAGCAAAAGAGTAGGCTCCATTCCCGTTCCCCCAGCAAGGACTCAAGGCCAAGGCAGGAGACTGCTCTGAGAGAGTTCACTCTGACAATTGATAACCTGCCTCTGTGGTGCAGTTCTTTCAGGAGAGCCTGAAGCCCCCAAGGAATACTCTGTGGTCTCCCCCAGCCCTCTGAGGCCTTATGGAAGCCACCAGAAGTCCACTGGCCTGGGAAGTAGGAACTCGGCTGCCATATTTTACAGCTGTGCTCATTTATCTTTTTGGCTCAACCGCTCGTTAGAAATAATAGCTTTTAAAACCTTTCTTTCTAGGGTCCCACTTGGGGATGTTTGTGATGGACAGAGAGCCGAGGCTCAGGAAAGTGAGGACACAGGACGGAAAAGAGTGTGTGACTCTGAGCGCCCTGCTCTCCTGGGTTTGCTCAGAGCTGGGGTCTGATGGGCAGGACTGAACTAGAGTGTTCCTCTGTGTCTGTGGGCACTGCATTGCCTAGCCAGACACCCTGCAGTCCTTTGACTTGTCCCTTAGGGGGTTAAAACACCCATCACTTCCTACAGACAGCTCTTTCTGCATCTCTGCTGTCCTCAGTCACACCTGGGACAGGGTGGGGGGATCAGGCAAACAGTGGCTCTGGTCTCAGCAGGCCTTGGTGTCAGGAGTATTTTAGAGGCAACGTAGGAGTTTTAAAGTCAAATAGGCTTGGAAAGCTTGGGGGTAAGCAGGCTTCCTTTCCTATCTTCCTGCCACAAGGACCCGGGATGTGAAAATGAGCCCCAGGGCTGAGCCTGGAGCAAGTGGGCCTGAGGACTCAGGTCTCAGCACTCCTTCCTCTCAGCCTTCCTTTGGAGCCACTAGAGGCCACTGTTGGTCCAGGCTCTGGACAGAGCAGACCTCCCTCCTGCCAACCCCTCCCGGTTGTAAAAATGGCTGGTGAGAAGAAAAAAAAAGCTTCTTGGGAGAAATCACGTACCTTTAGTCCCTGGCTGGCCAGGGCTACCAGGAAGTCCTGATGTGATTAAACACAAGTCAGTCAGGATGATTAAGGCCCCCCGCAGCTCTGGATGTCTGCCCTCCCTCTCTCCCCTCTGGCAGTAAGCAGCCAGCACTCTGCCACTCAGTGTGGCCACACAGGCTGCCTGACAGAAGCAGCAGGATCCACTCAGGCCTTGCCTGAAGTCACCTGGACTGGGCACAGAGTTCTCCCTCCAGAAACCTGTCTGTCTGTCTGTCTGTCTGTCTGTCTGTCTGTCTGTCTGTCTGTGAGACGTGGAGGCCCAGCAGGGTTGGGTTGAGGCAGACAGAGGCTCTGGAGGATTCCTGTCACTCTGGGTTACAAGGCTGTCACTGTCCCTCTCCCTGTTGACTGCTGTGTCCAGAGTAGCAGCAATTGTTGGCCTTTGCAGAACTTGGTATTACTCTCTTCGTCTGACTCGAGAGAGTGAGGGGCTGGATGTGCGTGCATGGTTTCTTAAGAGAATTCCTAGCCAGCAGCGAGCGTCCTTCTGAGTGTCCCCGCACCAGAGACAGAGCACGGTGCAAACCGGATTTGACATCACTGATATCAGAATGTCACCTACATTATTCTGTGCAGGGTCCCCCCCCCCCCCCCCC
>LR749911.1:491891-602443 GCA_902729485.2 Mus minutoides
CAAGGCCTGAATCAGTCTCTATCATCATTCCTCAAAAGAGAAGAAGAAAGAAATGTTACTAACCATTAATACATATATAACCGAATATATAACTAATATATTGATAATTGAATGTTTAATTCAGTAGCTCTGTATTAACAGATGGTTGACCATGTCTATTAGGAACAAGAATTTGTTCAGAAGCAACAACAAGAGTTAGATGGTTCTCTGAAAAAGATTATCCAGCAGCAGAAGGCAGAGTTGGCCAACATTGAGAGAGAGTGCCTGAATAACAAGCAGCAGCTCATGAGAGGTATGTGGGAGTCAGTCCACATGTGTGCACACAGAAGTATGTGGGAGTCAGTCCATGTGTGTGCACACAGAAGTATGTGGGAGTCAGTCCACGTGTGTGCACACAGAGCTATGTGGGAGTCAGTCCACGTGTGTGCACACAGAGGTATGTGGGAGTCAGTCCACAGTGTGTGCACACAGAGGTATGTGGGAGTCAGTCCACAGTGTGTGCACACAAGAGGTATGTGGGAGTCAGTCCACAGTGTGTGCACACAAGAAGTATGTGGGAGTCAGTCCACAGTGTGTGCACACAAGAAGTATGTGGGAGTCCACGTGTGTGCACACAAGAGCTATGTGGGAGTCCACGTGTGTGCACACAGACTGTGCCTCAGAAACACTGCAAAGGCTGGGAGGCTTTGCCTTTCTTGGGTGGCAAAGGGAAAGATAGAAAGTTATACATAAGAAGTTCCCATGAAATGTAGTAGAAGTGTCTATAAAGGTATTCTTATACCATGAACTGGGATGTAGCTCAATGGTAGTGTATGGACTCGTGTATAGATGGTGCCCTGGATTTAAGGGCCTGTCTCATCTTAGCATTTCAAAAATAAACTCACTCTGTAGACCAGGCTGGTCTCGAACTCAGAAATCCGCCTGCTTCTGCCTCCCGAGTGCTGGGATTAAAGGCGTGTGCCACCATGCCTGACCATAAACCCCTCCAAACCAACCAACCAACCAACCAACCAACAAAAGGCAAACAACCCAAGAAATCTATTTGAATAATTTTATATACTCACTATGCCTTATAATTACTGATGTGATATGTGTGTGTGTGTGTGTGTGTACACACACACACACACACACACACACACACACACACACACACACACACATATATATATAAAATGAGGAGATGATAGGATGGAATTTTAAGTCCTTATTCCTCATAACAAATTAGTTTTGTTTTTTTCTTTCTTTTTAAGGTAGGATTTTGGCATTCTTGGTAGGACATTCTTAGTTTAGGACATTAAAACAAAATAAAATGTGATAATAAATGCTATTTTATATTGGTAATATTTTTTATACCTTAGAATATCAATTTGTGTGTATAAGTTAGTATATATAAAATACTTTATATATACTTTATTTAAAAATGAAGAGCGTTGGGCATTAATAAAAAGAACCGAGTGACATTTTGAAAACTACTTCCTTGTAGCTCGAGAAGCCGCTATTTGGGAGCTTGAAGAGCGACATTTACAAGAAAAGCACCAGCTGCTTAAACAGCAGCTTAAAGATCAGTATTTCATGCAGAGACACCAGCTGCTCAAACGCCATGAGAAGGTGAGTGAAGGGGGACTTCCATTGCTTCTCTGTGCATCGTACTTCAAAACTTATTTCATTGTGAAGTTTAATTTCTTAGAGGATGGATTCCTGGCTTTATTTCTATCTTTTACCCTAAATTTCATTGAGTTTTGAGTGATTGATTATGCTTTATTTTGATAACATTTTTGATGATTATATAATGGTTTAAAGACCTTATAAATTATAATCTTGCCTATCTTCCTTCCTGATTACAGTTGTGATTCAAGTATTTTAATAACATGTTGTCTTAGGGTTTTACTGCTGTGAAAACAGACATGACCAAGCAATTCTTATAAAGAACAACTTTAATTGGGGCTGGTTTGCAGGTCAGAGATTAGAGTTCCATTCCACCTCTTGTTCCAAAGGCAGCTAGGAGAAGACACTTCCAGGCAGCTCAGATGAGGGTCTTAAAGCCCATGCCCATAGTGACACACTTCCTCCAACAAGGCCATGCCCACTCCAGCAACCTCCTAATAATGCCATTCCCTGGGCCAAGCATATTCAAACCACCACACATGTCTTTCCTGAAATTGGGGAAAAAGTTTTGCTGTAGCACTGCTGTCATCTTAATAACTTTCGGTTTTTAGAGCCAGAGTTTCTCTGTGTAGCCCTGGCTGTTCTGGAACTCACTCTGTAGACCAGGCTGGCCTCCAACTCAGAAATCCGCCTGCCTCTGCCTCCCGAGTGCCGGGATAACTTTTCTTATAATTTATTTTTTGCTTAGTATTTTGTTGCTCATTATGCAGTGAGGGAGGATGACAGTAATAAATACTGTCTTAGAACATGCTTGTGGGTTCTGAGAGTCATCTCTGCACTGTTTACATCTGTTTAAATCCTTCTCAGGAAACAGAACAAATGCAGCGTTACAATCAACGACTTATTGAGGAATTGAAAAACAGACAGACTCAAGAACGGGCAAGATTGCCCAAGATTCAAAGAAGTGAAGCCAAGACACGAATGGCCATGTTTAAAAAAAGTTTGAGGATTAACTCAACAGCCACACCAGACCAGGACCGGGAAAAAATTAAACAGGTATTTAAACAGATGATTTTCCTTTTCAGGCTTTAACACATTTGAATGACCTTTAAAAGTGCTCATAATTGGGTTTAGACATTTAGTCTCACCTTGGGATTGTTACATTTAACTTTCTGGGATGGGGCAGGGTACATACTATGGACCAACTAGTCTTCTGTATTTGGGACCATAGAGGGCAAAGTGTGTTCTCTCATGACAGAGCTTAGAGCATGGGGTGAGATAACTTGGACAGCTTTTGCAGTCAGACACTTGTCTACCCTGTGACCCTTGAATAGCCACAGATGACCTCTGCCGCTGGAAGTCATTAAGCAGTTAGAACACAGAGTCTGAAGTCAGAGGCTGTCCCTCAGTTTACCTGTCATACAGGCTACAGGCTTGAGTTACACGGTAGTGCACAGCTTTCCTGTTCTGGTTTAATTCCTTAACTTGCCGTTCTAGGGTATGTCGAGATTACACTACTTCCTAACTAAATTATTGCTTTTGTTTTTCCTATTTATAGTTTGCTGCACAAGAAGAAAAGAGACAGAAAAATGAGAGAATGGCTCAGCATCAAAAACACGAGAGCCAAATGCGGGATCTTCAGCTGCAGTGTGAAGCCAACGTTCGAGAGCTGCACCAGCTGCAGGTTAGACTCAGGAGCCTGGCAATAGGATATGCAGGGGCAGGGCGTTCATGTGGCTGCTGATGGCCGATGTGGAGAAAAGGCTAGAATTGATAGCTTGTGCTGCCTGTATAGACCCACAGGAAGAGCTGTGCAGTGCCATAGACCCTTGCTGTTACTTCATATAACCAAGATGAATGTAAACAATGTAGCTAAATTAAAACCTCAGAAATAGTCTTTGAAAGTGTTGAATATGCCTTCTAGTATTAAGTGATGGCATGTTAATTTTAAGATTCTGAATTTATTTTTTTTTTCCATTTAAAAGGATGTGGCTGGTTGTTTTTGTTTTTGTTTTTGTTTTGTGAAAAAAGTAAACATTTGGAAAATTTTGTTCAGTAGTAACGTGCTGATTTAGACTTAGGACAGTTTTGGAGTTCATGTTGCGTGCTTACGAGCCCATGGAGTGAGCACCTGGAATGATTACAGTTCTAGAGAGAAAGAAGATATTTTGATACTCTGTGTGTTGGTTAATTGACTGGAGTAGAATACTTACCAAGTCCAAGTCTTTTACCAACTAGAAATGCAAAGGCCTAAAGTATTTCTACTTAAGTTCTTTTTATATGTTATGTTAGCAGCTTTATATGATATTTAGTATTTTTGCAAAAAGATAAAAACTTTCAAGAAAATGAAGGTATTTATACACTTATAAAACAGACTATTTCACAACTTTTGGCACTTAGTTTTTAAAGGAGAATTTGAATTTCCATAATAGCATGATGTTTAGCAAATAATTTGCTGCTTTGAAAGAAATTGTATCTGTTAAAATGTGCTCCCAGCACTTGGGAGGCAGAGGCAGGCTACACAGAGAAACCCTTTCTCCGGGAGAAAAAAATTGCTTCATTGAGCTGAAAAAAATTTAATACCAACTTTATTTTCAGAATGAAAAATGCCACCTGTTGGTTGAACATGAGACTCAGAAACTGAAGGAGTTAGATGAGGAGCATAGCCAAGAGCTGAAGGAGTGGAGAGAGAAGCTGAGACCCAGGAAAAAGGTAACTTTCAAAGCTGTACTTCCTCTGCAGTGTGTGGTCCATGCCTTACCTATTACTGGTTCTTTACGACTTTGTATGAGGCACAGCGGCAAGGATGGATACAGAGATGAAAGGACAGCATCACTGTTCCCAGAGTTCAGGGTCTCAGGAACAGTGAGTGCAAGTTGGGATCATTGCTGAGGGGTAGGCTAAAACAGCATGCAGGGGCAGAGCTTGTGAGCACAGACAGTGCTGACATCTGTGAGGAGGCTGAAGAGATAGAAGCTGGCTGAGGTATGGAGCACCAGAGAGAATCTGTGAGGCAGGTGGGTAGGCTGGAAAGGAATGGGATGAGTGGAGAAAATAGAGCAAGCAAAAATATTATTACATGTGGAAAATTACAAATAGTTCTCCTCGCAGGCAGTACAGGGACTAGGGCATTAGGGAGGAGACCACAGTCTGCAGATGTCAGCTGGAGCCACAGTAACAGGTGAACTACATTTAAGATATGAGACAGAAGAATGGCTTGTTTCCCCTTTCCCTCCATTTCCCTTGTTTGTAGCGGGCTCCCCTGCTGGCCTGATGGCACTGGCTAACCATTGTGTCTGGCTGTCACTCTATAGTTCACATCTCTGTGACATCAACCTTGCTTTTCTTATGGGTTTCCAGCCTGGTGTACATCCCAGTGACTCTTCACCCATGTAAATGTGTACTTAGCTTTTACTATGTGTCAGAGATTTTCTAGAGGTGTCAGGCTTTGTTTTAACCACAGTTCAAAACTGTCATAGGTTGTATAGGAGGTATATTTAAACTTTTAAAAACTAGTATGTATTGATTAAGGGCATAAAGTCATAAAGGCCATAAAGGTAAGGCTTCTTGCTGCTTGTTCTGAATAATTTTGACATTTAATATTTATTTGTAGGCTCAGTTTTCCCTGTTTGTATGGATGATGCTGTTAAGACAGTTAAGGGCTGGGGTGTGGCTCAGTTGGGAGCTTGCTTGTCATGGTGTTCAGTGTTCAGGCATGTACCACTTGGTAGGTAGAGGCAAGAGGATCAGAAGTTCAAGATTACATGATGAATTCAAGGTTAGCCTGTGCTTCATGAAACCCAGTATCAAAAAGAAGATGGGAAACCAGTTGAAAGGAGTGATTGAGGTGTGTATAGCAGTGTCTCAGGGCTTGAGGCCAGAGGTGCTTATATTGCCAGGACTGTTCACTGGTGGTATTATTATTACTGTTTTGAGTCAGGGTTTGCTTGTGTATCATGCTGGCCTCAAACTTTCAATTCTCCTGCCTTGGGCTTAGCAGTACTGAGATGCAGGTGTGCCCACTGGTTTTTGTTACCAATGTGAACTTTGCCCTCTCATTTCATTGTCTTCTAGGTGCCCTGTCTTCCCTGTCTCGTTCCCAACGTATGTGAGGTCCTTATCTTTGATTCCCACCTCAGCTTTCTGTGTCCTGGCTTATTTATTTGGTTTTCTGTGTTATATTCTTTCCCATTCTTTGCCACCAGATCTGTTTCTCTTTTGTTGTATTCCATGAGAATATAAGCCCCTTTGAAACAGGGAGTTTATCTCTGTTCACTGATCTGACGCTTGCTATTAGAGTTCTTGGCACATTCTAAGTGATTACTGCACCCCTGTTGAAGCTGATAGAAGAATGTCAACTCAGCATCCATCAGATTGAGCTCAGTAATCATCTCCCTTTTCCTCCCTCCTGTAGCCTTACCAACAGGAAATATGCTTTCCACGTCCTCTCTCATAAGTGACATCCAGATTAGAAACCTGGCTCACACAGGTTAGAAATCTGCAGCATTGGCATTCAGAAGGTGTTAACTGTGACTCCTTTCCACTCTCTCTTCTGTTGCTACACTTGCTCAGCCATGTCCTCATGGGCTTCTGTCCTTAGTTCCTCTCCTTAATCTCATTTGCCTGCTGTCACCAGAGTACTTATCCTGAACATCTGAAGAGATGTTGATAAATCGTGAGTTCCATCGGTGTGACTTTGACGTGTTCACAGTAACACAGTGCGCTGTGAGCTTTCTCACTTAGTGTGCGCAGTGTGCACAGACTGTGTGCTTCCTACAACTTCTGTGCCGCTGTCACTGCTCCTATTCTCTGTCCTGCCTGTCAGTTAACCATTGCTTCATGGCCACGCTCATGCTCTGCCTCTTCAGGGGAACCTTCTTGTGCTTTGTTTCAACCCGAATAAGAGCACTTTCCTTTAAATGACTCATTGCAGTCACTGATAGCATCCATTCAGTTCACTATAACAAAATACTGTAAGATGAAGGCTTGAGAAGTCCGTGTCTGGAATTCTGCATGGCCATGTTTTGGTGAGGGCCACCTTCTTCAGAGAAGAGCTCTCTGCTTGCCTCTTAAAAGAATAGTATTTGGAGGGCTCTGCTCTTGTGTCCTAATCCCACTCAAAACTTATGAGGGGGAGTATAGTTTAGATCTTAGGTTTATGCAGCTTGTTGTTCAGTGTGGAAGAAAGACATGCATGTCATTAACTGAGGCAAAAAGCAGGTAACACTAAAAGCTGTCACAGTCTGCGTGCTTACATGTGATGCTCACATGGCTTGCCAACAGATAAGTTAGGTAGGGACCCTCTTCTGTTGAAGAGAACTGATCTGAATCTTGAACCTGGGGCTATTGCAAAGTATGTGGTCTTAAGTATTGAATAAAATGTTTGGGGCTAGAAATTGTTTCTGTTTTTATTTTTGGTTATTTTAAGATTAAAAAGTTATGCATATACATTTGCATCTGGGTGTGGGCTTGTGCATGTGAGTGCAGACGCCAGTGGAGACTATCAGATCTCTGGAGCTGGAGTTACAGGCAGTTGTGAGCCACCCAGTGTAGGTACTAGGAATTGAACTGGTCCATCTCTCCAGCCCCTGTGCAATGGTTTAGTCTTGGTTTTCAGAATAAATTCTTTGTACAATGTAAAACAGTGCATAATTGTTTGTCTTTTCCCCCTTAAGACACTGGAAGAAGAGTTTGCCAGGAAACTGCAGGAACAGGAAGTGTTCTTTAAAATGACTGGGGAGTCCGAATGTCTTAATCCATCAGCGCAGAGCCGGATCTCTAAATTCTACCCTATTCCCACCTTACATTCCACCGGGTCATAGCAACAGTGTCCTCGTCTGGATTTGGCTTCTAAGTACGTCATTGTATTTTCTTCATCTTCCACAGTGTGTATGACCACAGCGACAATCACCTGCTTCATCTTCTTGGTGGTTTTAAAAATTTCTTTCTTGGATTTTATTGTTAAACAAAGATGAAGGGCAGACGAACTAAGACAGATGCTAGGCCCTGTTGGCGACATAGCATCTCTCAGTAATTCCCTAAGGTGATTTTGTATATTGACCTTAACTATTGTATTCTTTAGACACTGTTATTGAAAACTGCCAGAGACATAATGTTTAAAGTTACTTGGAAAATATATCTGTTACATCACTAAGTATTAATAAATATTGTTTTACCTGATTTCTCAATGATGCTAAATTCTATAGAAAGGACTCTGCTATAGAATTGGAATAATTTTCTTTTGGTAAACCAACTCTTATTTTAAAAAAGCCATGAGTTAGAAAATACGTTATTGATTCAGTACATAGATATATTTTTATCACTAAACAGGATCAAAATCTTTTAAAAGAGAAAAGTTATTTCAATAATTTGTCACAAACATTAGCCTGTGTGGGTAGGAGCTAATTATTAAGGTGCTAATTTTATTAAGATAGTGCCTAAAACACTAAATTTTAAGCATATGTAAAATGGGGTTTTCCTTTTGGTCAAGAGGAACAAAGTACCCTTCTCACTGACATCACTGTTTTAAAAACTTGCTTATATTACCATTCAGTAGAAAATTACATCCTAAAACAAATGGTGTACAAAGTTTGGAAAGATGGAAGAACTAGCTTTAAAATGTGAGTTGGTTGAGCTCTCCCCTTTACTCTCTGAGTGATAACCTACAACTCAGCGAGTTCTGTCACTGAGAGCTTAGCCCTGAGCTACAGTCACAGCTACAGTTCTGAAGCTGGTCTTAGAAGTGTTTGTCCACAATGGATTTTCATTCATATCAGGCACATACCCAAAGTGACACTGGGTTGTTTCCAATGAGGTTATTCAAGTGCACTTTGGTTTTATTTTGTTCCATGTTTAAATTAATTACTTTGAGAAGGAAAATCCTGAAGTCTCTATCATGTAGTTGTTGGTACATGTGATTGTTGATGAAATGTTCACTCTTAATTCCTTTTGAAGTTCAGAATCTCAGCCACATGTCAGGTCAACAGTGTTATAAACAGCACATTTGTAAACGATACTCACTGCCTGCCATTGGCAACCTGTTCTCTTCTAAGAGTGCTGGGTACCAAATTGTTACCAGTATTTAGTTATATTTTGAGGTTGGTGAAAAGTAGAAGTCTCAGTGTAATGTGGGGATAGCAGTTCATGTAGGAGCCATAGATGTCTGTAGAGCTTTCTCGGCGTTCATTTGAAATTTTGGATGGCTGAGCTCTACCTGGTTTAGATGGTTTAAAAATGCATGTGTAATTTTAATTTTATAATTATTTTGACAAGCATAATTTTTCTGGACAACCTTGTAGGTAGCCTTAACTTTTAGCCAACTTTGTTTTTTATATAAATATATATATATATATATATATACATATATAATGTATGGTTGTAAATTCATACACTTATCACATGAATGTGTTACTATATACAGAATTCATAATGCTTTATTTTCAGATGCTGGGTTGAAAACTGCTTGAAAGCCTTTAAATATATATCTTTATAAAGTAATATTCAGGATGATGATGGAAATTGTTTATATTGTTATGATAAAAGATGGTATTATGTTACCTAATGTATTTAATGATTTATTTGAAGAGGGAGAGGGGAGGAAGGCTCTCATACCACTTTCTCCTTTGAATTTTTACAAATTAATTCTTCAGTCAGTGGATTTTCTTTTCAGTTTCATTCAGGTAATTTAGACATGATTTGATCTGAATATCTGCCCTTCCTGTTCCTTGACATTTAGAGCATCGTGTCTGGGAGGGAGGTAAAGGGCGTCTCCCTGAGGCCTGTCCTCTAGATTCCCTGCTCCTGCTTGGAGTTTTCTTCCAAGCACGGCTGCCTTCCTGAGTGTGCAGGGACTGTTAGTGGAGTACACTCATCTCAGCACTTCAGGTTATGCATAGGAAGTGTTTTGTAACAGAACGTACTGTTTCTAAACAAACCTGCCTACCCCTCAGGCCTTATACCAAGTAGATAATAGTGACTGTTCTTTCCTGCATGAAGTATAGGTGGGGAGGGGCTGAGGGGCAAAGGCATTCATTCATAAAGTCAGTCCATTCCTGATTAGGTCATTCAGTTGCTATGGCAGAATGTGCCATGCAGTGCATAAAGGAAATTGTCAGCAGTCGCCTCCCCATTCCCTGCATGCTGTGGACGTGCCACACCTCCTCCTCGCCTCTGCAGGTCCAGCTCCTAGAGCCCTAGATGGGGCTTCTCCCTAACCCTGTTGAGGCTCAGGCTGTGGGCCGCTGAATTAGCTGTTGTTTTAGGTGCAGTCATATTAAGCTCTTTCTTACCTTTCCTGTGTGTCAGGAGGACATTTGGAGTGTTTTTAGGTTGCTGAGAATTTTGGAAGCTTCTCACATGACAGGACAAGGCAAGTTGTACCTAAGCAGGGAGCAGAACCAGAGCTACCTCTCCGCAGTGTTTTCTCAAGCACGCGCTCTCAGGCACATGGGGCCCTCGTGGGGGCTCTCTGATCTCTCGAGCATCAGCAAGTCTCAGAAGTGATTGTCTTTTGTACTCTTCCAGGTCCCTCCTACCTTTATACTTTCCCCATTCTACACTGTGCTTATTAAATGACAAAGACTCTTCTAAGAAGCCAAATTCGGCCAAATTAATAGCTAGAAACATTGCAGAATGAAACACCTAGAACTGCAGTGGAAGAAGAGAGGAGAGCATCAGCTCTCCGAGAGCCTTCTGGTCCTCTCTGCGCAGTGAATGTGGAGGACTCGGGGTGGGGATTTTAATGTTTCTCTTCAGTCAGAGGCAGCAGTTGATGTCTGCCATGCTGTTCTTTGGCTGACATGGTTTTAGTAACGCTTTAAAATTTCTGCTACAGAGCTAGGAGTAGAGTGTTTTACCAGTTTCAAATGTTGGCTGCAGCTTAAAAATGTGATTCTTTGCAGTATAATAAGTTCACAAGCTAAGTTTTCAAAGAGAATTTTGTTTCACATTATGCTTCTTGTCTATTTGGGATCAGAAACATGCCTTTTCAATCATGGGATTGTCAAACAATAAAGCTATTTCTTAATCTATTTTGGGGAATTTTCTTTTTAATTAAAGCTTTTGGTTCTAGTTATATTTTAACCTTTTCTTCTTCCCAGTCTTCTGACCTTCTATATTTATCATTGATCCTAGCTATCTGATATATATTCATTCTCTCTATCCCTCTCTGTCTCTGTCTCTCTCCTCTCTCTCCCCGCTCCTTCTCTTCTCTTCTCTTCTCTTCTCTTCTCTTCTCTTCTCTTCTCTTCTCTTCTCTTCTCTTCTCTTCTCTTCTCTTCTCTTCTCTTCTCTCTGTCTCTGTCTCTGTCTCTGTCTCTGTCTCTCTCGTTATTACCTTGCTGGTAAGTACCTTCCACCATGTACCTTCCTCCTTTGGGAGATGTTTAACGTGTCTATGTTGCCATGTGGGTGTGTGTGCTTTTATTTCCTTCTCTTCTCCCTGGGATAGATTGTTTGTTTCAAGTCAATGAAAAATCATATGATAAAACCCCCTCCGCTTAGCAGATGCGGCGGCTGCCTTGTTTGGCTGGGTGCAGCTTCGTTGGAGGGAGCTACTGATGTCATTTTCTAATCTCAGAGCATTGTGTGCTGTTGAGCTCATCCTGATCACTCCTCACTCTTCCAGTGAAACAAAGAAGCTCACATCCACTGCTTTCCAGCCAAAGACATGGCTCATGGCTGGTACCCTCTTTTTGTGTTTTTTTTTTCTGGAGAAGTTGCACAGTTAGACTTTCCTCCCTTTTCTTCTGGGTGTACGACTCTATGAAGACTTTTAGATGATGTCTTTGTAAAGTCTAGTAACAAGGGAACATTTCCTAGGCCTGATTAATCAAGATAAGAATCATTAATAAGTAATATTGAGCTCCAAAGTAGTGTTTCACAGGGTTTTCATTATGAAATTGATAAATTCTTTAAAAATTAAAAGATGCAGTGCATTTATTATTCAACGCAGTGGGTTCTTTCCCCTGTGGGTAGAAAAGCAAGTTATCTGAGATTGTGATGTCCGAATGAATTCACTTGCAAATATTCTCATGTTGGTTCCTTTAGGCAACCATCGGGTTATAACAGCCAAAAGGCCGTGCGGAGTTCTGAATCTTGGCCCATGCCTTGGTGCTGCTCACAGCTGCTTGTGGGAGTGGCTCTGAGTTCTGTGTTTTCTCTGAGATGGTATGTGAGGAACCCGGGAGAGAGCATAGGGAAGAGCAGAGGTGTGGAAGCGGGTTTACGTTAATCCATGCGTATTCAATTGAGAGTCCCAGCTTGTAACAAATTAACAAGTCGCCCTTGCCAAGGGCAGACTCCGCTGTTATAGGTGTACATTTTCCTTCGTAGACAGACATCTTCATCTACATATTTGGCTTCCAGTCATACATTAATTGCAAAGAAGCTTCTAATTTGTTGTGAATGTGTTTAGATTTCAAGGAGCTTAGAGAAAACAAAGTGCTCTGTCTGGTGTGCCAGATTGAGGTAGTCGCTCTGTCTGGTGTGTCCAGATTGAGGTAGTCGCTCTGTCTGGTGTGTCAGATTGAGGTAGTCGCTCTGTCTGGTGTGTCAGATTGAGGTAGTTGCTCTGTCTGGTGTGTCAGATTGAGGTAGTCGCTCTGTCTGGTGTGCCAGATTGAGGTAGTCGCTCTGTCTGGTGTGCCAGATTGAGGTAGTCGCTCTGTCTGGTGTGTCCAGATGGAGGTAGTTGCTTTTCAAAGTCTGCCTTTAGAGAGCTCAGTGATCCAGCGCTGCAGGCTGGGTCTAACTACTACCGTCATCTCTTCCATTTGTGACACACAGTGTTTAGTCAGTCCCGTGTAACCCGGATCCTTTTTTTAAACTAACTTTGTCACATGATTAAAACATACATTAAGAGCTGGGCGTGGTGGCGCACGCCTTTAATCCCAGCACTCGGGAGGCAGAGGCAGGTGGATTTCTGAGTTCGAGGCCAGCCTGGTCTACAAGGTGAGCTCCAGGACAGCCAGGGCTATATAGAGACACCCTGTCTTGAAAAAACCAAAAAAAAAANAAAAAAAAAAAAAAAAAAAAAACAAAAAAAAAAAAACAAACCCAAAAACCATACATTAAAAAAGAAAAAAAAACTTTAATTGAAAATTTTACAGTTGAAATGATTTTTCATCTTACAGATTACATACAAATGTTTTTAGACAGTGGAAAGTGCTTAAAAACCAACTGTGCCCAGTCTGTGCCAGTCTTTTATGCCCTTCCCTAAGTGCAGGGTGGGTGTAGTTTCCTCAGCATCAGGACTTCTGATTCCCCTTTCCCCCCCTCCTTGCCCACTGCCCCTCTTGTCCTGTCCTGTCTGCTGTGGTCTAGTGTGGTGTCATAATTGTTACTTCTGGCCTGTACCTGTGGACACAGGCCGTAGCTACGACCAGTCAAGCTTTCTAAGCCAGTGGGAAGGTGATTGGCATCTGTACCATGGTAACTGTCTGAAATGTCACCTCCTTTGAGGAAGTCAACTTCTGAGTTTTCTCAGTTGCAAGAGTCACTTCTGTGACTGGAGAATGCAGAATGAAGAGAGGAAGAAGGAGCTGACAGCAGCCTTTGTAACATAACCCATCACACATCACCTACAAAGGCCCCCATTCCCATTTTCCATTTTCTGGGCTCACTTTTTAGGCAAAGCTCCAAGATCCCCAGCCAATAGTTATGTAACTGGCTTCTGAGGCCTAGCAGAGGCCTGAGCTAAGTGCTAAAGAAGCCAGCGAGCTCAGATCTATGTAGCAGAGAGGTTAAGTCTCATATTAAACATTGCAGCTATTCCAAAAGGCCCACCCAACCAATGGAGCTATTTCAGATTGTATGTCTTTGAATTTTCTGTATGTTTATATTTTGTTCAGACAAAAACAAGTGTCACTGGGTGATTCGGTCTCAGGAGGATGGGGACCCTTGAACATAGGCGCCCAAGAACTGGTCCAGGTTCTTAGTGGCTCTGCCAGGTGCAGCTTACGGCTTGATGGCAATACTTCTCCTCCTTCTCCCAGTATAGACTTGGTCACCTGAAAGTCCAAAGATGGGCAGGGTTATTACCTTCTGGCCCATGAGCTCAGGAAGACCAGTGACACCAACAATGATTGCTAAAAGGTGCCTTGGAAGATTAATCCTTTGTAAAACTATTTTTCTCCCTTTCAAGTTATCTCCCTATTTTGTTACGAGGTTCTTTCTCACTCTGTGACAGCTTCGGTCTTCCCTTTTCCCCAGCTGTGCAACACCATTTTCTGCATTAGTTTTTGCTTGATTTTCTCAGGCTAGCCCAGAATCAAATGACCTCTTCTCAGAATCCCAGAACCTCAGAAGTCACACACCGGTGCCTACCTTTGTCTCCTTTCTCTCCTTTGTTCCCTCTGGGGCCGGGTGGCCCTGGAGGACCTCGTGGTCCAGCAGGGCCCCTGTCACCTAGAAGGACAGAGGGCATGACCAGTGTGTATGAGTACAGAGCCGAAGGCGTGGCACAGTGCGGCACTAAGGCATAAACAGCTGATCCTGGGATCCCTGCTGTCACTCACCTTTGGGCCCTGGGGTTCCCACATCTCCCTTCTGGCCAGGTGGTCCTGGTATAGTGCCGTAGGCTGCAAGGAAGGAAAGAGTCTAGACTTAGACTAGAGCTTGCCTGAGGCTTGGGAGGTCAAGTGCAACGAGAGACTAAGCAGCAGGCCAGTGCTGGGCAAGCCATGGAGATATGCTTACTTCGGAAGAAGTCCATGAGGTCTTGTGTCACATTGCTGTAGGCTGAGAAGACCCTGCTGATGCCAGGAGGGCCTTGGGGCCCAGGTGGACCTTGAACAGTATAGGCCATCCCTTGTAGCAGACCCTGACCTGCAGAATGCCAGGGTACTGGTGTAGGAAGCAGCATACCACTTCACTGCCGAAGGGCAGTATCCTCACTCAGAGCAGCTAAACTAGATGAAACTGGCTTGAAGGAAAAGCTCTGCAGCTTCCTTCGCTATCCATCAGACTGGGCTGACCTGTTGTGACAGTCCTCAGGGACATTAGGACTACAGGATGTGCTGATAGCTAAAGGGAGAAAGGACCTCCTGGCTAACAACTGCAAGCAAGAAAGCTGCTCCTGTCAGACTTGTGCCCTGTTCTGCACAGCTCAGGTGTCAGCACTGGGGTCCCTTGCACTGAGATGGTATAGCATTAAAGAGGGGTCTTCTTCTCTCTTTCAGTCCCCACCCATCTGATTCCAGAGCTGCTATCTATACAGTCCAAGTACATAAAAAACGAGGGCCAATCTGCAAAGCCTAGATGCTGAGGTGCACACATGCTCCTCCCCCCTCTGAGATCCACAGGTTCTGACTTACGCTGCATGCTCTCTGACACCCGCACTGCCAGCTTGTTGTAATCTAGGTCTCCAGTGAAGCCGTCCCGAAACGAGTCACCATTGGTGCCATATATACCACCACCTGCAGCTGCCCCATAACCTCCGCCTGGGCCGATGTCAGTACCATAGGGGCCCCCATCTCCTGCACCAAAGGCTCCACCTTCACCCAGAGAGCCTCCGTTGGTTCCCCCTATGCCCATGGAAGAGCTGTAGGAAGTGTCCCTTCTGGCTGAGGAGCTGCGGCCCCAGTTGTAATTCTCCCTTAAGTGACCATCTCCAGGTGGTCCCTGTGGCCCCGGAGGGCCTGGAGGGCCGATGATGAAGCCGCGAACATCAGGACCTGTAGGGTAGGAAGATGCATTTCATTACCCCAGACTCTGGTGGACAAAAGAGTTGGGAGCTAGGGGTCTCTGGGGTTTTAACACCCCTTAGAGCGACCTTTGAGGCCCTTGTGCATGTAAAGAAGGATGCTGATGAGCAGAAACTGGTTTGTCTGGACTGCTGACCATCCTGTGCCTCCTGCAGAGGAGTCGTGAAGGTCTAGGGGGAGGGCACGGGACACCAACATCAAGGTACCTACTTGTGAGGTAGCTAATCAGCTCGCTGCGGAAGTTGTCACTATTTTCAGCTGCATAGTTGGACAGAGCTGCTGAGACACCTGGGGGCCCTCGAGGACCTGGGGGCCCTGGTGGGCCTGGAGGGCCTGGGATGGAGGACAGACCAGCGGCTATGTGAGAGGGGAAGGAAAGAGGAAGGTCAGGATCCTGGGCAGAAAAGGCTAGATTCTCAGCCTGGCCTTGACTTACTGTGGGCCCCCTCACCCCCCATGGATTGGGTACAAGAGATGGGGGGTGGAGTAGAGGAGAGTGAGTGAGGTCTAGGTGGTCCCTTTCAGGCATCATCTGGGAATGGCTGCTTCCAAGGGGCCCTTCCACCCCTCACCCCATACATATCCTATGTCCTAGACCTTCATTACCAAGGTATTACATTATGTCCTTGTTAAGTGACTGATCACATGGCTCATGAGCTCTGCAAAGGCTACAGTGAGGAGCTTAGTTTCTTCCCATTTCTTCCCCTGCGAAGGCTCATGGCTCCTCACAACTGTGTGACCCTGTCCAGGGCCCCAAGGCCCTCCTGGTGTATGCTCCACTGGGGAATGGCACATTGATTCAGTTCTCCATGGCAACCCTAGAGAGGACTGGGGATGCCCTCAAAGTCAGGCTGCAGCCCTCAGCCTGTCTCTTCTGCTCTCTAGTGTCCTACTGTGCAGGTATGATGAGAGGTCCTCCACACTGATGCTGGACCATGCACTGCCTGGCATCCCGGGTGGACCTGGGGGCCCTGGAGGTCCAATGATGTCTCTGTAGTCAGAACCTGGGACATCAGTGGACAGTAAGTAGTCAGTCACAGCCTGAGCCAAGGTTTCAGTTTCCATCCCAAACCTTTTGACAGATGTTCCTGCTTGGCCTTACCTCGGAGCATGGTCAATAGCTCCTCGTAGGATGTTCCTGGCAGGCCTGGGGATCCCGGTGGGCCAGGATGCCCAAAGCTGATCCCAGAACCTAGGGAACAAGGTCCCAAGTAGTTGGAGACTCAAGTGGGACGGGGGCGGGGGAGGGGTGGATACAAATGGCCAGTCCAGGAGGAGGGCAGATAGTGATTCAGAAAAAAAAATGAGGTCTGAGGAAGGGAAAGAACGGTGGTAGGGAGGAAGATAGAAAGGAGCGCTATGCAGACACAGTGTGGGCAGTGGCGCACAATAGGGGGCACTGAGCAGAGCCAGCTGCTGGGTACAGAGTGCCTGTTTGTGCATGCGTACACCCGTGTGCTCCTCTGGGCTTCTTTTGCTTTGCTCCCAGACTTGCTCTTTCTCCGAGCAGCTCTGGAGACTGCTGTCTCTGCAGGGGTCAGGGCAGCTGGTGGGCAGAGGTGGGGGTGGCCAGTGGGGCTGTCTCAGCGGGGTTGGATGCCCTCATCTTTACTCTGTGCCCTCCGAATCACTCACTTGACATATAGTTGAGAATGTGTCTGCTCAGCTCCCCATAGTCCAAAGATAGGAGGGACCCATCTCCACTGACGCCTGGTGGCCCTGGGGGACCAGGAGGACCCACCAGATGCTGACGTAGGTACTGCCACACATCGTTCCCTGGAAAGGAGAACTCCTGAGCCTTCTGGGTCAACCTAGAAGCCCAGTTGTATCTACCTGCCCAGACTGGTTCCCAGTAACTGCTTGAGTCTGGTTCTTGGTGTGCATGCATTGGTCAGGGGAAGTCAGCCTTCCTCTAGGGGCCTGTAGTGGAAGAAGCTGGGGGATTCCCTCTCCCACTTTTGACGCATTTGTGACCCAGCACTCAAGGCAGGACAGTGAATGAGCAACTCCTGGTCGCAGAGGACTTCTTCTTGCTTGCCACCCTAACAAAGTTCACCCAGGGACACATGCCCTCCAAGTGATGACAGAAAGGAGCAAAGTAGCCCTACTCTTTGCCCACTGTGGCTACTCACGTCGCAGCATGGCCAAGATATCTTCTGAGGAGGAGGCAGCGGACAAGCCAGCACCGTAGCCTGACGCTGTGGGAAGAAGACCTTGGCTGACCTCCTTGGTCTTGGAGCAGACCTTCTGCATCCAGACTCTGAAAGGTCAAGTCAGCTAGTCACTGTCTTTGGGTGAAATGAACGAATGGAACATTTCAGCTTAGTCAGGTCAGAAGAGGCCAGAAATAGATGTTGGCTTTTCATAGGGAGAGCCGCGTTCTAGAATGAGTTTTAGCCTAACTCCTCCTAGACACTGCCAAGCTAAGGGTCCCTTTTTGAATGTAGAATCAAAGGTGGAACAATCAGTGAATTAAGAGATGAGCTTCGGGGATCAGGGGGGACTCGTTAAGGGCAACAGCACAAGAAGTGTCACAGACTTACATCGCAAGTAGCTCACGACCTGGCTTGCCAGCTGGGAATAGTCGAAAGTCTCTCCTGTGATGGTGATGACAGGCCCTGGGGGACCTGGTGGGCCTGGGGGACCCTGAACTCCTGAGAGATAAGTCCTGATGTTGTCACCTGCCAACGAGGGAGGACGTGGTCAAGCCTGCTGCCAAGAGCATCTGACTTCCCTATGATCACAGCAGGAGGAGAGCCCTGGTCCCCACAGCATCTGAGCCTAAGGCCTGTGCTGTCCATGAGGGTTTGGACTGGCAAGACTCCAGTTAGCCATCTGTTTGCCATATCACCCTATATACAGGGATGGGAGGGGCATGAACACACTTGAGAATGTGCTCATGTGTGTATGTGTGTTCCTGTGTGTGCATGTAGATTTCCAAGTAGGATGAAGATGATGTGTGTGGGTGTGGGTGTGTGTATAATGTGTGTGTATATACGTATACACACATCATACACACACCCCCACACATATACATACATGCATACATACAGGTATGTTGGTCAGCTCTCTGACTGCAAGCCAGGCTTCATGGGTAGAAGCCTTCACATAGATGACCATGCCAACCCTCCTTTTCCATCTCCCTCAGCCTCCGTCCACAGTGTGGGGTGATGAAGAACTCACTTTGCATATACTCAGCGATGTAGTGCTGGATGTCCTGGCCAGAGCTGCTGAGGGAGCCCGGAGGCCCAGGGGGCCCTGGAGGGCCAGGGGGGCCCTGCGTGTACAGAGTGCTTGATGATGCCCCTGAGGGAAGAGAAGGTATCCTGACTCCTTCACTCTGGGCAGCCCAGGGCTTTGTGTCCCTGCCTGCTCTGAGGAACTAGGATTGTGGCTAGCAAAGGGGGCACACATCTGCAAGGGGAGCGGAGCTGGGTGCTGGCCCAGGCCAGATGTCCTCCTGCCCCTCCTTTCTTCTAGCACTCTGCTCCCCACCTCAGCCGCCCTCCTCTCAGAGCCCCGGAGCTCCCGGGCCTGCTCCATACTCTTCTTTGGTCCCCAGGCACAATCCACTGACATTGGATTTGCCATCAAGCTCCCTCCGAGGATGGGAGAGGAAGTTTGTTCTCGTTTAATTCTTACCATGAGAAAGACCACCAGAGATGCCAGGAGTACCTGGGACACCAGGATCACCTGCAATCCAAATTGAGAAACCCTGTGTCCTGTGTACTTCTTTCTCTGGGCAGCTCCGGAGCCAAGTTCAGCACCCTTAGTGGGTGCAGTCATTCCATGCCTACACAGTCTTGCTTGCAAAGATTCCTATCTCTGTTTGGGAAGGCTTCTTAAGATCTGGAATTGCTAGGCCTGCATCCCTCTTTGAGCACACACATACACACAACACACACACACACACACACACACACACTCTGCACTGAGGCTTACACATACTTAGCTATCCACAGTCTACTTGTATGGACCAAGTGCACAAGCTCAGAGTTCTTGGGGGATCAGCTCTTGCTACCTCATCCCCTAGCCCAGGTTAGGTTTCATGTGTCCCGATGTCCTCTGAGCCAGCAGGTACTGTGATTTCCACTGGCCACTGAGAGAGGGCATGGGGGCTCCAGAACCTGGGGCCTCTCACTCCACACAGTCAATCAGGTGGACACTGTTGACAGTCCCTGACCATCCTGCCTCTCTCCTGCTCCCACCCCATGCTGAGCTGCTTGTGGGCCGTGATAGGAGGATCAAGAAGTACTCCTGCCTGACCTGCCGCCTCCACATTCTTTGGCCACTAGGCAGATGGGAAGAGAACACAACACGCTGGCTTCAGGCACCCCAAGTCACTGCTCTTACCTTGGTCTCCCTTAGGACCTGGGGGGCCGGGTGGACCTGGAGGGCCAGTGAAGAAGGTTTCTGCAAGGAAGGAAACGGTGGGGGTGTGGATGAAGTGCTGTTTCTGAGGAAGCAGCAGCTAGCACAGATCCTGGCACAGGGCAGATGCTCAGCCGGACATCCGCCGTGCATGGATCTGTAAGGATGTGTGTTCAGGCGTCTGCATGGTCAGAGGGTTGCGCGTGTAAGTGAATGGAAAGGTGACTATGCAAATGATGGATGGGTGGGTGCGTGAATGGGGGGCAAGCTCTGTCCCCCGAGGTGCTTGCTCTTCCTTACTCCCTCTGTTTCTTGGTTAGCATCATCTCCCTGTTGTGCACCTCCCAGCATCCTTCCTGCTTCATCAAACCCCTAAGTGCAGTGACCAGGCCTCCCGGGTTACTCCCCGAGGGCAGAGCTCACTCTCTTTCTTCCAGCCAGGTTGGTCAGTGTAGTTGGGTTGAGGTAAGAATAGGTGTGACTGGATGCCCCCAATGTTACCTGAGTCAGTCAGGAAGGATCCTGGTGGTCCCGGTGGGCCTGGTACACCTTCCCCTAGGGAAAAGAAGCCAGGATTCAGTCATGCCAGCAGGTGAGACAAGAGCCCCACCAGGGGACAAATCAGGAATGCTCTTCCTGGGAGCCAGCCCAGAAGACACTGGGTGGGCTCTGGGCTTCCTTGTCTCCCACAGCCCCTGTCCTTATCCCCTCCTAGGGGCAAGGAGTTTGGCCCTTGCCTGGTGGGCCTCTGGGCTCTGGTGGGCCTGGGATGGAAGGCCCTGCAGAAGGAAGAGGAAATGGCGGCTTTAAGGGGCTGACTGACTCCTGAGGGCTGAACTTCCTCATGAAGAGACTCACCGGCTTCCAAAGATCAGTGAGTTATTACCTGGTGGCCCTCGTGGGCCAGGTGGGCCAGGGGGACCTCGTAAGTCAACACCTTCTGTAGAGAGAAGCAAATAGAAACAGAGAAGGCTGAGGCCACACTCTTCACCATGTTCTGAGCCTTTTACCAGGATGCCTGGTCTCTGGGCTGCAACCCATGCCCCATTTGCACAACGCCCGTAGGTCTCCATCTGCTGAGATGCCCCTGTTCTGAAGCACAGAAGAGGCAGACAGCTGACAGTATGGGCGTGGGACAGGGGAGTGATAGGCAGGAATTTGGATTTCTGTGCCAGAAGGCCAGTCAGGGTTCTGTCCCTGCTTCTGCATATCTAGCTGGCAACTTTAAGCACCTTTTCACCCTCTCTCAATCTTTCTCCCACCGTACACCAGGGCCGCTGAGACCCACCCCCTAGGGATGATGAGATGGCTCAGACCCAGCAAGACGCCACCAAGTGCTAAACCCCTAATGTGCTGGATTCACACCACTGGGCTTCACGCTTCACACCACTGGGCTTCACGCTTCACACCACTGGGCTTCACGCTTCACACCACTGGGCTTCACTGCATTTTCACTGCTTGGCAGCCCAGGTGGGAGGCCGGCCCAGGTGGGACACCCAGCTGTGGTCTGTCCCCCTTGGGCTCTTTTCCTGTGACAGAGAGTCCAAGGACACCCATCCAGCTTTCCCAGGTAGCTTTGTTTGACTCCTGCCAGTCACACTCACTCCCAACACCTGACCTAACCCAGGTCCTACGGGAAGGCCACAGCCTGTCAGCTGTCATATTCTTGGCCATGCCTCTCACACCAGGCATTCTCTGCTGTTCTTACCAGCTCCTCCTGCAGAGCAGAGAGCATGGCTGTTCTGAGGTGACACTTGGCAATGACTCACTGGTGCCGCTGCCCGGGGCCCTGCCAACAGTGTCATCTCTTCCATTCCTTCCCCAGCGACACCTGCCCTGGACGGTGCCTGCACTCACGGGCAGAGAGGATCTCGGAGATGGAGCTGCCACTGCTTAGGAATGAGTCACCGGCAAGTCCTGGCTCCCCTCGTGGGCCTGTGGGGAAGACACAGGGTTAGCATGCACACTGCTTCAGCAAAGTTCTGTGGGGCGGGGCCAGATTCAGGGCGGGGGGGGGGGGGCCCAATTGAGGGAGGGTGTGGCAAGGAAGGGAGGGACCTAGAGGAGAGATGCTGCATCCCAGCCAAAGGAGGAAAGACAGACAAATAAGGGGGAGAAAGCCAGGGCAACAATGATTTCTACTTCTGCCTTCCACTGTTATCTTGATACTTGGACAAATCACTGGACAGTAATGTTATCAGAGTCTGGTCATCTGAAGGCCAAGGTCTATGAAAACGGTCTGCTTCACCTTGACCAGAACACTACAGAGCCTCAGTCTTCCTGTCCAGAGAAGCCCTGACCCTCTTAGAAATATGGGAGAGATGAGAGAAGGCTCTGTAGGGCCTGTGGTGAAGAGAGGCCTGTTGTGGAGAGTCCAGGAGGCCCTACTGTCCCCTACCCCTTATCTATAATTCAGGGATTTAAACCCCACCCCCACTGCACCCCCCATCCCACCCCAGCCTCTTCCAGCCCACAGCCTGTGGTTTTACAGAGTAAGACTTACCTTGTTGTCCTGGGAGACCAGCAGGGCCAGCTGGACCTGCAAACAGAAAAAGCTAAATCACAGCCCCTCCCCCAAAGCCGAGGAAAGGGCAGGTAACTGGAGCATGCTTCCCTAGGAACAGGCACACTTGCCTTGGGTATAAATCATGGTCTTAATTTGAATACAAATATTTTAAATAATTTAAACATAAAACAAGATAACAGGTATTTGGGGAAAATGGGGGTGGGGTGGGAATCACAATCCTTTAACATTTTGCTTTATTTTAGTTCAGCAGTATTTTGGGGTTTGCTTACATTTGTGAGAAGGCAGGTGTACCCACAGAGCTCACACACACCCCGATGGTGGGGCTCTAACCTCCCCAGAACTTTGCTACACAGTTCTGCAACCATGGTGGCACGTCCGCCTCATGGAGCACCGGCATTCAGGTTGCCCCAGATAAACGTGTTGTGCTATTTCTCTAAGAAACAAAGCTCAGGAGCCTTCATCAGCTGCTCCGGTTCTGGAGACAGAACAGCCTGGATGGAAACCCTCCCTGCCGTTTGTCGGCTGTGTGACCTTAGGTGAGTAATTTACCCACTCTGGGTCTCAGCGGCTCAGCAAATGCCGAGTGCAGCATTGGCCCTCTCCCTTATAAGCACGGGCTTTCTCTCCATAGTCCCTGCCCTCGGTGTCAGGATTTGAACAAATGTGCCTAGAATCCATTGTATCCACAGCCTGCTGCTGATTGGGGGAAGAATAAGAGAACAGACTGACCTGGTGTCCCTGGAGGTCCTGGGGGACCCATGGCACCAGGAGGTCCGGGAGGTCCGGGCACAGTGATTGTTGATGATCCCTCTGGACACAGATGAAACATGGGACACATGTCACCTTCAGAGGTGCCAGGACCCCAGTAGGCTCGGGCCAGCAAGACAGGAGCCTCTGCTTCTCATTCCTCCAACATCCTTCCTGCCCTGGGCTGACTACAGGTCTCGGAGCCACAACATGATAGTCTGTGCTCACCTGCGTCCCTCCCTAAGCACCTGCCACCCGCTGACATTGAGGCAGATGGCCCACATGGGACAGGCAAATAGAAATCAGGGACGAACCCTCCTGGGCTGCCTACCTGAAGTCACGACTCTGCCCGGAGCGCCAGGTTCGCCTGGGGAAGACGAAAGGGAGAAGGCAAGAGGATTAAGCAATGGCTTGATGAATCAGAGCCTCTGGTTGCACCAAGGGCTACCTGTGGTCCTCTTGCCCTCAATCTAATGGGATTGTAGTAATAAATGGAGCCTATGCTACACTGAGTGTTTATCTCTCAACTTAGACCCAGGGCCAGAGCATCTCTCAGAGAAGGGGTCTCCTGGGAGGCTGTGGAGGAATTTGCCCTTCCATGAGGCCAGAATGGGGGCCAACCTGAGACTCATCCTCAGTCCCGCCCCATCTTTTCTTCCTGTAATGGCCATAGAGAAATTATCTGAAGATCAAAGGGTAAATAAAAGTCAGGATCCCATGGGCGAGTTCCCTGTGTACCATTGGTCTTGAGGGACAGAAACGAATGTGTGAGTGAAGGGCTTCCAGCAAGAGGATGCAGGATTCATATCCACCACTCCAGTACCTCTTGACTAACAATCCATGGGTGGATGGGCTTGGGGCCAGCAAAGGAGTAGAGGACATGAATTCTGGAGCTGGGATCCAGGCTCGGTGAGAGAGCCTGCCCGGCACACTTTGGCTTTACTCCCAGAACTAAACAGAGAAGTGACCAGGATCCTTCCCTGTACTCTAAGCTGTGTGAACAGTGACGATAAGCCCCACAGGGGAAGGGTGGATTTGGTTTCCTCTCAGGGAGAGCAAAAGAGTAGGCTCCGTTCCCGTTCCCCCAGCAAGGACTCAAGGCCAAGGCAGGAGACTGCTCTGAGAGAGTTCACTCTGACAATTGATAACCTGCCTCTGTGGTGCAGTTCTTTCAGGAGAGCCTGAAGCCCCCAAGGAATACTCTGTGGTCTCCCCCAGCCCTCTGAGGCCCTATGGAAGCCACCAGAGGTCCACTGGCCTGGGAAGTAGGAACTCGGCTGCCATATTTTACAGCTGTGCCCATTTATCTTTTTGGCTCAACCACTCGTTAGAAATAATAGCTTTTAAAACCTTTCTTTCTAGGGTTCCACTTGGGGATGTTTGTGATGGACAGAGAGCCGAGGCTCAGGAAAGTGAGGACACAGGACAGAAAAGAGTGTGTGACTCTGAGCGCCCTGCTCTCCTGGGTTTGCTCAGGGCTGGGGTCTGATGGGCAGGACTGAACTAGAGTGTTCCTCTGTGTCTGTGGGCACTGCATTGCCTAGCCAGACACCCTGCAGTCCTTTGACTTGTCCCTTAGGGTGTTAAAACACCCATCCCTTCCTACAGACAGCTCTTTCTGCATCTCTGCTGTCCTCAGTCACACCTGGGACAGGGTGGGGGGATCAGGCCAAGGCAGCTCTGGTCTCAGCAGGCCTTGGCGTCAGGAGTATTTTAGAGGCAACGTAGGAGTTTTAAAGTCAAATAGGCTTGGAAAGCTTGGGGGTAAGCAGGCTTCCTTTCCTATCTTCCTGCCACAAGGACCCGGGATGTAAAAATGAGCCCCAGGGCTGAGCCTGGAGCAAGTGGGCCTGAGGACTCAGGTCTCAGCACTCCTTCCTCTCAGCCTTCCTTTGGAGCCACTAGAGGCCACTGTTGGTCCAGGCTCTGGACAGAGCAGACCTCCCTCCTGCCAACCCCTCCCGGTTGTAAAAATGGCTGGTGAGAAGGAAAAAAAAGCTTCTTGGAAGAAATCACGTACCTTTAGTCCCTGGCTGGCCAGGGCTACCAGGAAGTCCTGATGTGATTAAACACAAGTCAGTCAGGATGATTAAGGCCCCCCGCAGCTCTGGATGTCTGCCCTCCCTCTCTCCCCTCTGGCAGTAACCAGACAGCACTCTGCCACTCAGTGTGGCCACACAGGCTGCCTGACAGAAGCAGCAGGATCCACTCAGGCCTTGCCTGAAGTCACCTGGACTGGGCACAGAGTTCTCTCTCCAGAAACCTGTCTGTCTGTCTGTCTGTCTGTCTGTCTGTCTGTCTGTGAGACTTGGAGGCCCAGCAGGGTTGGGTTGAGGCAGACAGAGGCTCTGGAGGATTCCTGTCACTCTGGGTTACAAGGCTGTCACTGTCCCTCTCCCTGTTGACTGCTGTGTCCAGAGTAGCAGCAATTGTTGGCCTTTGCAGAACTTGGTATCACTCTCTTCGTCTGACTCGAGAGAGTGAGGGGCTGGACGTGCGTGCATGGTTTCTTAAGAGAATTCCTAGCCAGCAGCGAGCGTCCTTCTGAGTGTCCCCGCACCAGAGACAGAGCACGGTGCAAACCGGATTTGACATCACTGATATCAGAATGTCACCTACATCATTCTGTGCAGGTTCCCCCCCCCCCCAGTGCCTTTATGGTGCTTCTTAGCACTCACTGTGACAGAACCTGAGTCTGTTTTACTGGAGATGGGGGAGGGAAGGACAGGCTCATGTAACTAGAGAGACGCTGGCCATAACACCTGTCCTGTCCTGGCAAGAGATGGCAGCGGGGGACTGCATGACTCACCCTGAGGTCCCTGGGGTCCTGTGAGACCTGCAGAAAAGAAGACAGACATAGGGCCAAGAGTTGAAGGGTTAAGGACTGCTCCAAGGAGCCACAACACAACACAACACAACCTTGCCTGCAGAGCCGGGGTCAGAGGCTAGGGCCCAGAGTCCTCAATCTCTGGGCAGAGAGCCATTCTGTGAGCTTGGTTGTGAAATGAACAGGTGTTCCATTGCACACACACACACACACACACACACACACACACACACACGCACGCACATACACACGTGATGCCAAATGCCGCCATCACCCCTCCATTACTCTGCACCTAGCACCAGCCGAGGAGTCGGGGTTCCTGGGTGAACGGTCAGTGTATCTGGTTTTGACTTAACCCTTCCCACAGATCTAAGAATCCTGCTCTTGTTTGGCCCTGGGTGGAGATGCTAGCAAGGCTTCTCCTCCCTGGTCTATAGGTACTGGTGAAGGCCTGGGTACAGCCCCAGGAGAGGAGACAGGCAAGACACTGAGCTGGAGTTCCAGTCTACAGTGTTAAGAGCACTCATGCCCTTAAACTCCTTGCTTACTTCATCTGTTAATTCTTCTTTTCAACTTGTGCTTAGAGTTCTGCCTTGAGCTGCTTGCTGAAGGTAACAGGATGAGGCTCATTCATGCACACACAGTGCAGCATCTCAGCTCCCACCCACTTCACCCCCAGTGTGCATACACCCGGGAGCATCCCGGAGTTCCATGCACACAGAGGACTGTGGCGTCCCTTTCCTGTCCCATTACCTGGCTTTCCTGGGTCTCCAGCGGGTCCTGGGGGGCCCCGGGTTCCAGGCATCCCTGTCAGGCCTTGCTCACCTGCAGAGAGCATGAAATATGGGAATGGCTCTCCCCCGCTGAGCCATTTTTCTTCAG
Organism: Mus minutoides; assembly: GCA_902729485.2. Lineage (NCBI taxonomy): Eukaryota > Metazoa > Chordata > Mammalia > Rodentia > Muridae > Mus > Mus minutoides. The sequence continues at coordinate 518,554 of LR749911.1, forward strand.
TGGCTTGCTGGCAGATAGGCAGGAGGAAGCAGGGTAACCAAGACTGCCACATGCCCCTTTGTCATTAGGATGGAGGGCCCAGGCATGCATGTGGGGGTAGAGGAAGGACAGGGAGGAGCAGGCAAGGGCAGCTGGTGACCATGAAGACCACAGCGTGGTGACTAACCTCTGGAACCTTGCTGTCCATCAGCGCCAGCAGGACCTGGGAAAGAAGGCAAGTGAGGTCTGTTCAGTGCTCTGTCCTGCCCCAGGAGGCTGGGAGCACGTGGTCTCCCGGGTGGGAGCTCATGCAGCTTTCCTCATGGCCGCCAACCTCAGGAGCCTTGTCTTTGTGATGCGGCCCAACACAGTCTCCTCACAGCTTCTCCTAAGGCACATGCATTTCCCTCCTGGGAACGATCCAGGACAACCTGTCCCCAGTGCACTATGAGAACAGTATCTGCCTCATTCGCCTGAGGACCTGGAGGTGAAGGTCCTTCAGGTCCCTGTCACCTGTCCCCTAAGCATATTCCTAACCTCCTTCCAACATGGGATCCCTAGGACTTGCCTCATTACCCACACCAGTGGCACCTCTGCATGATTAAACACTTTCTGAGTTTTTTTAATTAGATATTTTCTTTATTTACATTTCAAATGCTATCCCGAAAGTTCCCTATACCCTCCCCTCACCCTGTTCCCCTACCCACTCACTCCCACTTCTTGGCCCTGGCGTTCCCCTGTACTGGGGCATATAAAGATTGCAAGACTAAGGGGCCTCTCTTCCCAATGATGGCCGACTAGGCCATCTTCTGCTACATATGCAGCTAGAGACACAAGCTCTGGGAGTACTGGTTAGTTCATATTGTTGTTCCACCTATAGGGTTGCAGACCCCTTCAGCTCCTTGGGTACTTTCTCTAGCTCCTCCATTGGGGGCCCTGTGTTCCATCCAATAGCGGACTGTGAGCATCCACTTCTGTGTTTGCCAGGCACTGGCATAGCCTCCCAAGAGACAGCTATATCAGGGTCCTTTCAGCAAAATCTTGCTGGCATATGCAATAGTGTCTGCGTTTGGTGACATTTTCTGAGTTTTAAGGAACACCTGAAACGCCCTTTCTTCTTTCTGTCCTCTAGGCTGTAAACAATCTCTTCTCAGGTTGTATTCTCACCCTCCGTGACTCCCGCGGCCCCTGTCACCACTCACAAGCTTTGTTGTAACTTGCAGGGATGAAGTATGCCATGTCTTAGTAGCAACGTTCCTGTATACAGTAAGCACTTACTAATGCTTAGAGTCAGTGAATGGTAGTGAAAGTGTCACGTCTCCATTGTGGTGGCTTGCACATCTATGGGACGGGAGGCTGAGACCAGGCTCCCTTGAGCTTCCCTGTCTGGATATAGGCACCTCAGTAATGGCTAGTCAAAGGGTGGTGGCCTGAATCTGGTTTTGGAGCTGTCCCTGAGGTGGACTCCTGGGTACTCCAAGGAACCTCAAACCTTGTAAGTCCTTGGTAAGCAGGAAACAGCCAGGAAAGAAGAGCAATGCCTGTTCCAGAACAATGAGACATTCCCAGAAACCTGCAGCTAGAGACCCCCTGGGGGATACTCAGCTCAGACTATGGGACACTTACCCATTGGGCCTATGGGTCCGGGTTTACCTGCAGCTCCAGGCAAACCTCGAGTGCCAGGCTCCCCTGCAAAGAACAAAGAACCTGTTGCTGGAGGCTAACAAGATAAGTGTGCCTCCATACTGGTAGTGTGAATATGCCTGCTTCCTCCTCCTTCCTCTTCCCCCCAGAGGAGCTGAGAGGGACAACCTCTGCTTTGCCACTAAGGTCAGAACCACCTATCAGCTCGGCCCCATAGGCAGCAGGTTCAGACTGCCCAGCAGCCATGGCTGATGTGAGTGTGGCATGTATGAGTCTGGTTTCTTTGGAAGCAGCATGCTCCCCTTTGTGGTCAAAGCACCGTTACTTTCAATCCCCTTTAATCCATACAGTTGGCAGGGTGTGAGCAGCAGAGGGGCTGGGTGGGGTGCACTTTATGTTGCTTTGGGAACGGACTCTTAGTTTTCCCAGCCAGATTCCCCCAAAGGATCGAAGATGCGCCAGCCTCTGCACCAGACAGACACGGTCTGCAGCTAAATGTGCACTTAGACGCTTGCGAACCTCCACCCCTGATGTATTTAATTTTGTTGGAGGTTTTCTTAGATTAGAAATACTTTGAGGGTTCTGAGACAGAAATTCTGCCTCATCCTTCTGTGTCTGTCCCACTTCTAGTGATTGCTAGGTCCTAGAAGGCCATGAATGGGTTAAATTCCTGGGTAACACTGACCTGTGAGGCCTCTGGGTCCTTTCTCACCCTGTTCACCTAAAAGAAACATGGGGTATGGGGGCAGGGAAAAACCATCAATTAAGGGCAAGGAAAGCAGTCTCCCTTCATGACTCGGAGCCATGCAGCAGGATGCTGGAGAGAGTCATCCCTGGAGCGTCAGTTCATTGATGATGCCGGAGGAGCCGGTCCACCCATGATCCGCCCACAACCTGATTTCCCCACAACCTCTGCTGTGGTGAGGCACAAGGAGGACCAGACCAGAGGGTAGACACCTCAGAATGTGCCTCTCAGCACTGTGAGGACCACTCAACGATGCATATGTGAGCTGGGTACTTTATTTCCCTTCTTAGTGCCTCAGTTTCCCTCTCTGAGAATCTGGGGAGGAGTGAACCCTTAGCTCCCTCTCAGCCCCAGGGCACAGAATCCAGAGCCATATGTGCTCCTGGACTCTGCACACAGGTTGTGTCTTGGCGCCTAGCAGCAGAACAGACCATAGCGCAGGCTGAGCAGCCGCAGGAACTGTATACCTTTGGGTCCTGGTTGTCCCATGAGTCCTTTGTCACCTAAAAGGGAGACAGTCACCTTAGTGTAGAAAGCCCTATAGGGGGTGGCCAAGAAGAGCCAGTGTCTATCTCTGAAGACAGCTTCCCACCCTATGCTGGTTTCGCCTCTCCACTTGCACTTGGTAACTTGTGGTCTTGTCCATCAGACCCTCTCTGAACCCTCAGTCCCTGGTCCTTCTTGAATGAGAGGTCTCCACAGAATGCTTTCTATTTCCCGCTCCTCCGTAGCTTACCTTTGACACCAGGAAGTCCCACTTCACCTCGGAGCCCTTGGGGACCCACAGTGCCTGCCCAACAGAAGAAGACATATGTCCCATCTTTGGAACCAGGCAGCACATATACACATAGATGCACATACACCTTGAAGCGGAAGTCAGGGCCTGCTCCCCGTGATCACTCCCTCATCTCCCCAGGCTCCTGCTGGCCCACACTGGTCCCTGCCAGTCACCAGGCTCAGGCATTAGAATGCCCCAAAGGATGCCGACAGAGACATTGGCTGTAGCTCAAGCACTCAGGGTAACAGGATGGGTTATTTGGCGCATATGGGACAAGACAGAGGCAGGATGGGAGCTTCCTGTTGGTGAAGCTGTTGTGAGGTCTCAGATCTGACCCCAGTCCCACAGTGATTTGGACAGGACCCACTGAGATGCATAAGCTCAGCCACAGGCTACATTGTGGACTTCTGTTTTGTATGTCCAGGAAGTTTTTGTACAATCACATTTTTTGCTTTCAAAATGTTTGGTTTTCCCTTTAACATCCCTTCCTTTACCACAGAGGCAGCAGCACACTGACCTGGGGGTCCTTGGGGACCAGGAGAGCCGCTTTGACCTGAGAAACAGGAGAGAGACAATCATCAGAAGGCCAAGTATTGGTCAGGACAACTGACACCAGTGTGAAGAGCAGGTGATGTTCAAGGCGCTCATTCTAAGGGCCATTCGGGTCCTCACTAAGACAGTACACCAGAGGGTCCAGGCGTGACCCTTGTGGGGAACCACAGCTTGACAGGCTCCACAGACCTTTGCTTCTTCCTAAGACATGGTGTCTACATCAGAGGCGGAGAGGAGTCTGCCACCAAGCATCAAGCACACTGTGTGTGTATCTGGGTCCGAGTCGAGGCAGAAATCACCTGCTTTCTTGTTAAGACACCACACAATGTGTTGCTGAACAGAAATAGCCATCTGTCTCACAGCTGGCTATAAGGCCAAAATTGTAGCCCAGTCTTGTCAACCTGAGCTCCTTTGTGGAGGGACACTTGTGGCCATCTTGTCAACCTGAGCTCCTTTGTGGAGGGACACTTGTGGCCATCTTGTACAGATGTAGGGCTACCAATCCGCATTCCTGGGGAGCGAATTCAGGACCTGCTTCTCTGAATGTGGCCCCTCCCTGAAAACTTGGGTTGGTCTTTGTGACATACCTCTGAGACCCGGAGAACCTGGGACACCAGGAAGGCCCTGAGGACCTTGTTCTCCCGCAATCCCTGAGGAGAAATGGAAGAGATATGCTGAGAAACTCCTGCCCTGGCAGTCATGTTTGGAAGGGAGGCTTCCCACCCTGCCAGTGGTCCAGTGACTACTTGGTGCCTCTCATGGTGAGGCCACCCATGCGCAACACCCTCCATGAACTCAGACACCCAGACGGAGCTCAACAAATACGTGAGAGGATCTGCAGTCCTCAGTGACTTTACCTGAGCAACCCCTGGGTTGGGGGCGGGGGGGGGCACCGAGAGATTCCTGGGGTCCTTCTTAGTTTCTCATAATGTCAGCCTTATGGCTAAGGAGCTGAGTTCAAACCTCCCCAGCTCCCTGAAGCTCTAGGCTTCTGACTCAGGCATTCTGCCCTTTGCTCCACTGAGTCCCAGTGCCAGAGGCTAGAAGGCCCCAGTTTCACCCAATACCTGGCTGTGCTCCCCACCCACACCTGGCTGTGCTCTCCACCCACACCTGGCAGTGCTCCTTGCCCACACCTATCTGTGCTCCCCACCCACACCTGGCTGTGCTCCCCACCCACACCTGGCAGTGCTCCCCACCCACACCTGGCTGTGCTCCCCACCCACACCTGGCAGTGCTCCCCACCCACACCTGGCTGTGCTCCCCACCCACACCTGGCTGTGCTCCCCACCCACACCTGGCTGTGCTCCCCACCCACACCTGGCTGTGCTCCCCACCCACACCTGGCTGTGCTCCCCACCCACACCTGGCTGTGCTCCCCACCCACACCTGGCTGTGCTCCCCACCCACACTTGGCAGTGCTCCCCACCCACACCTGGCTGTGCTCCCCACTCTGTGGCTCTTTGTTCTCTACCTTGACCTGGCTCTGCCCCTCACCTGCTCTGGGAAGGTTACTTCCCTGAGACCTCTCTCTCTCTCTTTCTCTCTCTCTCTCTCTCTCTCTCTCTCTTTCTCTCTCTCTCTCTCTCTCTTTCTCTCTCTCTCCCTGGGTAAGCCCCCAAATCACAGCCTGTTTCTTAGCCCTGGATCAGACCCTGGCAGCCTGGCCACACTTCATCACTAGTAACTGGCCTTACAGGGTGTAGCACAGACCTCCATCTCTACAAGTGCTCAGCCAGGGCTGCCAGAAAAGGGAGGATGGATGGATGGATGGATGGATGGATGGATGGATGGATGGATAGATGGATGTAGCTAATTCTCTAGGTGTAGGCGTCACCTCTTACCTCTGTCTCCTTTCTCTCCAGACCCAGGAGGCCCGGGTTCACCACGAGGTCCCATGGGGCCTTCTAGTCCTCTCTGGCCTATGGGTCCTTCCATGCCAGGATCTCCTAAAGGTGGGAATGGGCAACCTCACAGTTAGGGTCCCATGCCATACCACAGACAGCCTCTCCTCAGCAGAACGATGGATGTCCCAGAGACTCTTCTAGGTCTCTGTTGTTTCTCTTCCTCTGCAGCCTTGCTGAACTCAGGACCAGAGTGACCCTGTGGGTACCTGGCATCCTGCCTCTGCCCCAATCTGTGAGTTCCTTCTCAGCTCACCATCTTCGTGCTGAGTTTGCCTTGATGCCGCACGCAAGTGGCTTGCTGCCCTTGGCCACCCTGTCTGCCTCTTCAAGTTTCCCGCCCCCCTTTATCACCTTTTGGGGCTTAGGCTTCGGTGGCCCCCTCTGCTCTGAATGTGTCCCTAGGTCTGTGCCTGCCAAGCCCTCTCCTTTTTTCAAATTCCCTGCTGCAGCGGTCCCTGCTGCTTCTGTCTTTCTCTGTTGTAGTTACTGCTGTCTTCTAAAACAGGATCTACTGAATAAATGCGTAGGAAGAGATTGAGGAGGAAATGAACGATTAGAAAAGAGGGTTCTTACCAATGCTGCCTTTTTGTCCCTTTGGTCCTTCCGGGCCAGGGTGGCCCAGGGGCCCAGGGATACCTGAGGGTGTAAAAGAAGATCTCAGCCTGTGCTTCCTCCTGAGGTTGGAAGCTAGGACTGAGCATACCTAAGCCAACAGCACCAGAGATCACTGCAGACTACCCACCTGGAGTCCCAGGAAGCCCTCGGTCTCCTGTGGGGACAAAACAAAAGGAGATGTCAGATGGAGAACCTGGTCTGGTCCCGTGAGGAGCCACTAGCTGGATTTCTATGAAGGTCTCGGGAGTGTTTACACCCAGTTCCATTCAAATTGCTAAAACCACAAATACTTTTTTGCATCCTTAGGCCCTGTAAGTTGTCTGGGACACAATTACAGTGGAAATTGGATGGTTTTCTGACATTCAAATGCTTTCAGGAGTCCTGTACTTCACCTGACACATCAGGTTGGAGACTCCAGAACCACCAAGCTCCCATCCTAAGCAGGGTCAGGAGGAGTGTGGGCTTGCAGGCCTTGTGAGGCAGAATTGGGTAGGGAGCCAGGGTGTGTGCTGAAGTTGGAGGTGTGTGGGAACCGTGAAGGAGACAAACAGGAGTGAAGGCTGACAAAGGAGGAACATAGTACCTGCCTGGGGTCTCTTGGGAAATGAATTACAACAGTCAAGGACAGAGGTGGACCTTCCTCCTGGAATGGTGCTTCCTAGGGAAGGCACCCACCCCCTGGGTGCAGAATCTCTTGGGGTGATGAAGACAGAAGGTTCCTGGGCCCATCCACATTCACTTAATCAGAGACCCTGGGAAGGGCCTAGAATCTTTGGGTAGTTCCTTCCCACACCAGAGTAGATACGTCTGGCGGTGAAATTAGGCAAGGGAAGCTGCTTTGTGTCAGCAAGGAGTGATAGGATTGGGAACCTCCTCTTTCACCATGCAAGGATAATAGCTGGTTAACTGGCTTTTCTCAGCCTGAGGGGTTTTCTGCTTGCTTTAAGCCCTACCACCACCCCACCCTACCTCCCCAGTGTTTAAATGTCTTTGGAATATTTACCTTTAGGCCCTTGACTCCCCATGTCACCTAAAACCAGAAAGATGATACTGTGAGATTGTGTAATAACCAAGAACCACTTTACACCTGTGTTTCACAGCTGTTTGGCAACATGTGAGCCACATGTCAAGGTGAGGGGCTGGGTCCCTGCAATCCTGCCAGAGACACCCAGGCACAGAGCACTAGGTTTCTCCTGTGTTGTGCCTAGGCTTCTGAGCCTGCTGTGAGGTCTGACTGACTGCAGAGTCAACTCCCAGCCTTCCGACAGACAGACAGTTAGGTGCTATCCACACTCTCCCATTTGCATAAAGGAAATAGAGTCCAATCCCAGGGGAACATGCCTCCCTTCCAGGAATGAGAATGGGGGAAAGGTGGGGCCACTCCAATACCTTTTGGACCAGGACTTCCTCTGAGATTTCCTACAAGAAAAAGCAAATTGTGACTCTCTCTCTCTCTCTCTCTCTCTCTCTCTCTCTCTCTCTCTCTCTCTCTCTCACACACACACACACACACACACACACACACACACACACACACATATGATGGGTGTTGGGAAGAGGCAAAGCTAGCCATTAAAAATAACCCCCTTGTTGTTCCAATGATCTTGAGCAACTCTCTCCTAGACTCAGTTTCCTACCAGTGTAATGGGATCCCAGCTTAGCCCCCTCTTGTCTCTTAGAGTGATGGAGGGATAGGATGGGAGGGAGAGAGAGGCTGAGTGAGTAGTGTCCCCAGGAAAGGTGGCATAAGGCCACCCAGGCCCAGTGTTCTGGGTCCACTGCTATGCTCCTGGCTCTCACCGTTCTCCTGCTCGGTCATCAGCTTGTTCCTTACAAACAGCCAGATGGCCTCCTGGCTGTAGCCGTCCAGCTCAGCCTTGCCTAATCCAGGTCCTAGGCTGGGTGCCTCGGCCTGGAGGCGGTCCCTGCTGCCTCTGTCCATCTGGATGTCATGATATAGCACTTTGGTCTTTTCCAGCTCCTCCACGCGGGCCTTCAGCTTCCTTACCTCCTCCGCTGCGAGGGATAAACGTAGGCCATCAGTGAGGAGTGAGACTGGCACTTGCCCTGGGGCTCTGGGTCTGGGGGGACTTCTTTACACCTCTGGATACTTATTTCAGCAGTACATATGCAGAGACAACCCTTATGGGCAGTAATGGCCAACATCCTTCTGAGCCTCAAGGAAACCCGGCTCTGCCACCACCGGAGCCGAATACAAACAAAATTATTCCCCTTCCTCTGAGAGGTGGAGAGGGATTAAATGCTCAGGCAGAAAAACCATGGGGGCAGTGTGGCATTATTAAAGGCCACCTGTGCAGGAGCCTGGGGTGGAGCTAGGACCTTAGATTTCCAGTGTTCTGCATAGTGATCTCAAGGCTTGGGCCAGGTGCTTCCACGGGCTGTTTCCTATCGTACCCAGTTTACGTGGCTCCAACCCTTAAGACCACGTGTGTGCCATCCCATCCCTAGGAAGGGTTGGAGGGTCTGGGGACTTTAGGCTTGGTGGCCTTGATACCCACCCAGAGCAATGAGGCCGAAGAGTAGACCCAGCAGCAGTAGCCAGGTGAGCAGCAGACCCAGCAGCCACTTCCACCAGCTGCAGCAGGAGCCGCAGGGGCACCAGGCTGGGGCAGCTCCCCATGCTCCTCCACCGCTACTGGCACCACCGCCACTGCTGCCGCCACCACCACCGGTGCCTCCGCCTTTGCCTCTGCCACCACCGCCACCTCGGTCATAGCCATGGTTTTCTGTGGAAGAAACAGGAAGGGTGAGTTGAATCCAGGAGGCTCCTGCCCATCTCCCTTTAAAATTAGTGTCATCATATGGGGAGGGTGAGGAGGAGGAGGAAGAGAAGGAGGAGGAGGAGAAGGAAAAGGAGGAGGAGAAGGAAAAGGGGAGGAGGACTTGAATTTACATGGGACTTTTCATGAATACAGGGTTACGGCTGGAGAGTAAGTCTGAAATCCCTAGGCTTTGGCTGTGTGACCCTGACACTTTATAAAATGAGGGTCACAGATGACCTGCTTCATAAAAACGGTTATGGAATGAAATCATGGGAGGATGTAGCCCACAGCACAGAGTTTAAGACGTCTTTATGGTTAAGAGTGTCATATGGATCTGTCACACCGCCTTCATCTGATTAAGCCTAAACCTACACTACCTGGTCACTATGCCTCTGCCTTTGTGGTTCCCACAGCACCCTGGAGTTACACTTAGTACCATGAACCTAAAAACACGTTTAAAAAAGGTAAGGCTGGCAGTTCTCTTAGGGAGGTGGGAACATCATGAACTTCTCTCCCGAGGCAAGGAAGGAGGTGAAGAAACTGCAGGGGGCTGGAGCAAGCGTGGGACAGCACCATCTTGGGCCTGTCCTGCTATGCCTACCCTAGTGGAAGACTCGGCCTCAGGGCTCATACAGGCTGACAGGTAGGAGTTGTGGAGCCCGTGAAACGCCTTGTGACTCTGTGGTTACCCACTGCCTCAGCCTGTCCACTCCCATTTTCTATCCTTCTTCCTTTCAGGCCTTTAGGAGGCCAGACCTGAACAGCTCATGTGACATCAACTGTCCCACTAACCATGGCCAGATCCTTTCATGGCAGCCCCACCCCCACCCCATTCTTACTCACCTGCCGAGGTCATCTTGCTCTTTGTGGACACAGTATTTAGGTCTCCTAAAAGCATATAAATAAGTTTGGAGCTGAACATGAGTAGAGGAAGATCACATAAACACATGTATGTGTACTCTACACATATAATCCCTATGTAATGAATCCCCACATGTGACCTCCTACCTGTACACCCACACATGCACCCCTACACACATACACCCTACACAGTGCACCCCCTCATGAATGCACACCCATGCATGCATGCATGCACACATGTGAACACACACACGAACATGTAACACACGAACACATACACATATCCATTCCCACATTAAAACTGCAGCTTCCCACCCAGCAGGTCTGAGGAAGACTGGATTGTATGCTCCTAACACACTTGGGTGCCACCATTTGAGCCCACGTTGAGTGTTTTCATCCCAGAAGACAAATGAGATGTGGCTTTGTTGAAGTTGGGTGGGCAGGGCCAGATTTGCCTTACCATTCACATCTGCCTTCAGGCAGGTGTCAGCGGCATATGCAGCCTGCTTCTCCTTTTTCAGGGTATCTTCTGAAAAAGAAGCTGTGCACAGAACCAGGATCATCTGGTGGGTGAGAATACTCTTCCCTCTAACCCTGCCTGCTCATATCCCCACTCCCTGGGAAGACCAAGGTTAGCCTGGTTGGAAGTTAGTCCAATTTTCCTGAGTTAATATCCCCCACTGGGGGCTGTGGTTAGACTCCTGTTGCCCGCAGACTCCCTGTGGGTGCTCCCAAGTTTTCTTGGCTCCCCTGTACTCAAGGCAGGTCCAGGCAGATATTTTTCCACCGAAATGGGATCCCTGTGATTTGATGACTAAATGGTTCAAACCACACCTTGTAAAAGTCTTGGGCTTCCTGTACTTGTGAAGCCCTTCATCTGAAGCCCGAGCTACCTGCTCCACCTTTGCTTACTTGAAGAGATGGTGGCGGGGGAGGCGGTGAAGACCTTCCCACTGTCCTTGGTCATGATCAAGAGCTCCATCTCCTTCTTAGCTGGTGCATTGTCTTTCTCCAGAATCAGGAACTTGCAGTCTTTATGCAAGAGGTCGTCACTCTGGACACTGGTGGTACAGGCTGGAGAGGACAGAAGAGGATGAATGGGGAGGAAAGGAGGTTCACCAGTGTGTATGGGGGTGCTCCTGGTCTCTTAGACAGTGGTGCTATGAAGCATGTTGCCAGCTATGTCTGCTTATCATGAAGTCAGGCCAGTGCTGGATGACTGGTCTATGGGGCTATCTCCATACATATAGATGCAGGATCTTCCTTGATTTTGTAGAAGTCTTTTTCACCAGCCAGACCCTTCTTAAACTAACCTGATAGACTTGTTACCATCCTGGGCAAACTTTTGCTAAAGCTCTTCTCTCTCATACATGGACCCCATGTCCACCCCATCACTTGCTTGCTCTGGAGTTGTCTGGAGGACTGTGTATTTCTCATCTGCTCGTTCCCCTGGCATTGTCCTGTTCTCCCCACGAGTCTAGTCCATGTGCCACTCTGACACCTGGAAAGCTAAACTGCCTGATACTAAACCATGGGTGCTCAGGAAAATTTTATGTTGAATGAATGAATTTCTGATTAGGAGGAGACCCACCAGGATCTAAGCACTGGGAGAAATAGCTCACTGCGTGGGGTGAACTCAAGTTGATAAAGATTCTATAGAAAGCAGTGAGGTGCTGGCAGCTTCTCTGGGCTCCCTGCCTCTGAGAGGTTACACGTAACAGGAGAAGGCCAGTGGGTTTCCTGCTCCTGGGAGGGGCACCAAGAGGATGCTCATCTCTGTAGAAACACCCATGAGACCTTTGGGCTGAGTTGTGAACCCACCCAAGGGTTCGCGCCTGTCTTCCAGGATACCACATGTTATATTGGGTACTTCTTTCTGTGTAACAAACAACCTGGGCCCTCGAAGCTGGCACTAGTACTCACTGGCAGAGGTGGACACGCCGGTACTGGTAACAGTGGGAGGCTGGGGCACGTTTTTCTTCACTCCGTATGCTGCAAGACAGAAAGCACCCTGAGCTGGCCATCCTGGGAAGGTGGCTTGAGAGCTGTCTGATCAGCCCAGAGGAAGTAAATGAAATCAACTCTCTAGCAGTGTTGTAGGGCTTACTTTCCTGGTCCTTTTCCTAGTTCTCAAGCCCACTTCCATCAGGAAGTCCTCTTAGACTTTACTCTTTACAAACTCACTTAACCCCTGTTGCTTTACAGGATTCTCTTATTGCGTCTTATTAGGTTAAGTGTTTTCTCTTCTAACTAAGGAGCAGGCAAGTTGGATGCAGAAGCTGAACACCACCATGCCCCTTCTGCTCTAACACCAGGTCTGCACAGGACCAATGGCCCAGGATGCACACCATAGAAACAACCACTAAGATTTATTTGAGTTCAAGTGGTCTGCAGAAAAGTACATTGTGAGCTCAGGAGACTACTGCCCTGACCAGCTGGGTAGAAGTTGCAGGGTGGAGGCGCTGGGTTTACAGGCTCCCCATGTGTTTAATTCACTTCAGAGATGGTGAGGGATAAAGGTTGGCCTCTCTAGGCTCAGATTGAGGGCTGTTTTATTGATGGGAAAAGGCCGCTTGGTCCTTTTGACTGTTTATAAAAAGGTATATTGTAGGTTGTAGTATCTAAGGGCTGTCAGTTCCCAGTTCTGAGCTCCAAACTTGCGCTACTAACCTGTGGAAGTGGTGGTTGTGCCATGGGAGAGGACAGAAGAGCTGGGGGCCAGATTGTTCTGCATGCCAAACACTGTGAGAGAGATGGAGAGTAGGTGAAGATGTTCTCTGGATGCTGGGAGCCTCCTGGAGACCCCCAGATCATTTTCCTGAAAACTCTTTTTGCCAGTGCCAGGAAACTGTAAAACTTTCCTGGTTTTCATTGCTCTTAGTAACGTGGTCATCTCCCCATAGTAAACATTATTAATGACTGTCCCAGAGAAAAAGCCATGTGTCTTCATAGCAGGGGTTCACGTAGGGCCTGCCGAATATTAGCGTCCCTCAAAATCCTAAATTATCCCGTCTCTGTAGCTCTCTATCACTGGGATTCTCAGTGAGGGACTGTCTGTTTGAGTCGGCCTGTGGACATGGCTGAGGGGATTGTCTCGATTGTCCTAACTGGTGCGGCTTTCAGTGCCTCTAGATGGAGGCTCCAGTTCCTGGTGATCCAGTGCTCTTTACTGCCCCCCTCACCCCTCCCCCCCAAGCATTTCACGGTAATGGAGAGCAAATATACATGCAGGCAAAACACTCATCCCCAAGAAATAAACACAGATAAATTCTTTTCAACATAGCATAAGGGGACAACCAAGGTGGCAGGCTCTGACCTGAGGAGCAGCTGCTGAGTCCGGGGTGCAGGGTGGGAGAGCAGGACGCCATGTTATTTGGCACTCCAAAGACTACAGTGGGAAAGAGAAAGAAGGTAGCATTAAGGCTCAGGGCAAGCCACAAGCTCAGACTTTGTGGGAGTGTCAGAAGAAATGCTGAGATCTGGCTCGTGTGTCCTGTTACATTTTTGTTGTTAGAAGAAAACAAAAAACAAAAAAATCTTAATATTCAGTTCTTTTAGATGCAGAGAACCAGACATGAGCCTGTGGTATCTTTGGTCTTAGCCAAAGATGATTTTGGATGTCCAGACCTGGAGTAGGCAAGTGGATCCAGTTAATGGCTCTCTTGTTAGCGGCTGCATTTTATAGAGTGGGGGGTCTCAGAAAATTGAGTTGTTCAAGATTCCCACAATCAGTTCACACGCATTGATACAGGGTTTTCCCGTCCTTTTTTCGTTGTATTTCTCCTGATACCCCATGTGGGGTGTTCATTCTCAAAAAAAAAATACCTGCTAGAATCTAGTTGATTAAGTTGAAATGAATGGACTTTGGCCATTAGGCCAGGGAAAAAAACCCTCCCCGGAGGCTCTGGGAATGGCACAGAGCAAGGGAGATCTTCAATGGCAGAGAGGAGCTGCGGCTGTCCCCACCTGGGAGTGACAAGCCATGTGGCAGTCACACCTACCTGATCCCGCTGAGTAGGCGTTGGTGTTGAGGAGGGATGTACTCTGGGCTGTTATGTTGTTGTGATAGGTCCCCAGGGAGGACCCAGCAGGCAAGGTGGAGGACCACATGTGGGGCGGAAAGTTGGGGTCCAGTATTGTGGAATCATAGGTTCCCGACACTAGGAACAAAAGCACAAACATTCATCACTGGGGGAAATTTGAACTCTTTCCTGCTGGGCCTTCCCAGCACTTTAGCACCGAAGGTCCCATATCTCGGGATCTCCCTCAGTTCAGGACAGCCCGAGGTACCGAGTCATTCTACTTTTGACTGAAGTCAAGATTTGATCTCTTAGATCACAGAATTCTTGCCAGTTCTTGGTGAAATTTGATATTAGTTTGCTTTAGAATCTACTCAGTATGTCTTGTAAGTTTTTTTTCCTACTTCTTGGTGACCTGCCTCCCCCAATGGGGACAACTTCCTTACTGCCGTTTTCAAAGATGTCATGGGGTCGTTCACTCAGGAGCTACTTCTAGTCATCCTTAGCAAACGTGGGGTATGTACCAGACAAAGGAGCATCTAGGTATAATAACTTCTTGATCGTAGTAACCTTCTTGCGTAGATACTCATTAAAGCATCTCTGTGCATCAGCCAGACCTAAAGGCACTCTGTCCCTGACAGGGCTCTTCACAGATCTTCAAATATGGTGCCGTTTCTGCTTATTCCGTGGGAGAGGCAGCTGGCCAGACTGTTGCTAATATGCTTGGAGCCTTGGCTTTACAGGGAAGTCATACAAGGAAGGTCATGGTATCAAGATTTTCCCAGAAATGGAAGGAAATCGTCACACACAGAAGACGTCAACTCTTCCCTCGTCACTGTCCATGCCTCTGCTAACGTCTCTTTCTGTCATCTGAAGAAATATTTCTCTCACGGAAGACACGCGCTCCACAAGGCTGCTGAGAACTCCTCATCAAGGTGACCCTAGCTTCTTGGAATCCTGTTTAGTCTCCCAGCGACCCTCCTCTCCTCCATGACATCGACTGTGCCTCTCTTGTTCAGAGCCTTCTCTCAAGGCTTAACATACAATAGGCATAGGATAAATACTTCACTCCCGATGATGAAAACACTACCAATCTCCTCTCAGTCTTCTTTTGGGAGACCTGACCAACACATCTATACTCTCAGAACCTGCTTGGGGTGGAGATCTTAAGGATTTAGAGTCAAGTACCACATCCTCAGAGGTCAGCCAACCAGGTGGATGAGAAAGCCCTGCCCAGACCTTCACAGTGTGGAAGAGCAGGCGCTCAGTACTTTTACAATTCTGGCAAAGCTGAAAGGCCTTGAGGGCACACCTGCCCCATTGTCCCCATGACCCTATGGCAGACTGGAGCTGCCAAGCTTACCTGAGTGAGAGCTCGCTGTCACTGTTTTGGTCTCTACGGTGCCTTTCTTGGGGATGGGGAGCGTGTTGGAGGTGTTCCTGGTGGGACTTGCACTTGCCGATCGGCTCCCCTTAAGCAAACGTTTCACCTCATCCAGCTCTGTCCCTGCAGAGAACCCCAGACTTTCTCATCAGGCCCGGGACCCTTTCCTGAGTCCAAAGATCAGGGAATGGATATTGACGGCCCTCTTATATCAGAGAGGCTACCACCTGCCTTGTATGTGGGGATACTCTCCATTAGCTTTATAATCTTAAATTTTGCCAATTTATAACTGTTAAAAACCTGACAGTTTGTAACCTTAACAGAGTCATGAATACTGGAGCTCCGAGTCCTTGGAAGATATTTCCTGATTCGACCTCATTAGGTACCACAGAGGTGACCGCCTGCCTGGAAGACACTGCTGTCCAGGTTTGGGCTGTTAGAGAGCTAGGCTCTTTAAGACACTAGCTTAACAGTTGTCTTTTTCCTGAATGTGGTGCCTTGGACGCCCTGGTATGTGCCTGCCATTGTCAAAGGGACTTAAGGTTTACAACTCCTAGACATTTCACTGCCTCTGCATTCATATCTGCTTTAGTTTCAGACCTATCTGGATGGTTCTATCGTAAGAAGGTGAGCAAGGAGAACCAGGTCCCTGTGTCCCTTCGGAGTGACCCACAGGAAGGAAGCAGAGTATTAGGCAAGGACAGTGAGCGGGAGACAAGCAGATGGACAGACAGCAGGTGCTGGGAAGTGCCCTGCCTCTCTCCCCAGAAAGCTCCATCCATTGGGATCGACATCTCTAAGCCTGGAAGGACTCTGGTGAGAAAAGGTTAGACACAGGGTCAGGTCCTATGGCTAGGTTTCAAGCTCTGGGGCCAGCCTCACTCGGGGCCCAGGTCACATTCCAGCTCTTCCTTCTTTTATGTCTTGTTCCTGGGTCCCATCCTAAAAGTCGGAATCATATCAAAATGGAGCCTCTAACAAAGGCAAGAGGGATCTAAAGTATCAGTATGCTGAGACTGGTGAATCTCTGACCTTTGAGATGAAGTTAAAACCCACATTTTCAACTTCCAAAGCTTCTCTCACCTGAACCCTCCCTTTGAGACTCCATAGAGAACTGCCCTGGGGAGGTCTCTAGCTAGCTATATCTTCCGACCCTAACCCTGACCCACTGTTCAGTTTCTCCTTAGCCAACCCCTAGCGTAGAAGGCTTCTCTGGCCCTGTCTCCATCTCCTTGAGCTGTGCTCCCTCATACCGAGCTATGGGTGTTGAGTGGTTTTCCATTTCCCCATTAGACTCTGAATTGCTAACCAGGGACCATGGCTTACTCAGCAACCTTAGTGGCTCCAGACCTTAGACCAGGGGCCCACATCCAGGAAGCCCTCATGGATGTTTGATGTCTGAGTATAAATGGGCACTCTCGCGAGGGCACACGCACACATGCATGTGTGCATGCATGCATGGGGGTGGTAGGGGCGGTGGGGTGGGGAGGGTGAGCGCACACAATAGTCCTTAATCCCTAAGCACTGTGCTGAGCCTGCATCTGATTTACTCTGTTTCCCAGACACTCTTGTGGTGGGGCCGTGACCGCTTACATCTGGTGGATGGCGACGAGCTCTGCAGCCGAACTCGAATTTCGCTCTCTGTACAAGGGGAGAGAAGAGACAGGGATGCTGTAGATGAGGGAGTTTGTCTGCATCACTGCCCTGGACCCTGAGGTCTGAGCACAGGATGATTCACTGGGCTACTTTGTGATCTCTCAGTTCTTCACCAGGAGACCTGGGTGTCACTACAAAGGGGATGTCCCTTCCCCAACACCACTTGCCATCTGCACACCCCTAGGTACCAGAGACTTAACGAGAGCCTAAGCTGAGCAAGGAGGCCCCGAGACACTTTATCACCGCCCTCTTCACAGCTGTCAGCATCTTTCTGCCTCCAGCTCACTTAAGGTACAGGCAAAAGAATCTAAACTCTCCAACGTTCAGTTAGTCATCAGCACAGGAAGTCCGTAAGCAGCTGGCTTTACAGGACTAGCTTCAGGGAGAGTGGGCGTCCTTTAACAATCATCCTAAAGCCGTGGGTGGCTGGGGTAGGCTGAACTTAAGTTCCTGATGAGGATGAGACACTGGAGGAGCAGAACCTGGACACGGCGAACATGTGGCAGAGCCCGCAAAGGATTCTGCTGACAGCACAGCCTGACACAGGCTCCTGTGGTCACTCCGGGCTCTGCTGGGTGGCTTCTCCTAGAGACGTTTTCTCTTCTATCATTTCTAGATGATGACTTTACAAAATTGTCCCTTGCAGTAATTTGAAAAAAGAGGGGCTTTTGCTTATCTTGCCGCATAATGGCGATCAAAGCACATCTGGGGGGTAGCTATGAAGACAGATGTGACATCTGTATCACTGTCACTGGAACCCTTTAGGTCATTATCAGATACCCCCTTCCCATGCTCTTGGAGTTGGCCAAGGCTCTGTCAGTACTCAAGGCTCCTCAGCGGGGATGCTCCATTTTACTTTTTCTCCTACACTTGGCTTACTGGCTCCAGGCTGGCACGTACTAGCTGTTCAGAGTGAGTTGGACTGAGTTCAGTGGTGGTACTCACCTCGTGTTTGGCTTCGTCCTCTAGTTGAAGAAGAGGCTGAGAAAAAGAGAAATATGGTCTTAGGCGCTTTTCTGGCATGCTAAATATTTTTGACACTTGGAGATATTTTCAAAGTGTCTAAATCTAGACAGGGGTGTGGAGGAGTGTAGGGGGGTTCTGTATAGCAGATGCTGAAGAAATGTTTCCCAGATGTTGAAGGGTAAATAATGATTTTGCAACATCTTAATGTAATTTAGTTGAGCAAATGTTGAGTTAGCTAATGCTTAGAGCACTGTGTCTGAGAGATAGGTGTGGGGGTTGGGGTATGTGGGTGCGCGTGCACTCACTCGCGTGCGATGCATTAGGACCAGCTGAAAACATTGTCAAATGGACCCAAAGACTGCTAAATCTTTAATTTATTAAAGCCTGCCTTGGTTTTCCAAAGGTAAGCAAATAGAGAAAATTATAATCACTAGGTAACCCCAATCCATCTATATATTGAGATTCTAAGAATATGACCAAAGACTTAAGGTCAAGTGAAGACACAGCTGAGGGTGGCCCAGGTGAATGATGTGGCCCCTGGAAGGGAGTTATGGAGGAGGAACTAGGGTGTCTTCATTTGAGCTCTGAGACTGCTGCTCCTCCTTGGTGCCAGGCCTCTGTGAAGGCCACAGAAATAAGGATCCTACAGTTACTGCTTGGCCTTAGGGGCTTGTGTGTCCTAGCATGAGCCTTGTGTAAACGGCCTACCATTTTAATGGTGTCACGAGCAAAGGCTGGTCACAGCATGCTAATGTGACTGGCAGCCACCCTTAGGATGCTTCAGAGTGAAGGGAAGGCAAGTTAGCAGGAGCCAAAGTCCTTAGAAGAAGCCATTTGGCTTGCGGTATCCCTGCCCCGCATCCCACCGTTCAGGCTGTGTGTGTGTGTGTGTGTGTGTGTGTGTGTGTGTGTGTGAGCGCATTTTGCTGGAAAATAAGGAGGGGACTTACCGAGTTCCTTTCGTGGGTACTCAGGGGAGGAGTTGCCGCTGGAGCTCCCTGGAGAGGAGATGGACCACTTAGTACAAATGGCTACTTATCCATAAAGCTTCCTAGAGGGTAGGGGTCCCAGCTACAGCAGGGTGAACCCTGCAGTTGGAAGTGTTTCAGGAGAATTCTCTTAGCAGAATTCACCCAAGCAGGGCCTTCCTCCTGAGTTTCCTGTTTCAACTGTGGACACCACCATGAGCCCACTCTGCCTTTGAAACCCTAGGGATGGCTATTTCCAGATTTTTCTCCCATTTCATGCACAGCAAAGCCTGCCAACTCGGCCTCTTTTATCTTACCCCTCCCAGTCCTCCCCCGCTGGGTCCCAGCCCAGAGTTCCCCCTTCTCCGCTCTCGAGGACTTCTTTTTGCCTTGTCACCTATCCATAGAGTCAAGTTTTCTGGGGCTCAAATATGAGCCACGTTTTGACTCAGAAACCTCTGTGTCTTCTTATGTGGAGACTAAAGTCTAAACCTAGCACAGAGTCTGGGTCTCCCATCCGCGTTTTAGCACTGGACTGTCCTGTATGCCTTGGCTTCCCCACCCTGAACTGTCCTGTCCTTCTGTCTGTGACTGTCACTAGGAGACCAAGGCTAAGTAGCACCACCTCCATAGCCATCTTTGACTTCCTTAGTGGAAACAGAAACCTCCATCAACTTGGCCTTACTGCTCTTTCCGTGATCTTCAGTTGTCTATAGACCAGGGGGTCCTTGAAGACAAGGCTAAATGCCTTGAAGGCATTTAGTACAGTGGAAAACATGGTCACATGTTATATGAGAAGTGAGTAAGTGGATTAAAAAAATGAATGAGAGAGATGAATGAATGAATGAATCTTCCAATAGTGTGGATGCAAGATTGGGCAGGGTGCACACGAGAAGCCAAGAAGTCAACATGCACAGGACAAACAAAGTTACACCAGGAAGCGATCAGATACCTTCATAAGTTCCATGGCGGGTCATGTGAGCTTTCCTTTCAAAGGTGGAGCCGGGAGAGTTGGGCAGGGTAGAGGCGGGTGAGTGCGCTCTCCTGTAACTGGAGGTGGAAGCGTTGCCTCGGATGCTTCCACCTGCAAGTGGGAAAGAGTGTAAATCCTTGTGGCACCACCCACCAGAGATGATCCCACTACACCGAGACACAGTGGTATTAGCCACATAACCCCCTGGGTGCTAAGGGAGGGCCCTGGGATAGGGTAGGGGACAGCGGGACACCATGAAAGAAATGGAAGGATGGCCGCTATCGCCTTTTGGGGCAGACACTGAGAGGTAGGATGTCCTCATAGCACAGGGTGTGTGGAAGTGGTAAGGATGCCATAGGGTTGACTTAACGCTGGACCACTGACCCCTGCTCAGAGGGACTGGACTCTAACCCGCTGGGTGGGCCCTTCTGAATGTTGCGTTCCCTTTTTATTTTCTCTCCCACATCTTAGTGGCTTCCAGGGCTGCTGCTGTGTGCGTGCATGTTTTTGTCATACTTCTTTCTTTTGCTTTCATGTGAGCTCAACTCTCAGGGAACACGTTGGGTGCTCACCCAGTGGAATACAGTAGCACAGGAGGACTGTATGTCATTAGAGTCTCTCAGCAGAGCAACTCAGCCTTCACCCTTCGTGGCTGGTAATCCAACTGTAAACCTTACACACGCACAGCCTTTTCTAAAAGGTGTGGTCTAAGTAGAGGGACTCTGCTTCTTGAATGCTACCTGTCCTGGAATCTTAATGAAAACCGAGCCCATTTTAGGCAGGTGTCTAATGCTGCTGACTCCAGAGGTAGCTCCACCTTCCCTTGTCCTTTGGGTGACTCTTAGGGGTGCATGGAGTGAGTGGCAGACAGGGTAAGGGTCCCACTCCTGTGCTGACTACAGTCGGCAAGTTTTCACTGTTTCTTACCTCTGTCTGCCGCCCTGCCCCGCACACCAGTAGGCACCTACTTGAGTTGATGTAGCCGCTGCTGCCATGGGTCAAGCTCTGCTTCTCTAGCCGACTTCCTCCACCCAGAGAGCCTGTCTTAGCGTATCCATTGCTGGTGCTCCCTTCTGCAAAAGCAGGCGACAGCCTCAGGGTGGAGCCGGGGTCACAGGGGCTTCTCATCCTCTGCTCAATGGGAGCCTTTCCTCCTCCTCACCAGATCCAGCTTTTACCATACTCTAAATCCACGCTGCCCCCACCCCCTATTTCCTTTCAGTACAGATGTCTGGAGTGAATGTTCTGCTTGATGTGAATGAGAGCTTTCTGATGGAGCACAGAAAGTTATCGGGTAGGAAAATTAGCCAAGACAGCTCCTCCATCTCAGATGAAGTTTAGGCTTGCCTCTCGCAAATGTACAATTAGAACCTAGACACAACAGCCACTAGAAGTTCTGGAAGGACCAGAGGTGACTCTGGGCTCCTCCTGACTTGTTTCTACCACCCTGCTCTGGCCACAGATGGACAGGTTCTCCCTATTCCAAGGCCCATCAGGGCCCAGGGGTAGTGTTGGGCCTGGATCTCTGCTATTAGAATGGGCACAGCTATGAGTAAGCAAGAGGGCTCATTAGAGGGAGTGATGGGAGTGTCCTTAAATAAGCTTGGCAAGCAGTTGCTGTACACTCCGACCGTGAACCACACAGAGCAAGCTGCTCGCTAGCTGTTGTGTTTAAGTCAACATGAGTACAGCTGCTAGCAAAAGGACATATTCCAGAGAGTTTAGATTTTCTCAGAGGGCAAGTAAACTCTCATGTTCAAGATCACAGGTTGGGGCCTTCACACAGGACCTACTAAGGGAGCCACTTACTTGGCGGTAGGGATGTGAGTCTTGTCGTTACTGTTTCCGTGACAACTGGAAAAGACAAAGGGAAGAGGAGATGCTGTGGCATGTGCTGGCATTGCTGGGCTCTGGCAGGGCCTGGTCTCTGCCATAGGTTAAGCGTTAGGCTCAACAAAGGTTTTGGAAAGCTGTGTCATGTGACAAGGAATCTGCAAATATGAACAGCAGCGGCAGCAGCGACAACGAAGCTCACTGTATGCAGAATATAAAATTTCTTCTTGGTGCCAAAGGAAATTATCCATTGACTGTAAGAATGAGTTGTCTTGGCACAAAGGCCTCCCACTGATGGCTCCAGTCCAGGCCTAGCTTTGAGTCTGGAAGAGCGCAAGCCTTCCTTTTCTTATAGCCACACACATGCTATCTCTGCTCTCTTCCTTCCCAAAGACGCCTAGGCCAGCTGGAGCCAAGACCTGGCTGATCTCACTCTGTGTGTCCTGATGAAGTTGGAGGTGTCTCTAGGGTGTCATGATTCATCCTGCAACCCTCAAGGGCATCCACGAGTGTGGACAGGAGGGGCAGCCTGAGTAGATCACTTTTGAGGTCTGGGAAATGAGCCATGCATGTATCCCAGAGGCAGATTTTTCAGGACATTTCCCTAGTGTCAAGTGATGGCAAGCATGCAGAGATGCTGACAGCTTCAGGTGTCCGAGGGAACACCTCTCAGAAGCAGGACCCATTTCCTCTGAAGTAACGTGAGGTTGGGGTAGATTCCCAAAGCCATACCAAGGCCAACTTTTGTCTGACTGTGGCCATCAATACTACCTCTCTCACCTGTGGGGCCTCACCTGGCTGTGACCATTGTGGTGGTGGGGGCATGCGTGTACCACAGCATACATGGGCAAATCAAAGAACTATTGGTAACAGTCAAGTCTTTCCTTCTACCTTCTGGGTATCAAATGTAGCCAGCAGGTTAGCGCCTTTACATGCTGAGCTGTCTCACTGGTCCTCACTGGGCTTTGGAGGAGTTTTTTTTTCCCGTGTATATGTGCACATGTGTACAGATGTGTTTGTGTGGAGTTCATGCACACATGCATGTGGGAGGAGGGATGGAAGGAGATGGTTCAGGCCACTGTGTGCCACGGGAAGCCAGCAGTTGGCACCTGCTCTGGCCACGCTGTCCATCTATCCCTGTCCTCCACATGATGTACTTCTAATCAGTTCTCTCTTGCTCCAGCAACACGGGATTATGAACGCAGTGGAAATGGCAGTCAAGACATATAAGGAGATGGCTCTTCACTGGAAGGTGGCAGCTCCATTTGAATAATGGCCCTTGAGCTCCCAGTAACCTTTCATTGTACAGGCCTTTGGGATTTTTGACACATAAAAATAACTTATTTTCCAAGTCTGTGGAGCCAGAAATTTTTTGTTGTTATTGGCAATAAATGGAAGTCACACAATAAGTGAAAATTTTTCCTAATTTAGTGTTGCTGGAGAGACAGTTTAAACACCCCTCAGTTTATCACTTGGACAGTTCCACAAAGCAAGTGTATCTGTTTTCCAGGTTTAGAGTACATTTGGATGGAGAGACCAGAGTTGTGTCGGTCCCAGTCCCCAACATAAGTAAGATCTTATACTTTTAGATTTCTATCGTCCTATATCCCTAGGGAGAGAAAGAGCTAAATAAGCCACAGAGAATTAGATGGTCATTAAACCACAGAAGATTAAGCATGTATTAAAATTCTGCTCATAGTAACCCTACACAGGAAAAAAAGCAATCCTTTTCTCTCTCTCCTCTCTTCTCTCCCCCACTCCTCCACCCACCCCTTCCTCCTTTCCTGTATTTATTTCTCTTTCATTTTCTGTGGTACTGAGGATAGTGCCCTGAGCCTAGGCAGGAGTGTGCTAGGCAGGTGGTCCTCTGAGCCACACCCCTGGGCCCAGAAATGGCAATTTTCATCCCAGAACAAGATGTAGAACCCATTTGATTATAAGCGTGTGGAAGTAAAGACTGAGAGGAGTGCTTTTGAGGAGACGGGGTGGAGTCTCTCTGTGATGCTATTCGGAGACACAGCGTTGATGGTGGTGGTGGACTCTAATGAGGGACACTGTTTGTAGATGAGCTAAAACAGTTCTGAGTAAAAGAAATCCGGACATTCTTACTTCTCTCAGTGACTTCAGTGCCATCTCGCTTGCTTTTCTTGGTCACATCCATCCCATAGGCACCTGCAGGAACAGAAGCCATTGCTTTTATCAAGTCCAGCCCCCACCTCACACAGATACACACACACACACACACACACACACACACACACACACACGAGCATCCTGTGTTCTAGGTGGAACTCTGTGACTATATGACCTCCAAGCTGCACTAGAGTTTAAGAGTGTTTACTGGATAAAAATCACACACACACTTGCCTAGATCGTTACAGTTTGCAAAGTATGAAATGTGTTCCTCATAATGGACTCCTCCTGGAGATTTACAAGCAGACACAGGCAGGACAACGCAAACCAATAGCCATACTCTGACTCCACTGTGGAAGGAAAAGGCTCTTGGCTGCTGTGTCCCCAAGCTCAGGTGGAACAGGCAGGGATGACAAAGGGTGGTGGCAGACCACAAGCTGAAGACTCACACAGGAACGGACAGGAAGGATTCCCCAACTGGGCTCTTCTTTCTGTGGTGCCCAGTACCAGCTTGTGGGAGGACTCACTCACTCACTCACTCACTCACTCACTCACTCACTCACCACTTTCCCTTGTGGTACGCCCCTTCTGCTCCTGTTCTCATCCCCAGCTTTCTCTTTGGTGCATTGCTGTCTGCGTTGTAGAGCTGGAACAATTTCTGCCCCTTGCTGAGCTCTCCCCTCTACTCCTCACCTGCCTTATGGCTTCCGGTTCCCTTACTGCTCTGGCACAGGGCTTATTGGGCCCTATAACATGGCTTTTGGTGTTTTTTAAAATTTTGTGTATGGATATTTTGTCTGCCTGTCTGTCTGTGCACCGCATGCGTGTCTGGTGCCTGTGGAGACCAGCAGAGGGGGTTGGGTCCTCTGAAACGGGAGTGACGGATGGTTGAGAGCAGTCAGGTGGGTGCCGGGAATCAAACCTGGAGCCCCTGGAGGAGCAACCAGTGCCATTAACTGATGAGCTGTCTTTCCAGTTCCACAGTATGGTTTTCTTTTGTTTGTGGTCTGTGTTTGTGTGTGTGTGTGTGCGCGCGCGCGCGCGCGCGCGCGCGCACATACACACACACACACACTCACGCACTCACGCACTCATATTGAGAGGAACCATAAAGTTATTTTAATTTCTTTTAAACTCAGAATAGAAATAAATATAGTCTATTCTGGATTATATTTTTCTTAAGAGGTGTTTTTGTTTTGTTTGTAATGAAGGAAGGAACCCCCAAAGACAAAAATGTCTCAGACTCATCTATGCAAGTCATAGTATAGCCTGAGGTGACTTCCTTGTTGAGACTGTGACAAAATGAGAGAAGCTTAGAGGCTTGGCAGAATTAGTCAAGATGGGCAAGAGTTAGCTCCAGGGCCTGGTTGAATGTGCCAACTCCTGTTCATTTGGTGTTTCTTAAACCTAGCTCCAGACAAGGAATGTGCCATCATGGAAAAAAAATGTTAGCTGCATCTGAGATGCCACACAATGTCTTTACAGGCATGCTTCCTGGAGCTAAGAGGAATGGATCCATAAAAGAGCTTAATGAGGGAGTATAGCCTCATTAAGGACAAGAGCTGGCTGGTGACCACGATGGAAGTCTGGCAGTAGCCTACAGGACGGTGCGTGCCAGTCTCTGTGAGGATGGGTGTCCTCTTTGAGATCGTTAGTTTAAGAATGAATAGTCTCAGGACTGCTGCTGTTCACTGGGCTTGTGACACTACTACCACCACTATTCTTCTTCAAACTGACCATCAGCCATGAACCAGGAGGCCACTGAGGAGAGTCAACACTTGAGTAACTTGGATGCTGGTTGGGGCGATAACTGGCTGTCTCGGATGCTACTTAACCGACAGGAAATTCACCTGAGATTACTATTTATTTTAATGTTGGAATCTTTTTACTATACACATATGATTTTTGATATTTCTATGATACTGCTGGGATTAGCTGCTTCTACTGGTAGCTAGAAAGGCAGGTACAAGGTAGCTCTGTGAAGTCCAGTCTCTGGGAGCTAACCCTACCGACTCTGCTGGGTTTTCTGTATCCAGGATGATAACAGGCATGCCTACACCTTTCATCTACTCCCTGAGATCTAACAACAAATTTTCTGGTTCTCTAGCAAAAAGACATAGTTTCCCTAGCTTCCACAGGCACAAAGCGAGAGCTGCTTTGTGGCTTCCTGGGTGTCATGATTTTGAGCCACTTCTTAGCCCTGAGTTCCTCAGTGGGAAGTGCACTGTGGGTAGAACCTGCCCCAGGTGGGTGGGCACTTCCCTCGTAGCATGCAGCCTTTCCAGCACTGGCTATGCTATAGCTGTACATTTCTGGGTCCTGCCTGACTGTTGGAGATGGATTATTTTAAATCAAAGATAAGAAGAGACTTTCTTTCTATAAGTTCACGATCTCATGGAGGAGAATGGGTGGGGACACAGACCTGGGCTAGGATTGTCCCCCAGGACAGAGGTTTTTCCTCACAGAAATTCTGTCTGAATCATTGCAAGAGCTTGTAGTTTTGTAAAAGCATAACATCAGGGAGAGGAGAGTTCGGCCGGGTTCGTGCCCGAGCCTGCCGTTCCTGGCAGCCTCTGCTGTGCTTTCGTGTTCCCAAAGCACCACTTAATGGAAGCTTTGTCAACTAACAGAATTCTCAACTTCCTTCATCACCGGCAAAAAAAAGAGTGGGTCATTTAAGTTCTTAATTCCAAAGTTACACCGATTTCCATCTCTAACCTTTTTCTGACATTTGTTTATTTTTATTTACTTATGACAGGGTCTCATTATGTAGCCCTGGCTGGCCTGGAGCTGGCTGTGCAGTCCAGGCTGGCTTTGAACTCATAGAGATCCACCTGCTTTTGCCTCCTGGATGCTGGGATTAGCCGCCATGCTTGGCTTTCAGTTGTATATATAGTCAATGTGTGTGTTATGATTAGGCATAGGTACACACGCAATGATCTAGTCAAGGTAAATAACATTTTCATTCCTTAGACCCTTCTCAGAGTCTTGGTACCTACGAGCATTTCTTTTAGTTATTTATAAAATACATAACAAATCATTGCCAACTCTATTGGACCCAACTCTATGGCACCCAATTCTACTGCACCCTGTGCTGTGGAGCACGAGAACCAGTCCTTCCCCCTCTGTATTTTGTCAGCTGTCAGGCAGCCTCTGTCTCTTCCCATCTCTCTGTATCTCTCAGCCTCTTGTAAGCACCCTTGTCACCCCTTGTATGAGGTCAACCTTTCTTAGCTCCCCCATGAGTGAGAACATGCCCACCACTGTTCTTAGGAACTGCTTTATGCTTATTTTATGGCTAATGTTTAAAAAAAAAAAAAACTATCCAAATGACCCCCATGTGAGTTTCTTATGTATGAAGACAAAATGTGAAAACAGTCTTCTACTTTGATTAGTATTTATTTTCCTTTACATTTTATTTGAATGGCGTCAGATCCACTTAAAACTTCTCAGGGCTGTGGTCTGATGCATGTACAGATAAGGACCAATCACGGTCAGTGACAGCAACCCACCGCCCTGACCTTATCTTCTAATGACACATGAAACACCCGTTCTTGTGACAGAGAGAATAATGAGGATACATGTTTTTCTTTCTAGCGTTTAATCTTAGGAATAAATGCTCCTATATTCTGCTAAAGAACCACTTTTTTTTTTTAGCTTTCTGTTACCCCAATCTCTATAAACTGTAAATTTAAAAATAAAGCAACATTGAAATTGCTGCAGAATGAGAAAGTCATGCCTTGGCCATCCATCTGACAGCACACAGGAGCCAAGCAGGTTTGAAGGCCAGGAAACCAGAGTCCGGGTGCTCACATGGTGGGTTTAATCTTTTCACCATCCAGAGGTAAGCTTGCTGCCCACCACATTTGGTCACCTTAGAGTTTCATGACCTCAGATGAGACACTGACCTGTAATTATGTCAGCTCATTGGCCACTGTGGCTGCTGCCACTGATGTAGTCAAATAAGCCAGGCATTGCTGACAGACCTCTTTCCATTGGTTACAGTCTGTGTTTGGTAACCTGTTAGGCCTGGTGGTATCCCCGATCAAAGGAATTTCCCTGAAGATTTAAAGTGGGCCTTTCACTGGATCTGACCCCAGTACACACTGGTCTGATTCGTGTGGTATTTTGCAAGGTCTAAGAACAAGGTAGAACCCCTAATTATCTGAGGGCATCCATCGACAGATGGACAAGTGTTGGGTTAGTTTCTACTCAGATCCATGCCCCAGCTGCAAGAACACAGAGGAGGGAAGGAGCAGGCCTAGTTCTCCAGAGAGTGCCGGTAACAATGTCAAGCTTTAGACCCTGGAGTAACTACTTCTTCGGAGAAGTGAGACAGCAGAGGTTTGCCCTGCTTCCGAAGTGAAGGAAGAATGTCCCAGTCAGTTCAACTGTGCTCCACTTAGACCCAACTGATAAGTCAAACGCAAAGTGATTTTTTGGGGGAGGGTGGAGGGGAAAGAGAAAGGCCAAACTGGCCATCAAAGAGTATAAGCATTGAAACAGTGCTCTCTCTCTCTCTTCATCTCTCTCTTCCTCTTCCTCTCTCTCTCCCTCTCTCTTCTCTCTTGCTCCTCTCTTCTCTCTCTTCTCTCTCTGCCTCTCTCTCCTCTCATCTCTCTCTCCTCTCCCTCCCCCTCCCTTCTCTCTCCCCCCTCTCTCCTTTCTTCTCTCTCTGCCTCCTCTCTCTCTCTCTCTCTCTCTCTCTCTCTCTCTCTCTCTCTCTCTCTCCCTTCTCTCTCTTTCCCTTCTAGTTTGACTCTAGAAAATTACTGAACCAGCTATACCATTTGAAGACTTCACTTTTCCTTTTTAAGGGAAGTATATAACAAGATGAACAGCCATGTCTGTTAGACCCCAGAGCTTTAATATGACCCTTCTGGCATCAGAGGCCTGGGAAGCCAAGGATGTGCCTGGGAGGCTGCCACTCACCCCTGCCCCCCACTCAATCTCCCCTCCTGAGCCATTCCACTGTCTGGTGGAAGATGGAGAGGGTGGGAACGCAGGCAAGAGCGGTTTACTACCGAGTCACTTTACAACACTGGCAATAACGAAGAAAAGTCCTTGCCGGGAGAGCCCGCTGGCTCTTGACTGACCTTCTCTTTGCCTCATAAGGATCTTCCTTTAAAAAACCAAGCCTTAGCCGCATGCATGCACACACTCATGTGTGACCAATTAACGGTTCAACCAGAACACCAGACATGAATTTCATCTTCTTTTCTCCAATAAACATTTTACAATTGAAAGCAAGCCTCAAACCAAAATCCCAGAGAGAGAAAAAGGAAACGAAAACTCAGAGCTCCTATACCTCACCTGGCTTCGTGTCTGGAGGAGCTGAGGACCGCTTCAGGCAGACACCCTCTCTCTCTTTCTCCCTCAGATGCTTTTCTTCTAGAAGTTTGCCCTGGCCCTTTTTTTTTTTTTTTTTTAATCCAGATCCAGTCAAGGTGTGTTAAAGCTGAGTGATCATTCAAAAATGTTTGCTTCTTCTCTCCCTCCTGTTTCCTTCAGCGCTTTCCTTCAAAAACAAGTCCTGACAAAGGTGCGCTGTGGTTTGCAGCCCCACTCCACCCTTCCAATTATCTGACACTTGCTGGATTTAAAAAAAAAAAAATCTGCCTTCAGGAACCAAACTTTATAGACAGGCAGAAAACTTCCCCTGCCGGCTCAGGTAGATTAACCATTTATAGACCTGTGGGGAAAGGGGAACAAAGGGCTGACCCACGGGAAATACCCTTCACAACTCCTCCCCACCCTCACAGCTGAAGACCAATCATAACCATAACCCAGCAATTCCTAGAAATTCCCTACCTGGCAATACAGAGTACCTGAGTCCCAGCACCCATGTGTCCAGTACCATCTCTGCTCATAAGGGATCTGTGGCCAAGGTACCTGAGCTCTGAGCTCTGGAAGAGCCATGAAGAATGTATGTTAAAGATCTGATTCTCCCAGCTGTCCCTTTGACCTCTTTCTTCCATCCTGGCCAAGCCAGACCCCACACACCTGGGTCAAACAGCGAACCGATGATGCATAGGTAGATGCCTGAGACTGAAGAGGTTGAGTAGCTAGCTGGTAGGATGAAGGAGGTGATCCGATCTGTGAGGATGACTAAAAGAAAGCAGAAGGTAGGCAATAGGCATTCAGCCATCCATGATGGAGAAAGATGCTTGTGGAAAGGGGTAGGGACCATCACACAATCCCTCATTTCTTATTGGAAGGCCACCAGTCAGATTGGGTCAGGCCCCATCATAATGTCCCCATTTTAAATCAATCACTTATTTAAAGGCTTTTAAAATCCCGATACAGATACATTTCTGAGGTGCTGAGGGCTAAGACTTTGCACAGAGCGTGTCTTGCAGTTTGGTTGTTGAGAAAGCAATATGTAAGGTGATACAATTAGGAACGTGACAACTACTTCAAAAAAAGTAGTTCTGGATACTTTGAGGGAGGAAGCATAAGGGTGTACATAATTTTGAGCAGGGCTAAGTAAGTGACATCTAGAGATGGCATAAGTGACAGGAAGGCATAGAGTATCCTAGAGCCTGGACAGAGAGCAAGACAGCCGAGAAGGCTCTGAACTGGGGCAATCATGACCATTGGAGCAGCAGGGATGAGGCCAGATTGTGTACAGACGAGAGAAGGCCGTGGTGGTGGGCGAGGATGGAAGAGCGAGGTTCCCTCTTTGCACTGGGCTTCAGGGTTCCCAACGGCTTTGGTACCTGAAAAGTGTCCCTAAACTTACTGTCATTACAGGTGCTCTCCAAGAGCTTGGAGTGTGGGTCCAGGGGGAAGAACAGCAGTGGCACTAATCTAATTTCTCGGGGGACCTATTATATGCCAATTATTTCACACACATTCTCTTATACAATCCCTGTAGTGATCTGTTCATTTATTCTCTCTCTCTCTCTCTCTCTCTCTCTCTCTCTCTCTCTCTCTCCTTCTCTCAGGGTTTTGCACATGCCAGGTTCACGTGTGGAGGTCAGAGCAAACTTTTGGGAGTCAGTTCTCTCCTATCGTGTGGGTTTTGGGGTTTGAAATCCAACTGTCAGGCTTGTCAGCACCTCTGCTTGCTGAGTCGGTCACTGGTCTTGTCCTCATTGTTATAGCAGAGAAAGGAAAAGTTCTGAGCTGGGTAATCAGATCAAAGGTTTTTTATATCTCACAGATGGCTGAATCTCTGTTCCACTAGACCTCTGAAACCTTACAGATTGTTTAATTTAAGTATGTTGATAGTTTTATTTTGAGATAGCGTCTCATAATGTAGACCTGGTTGGTCTGAAATTTGCTGTGTAGACCAGGCTGGCGTGGACCTCCTACAGCTTCTACCTGCCTCTGAAGTGGGCAGCATTGTGCCTGGTGCACCCGAAAGTTTTGAAAAGGAGGAAAATAGGCATCATCATTCAAATCAGACTGATTATAAAGGACAACCTAAAATAAAAACCCAGACTGTGCAAACAGAGGGCTTTTTTTTCAGTCAGTAACACTATGAAACTGATGTGATTTATTGATACTAAAAGTAAATAGACACCTGTTTATTAAGACAACTGTGTTGCCATGGCTACTAAGTAAAACATGCTAAGCAGCCATTGCATAAACATGGCTGGGATTTCCACTCTCTGGAACCTGTAGTATTATTGATATTCTCCACAGTTCATAGAAAATCAGGTCATTGAACTCCTGGGAAGGTAACAAGCCTGTGTACACATATGAGCACACACGTTCCTACATATTTGTGTATGTGTGGGTATGTCATGCTTACAGACCCTGCACTAGGTACTTTGGGGGAGAAGAAAAAGGAAATTCAGTATTCACTCTCTACGCCCCCAGGGTTCCTAGTTCACAGCTCTTGACAAAACTGTGTATGAGACTTACCTTGGTGCACGAAGAGAAAGAGGCTGTGTTCTGTTAGTATTCATATGTACCAAGAATACTCTTGGTACTTAGAAATGTTTTAGAATAACCAGAAAAATGAAGGGATTTCTGTTGAAACGAGGAAGCTGAGAGTCTGCTTTCGGGAACAGAAGTGACTCAGACACCGGAGGGATAGGTGTCTGTCTCTTCTGACTACAACCAGAGCCATGCAAGTGAGTCACCGATAAATTTTTTTAAAAAGATGGACTTATTTTCCTTCTATGCACAGAGTGTTTTGTCTACACTAGGGGTACCACACACATGAGGTATCCCCTGAGGCCAGAAGATGGAGTTGGATCCCCTAGAACTGGAGTGGCTGATGGCCATGAGACATTTTGGGGTGCTGGGAACCCACCCTGGGTCCTGGACAGCAGCAGCAAGAGCTCTAACCACTGATCCCCACAGCCTCCAATGATGATTACTTTTTGATTAGCTAGGAATCTAATCCAAGGTCCTCAAAAGGCATCCAGGAAAAACAGTCCTATTACTGAAATTATCTAATGATTTTTAAAATAGGCTGAGGAGAGAGAG
This sequence comes from Mus minutoides, assembly GCA_902729485.2. Classification (NCBI taxonomy): domain Eukaryota; kingdom Metazoa; phylum Chordata; class Mammalia; order Rodentia; family Muridae; genus Mus; species Mus minutoides. Next base: position 550,792 of record LR749911.1, read on the forward strand.
GGCTGGAGAGGATGGCTCAGCGGGTAAGAGCACTGACTGCTCTTCTGAAGGTCCTGAGTTCAAATCCCAGCTAACACATGGTGGTGGCTCACAACTATCTGTAATGAGACCTGACGCCCTCTTCTGGAAAATAGGCTGAGGGGAAAGGATGGCTGCTAACATGTGGTGCAGGGAGACCAGACTTCTTACAAGCTGAGCGGCATGAGAACGGGTAGGTTCTGCAGTCTGTGACGGGCACATTTCTGAAATGTGACAGAGAACCCCAGCTTTGGTGGCCTGGGCGAGTGCTTTTGTTGAGCACCTCCTGAATCTTCGTGCATACACATTTTTCCTTTATTTGTTTGTTCTTGAGGACTGTATCCTGCAGATGCCACCTTGCATAAAAGCATCTGTCAGTGGTGATGTTTGTAGCACTTTCATGCAAAGACCCCAAATGCAGGGGACTCATCTGCACACTGTTTCTGAGAGAAATGATAAGAAAAGGGCATACAACACTGGGGAGGCAGAGGCAGGTGGATCTCTGTGAGTTCAAGACCAGCCTGGTCTACAGAGTGAGTTTCAAGACAGCCAAGGCTACACAGGGGAACCCAGGGTGGGGGTAAAAAAGTAAAAGGCACCAAAGAGGGAGGTGGAGGGAAGGGAGGGAGTGAACAAAATAGTTTAAAATTTTTTGTATATATTTTGCGAAACCACTCCAATATGTGATGATACAACTCTTTTTTGAATAGCACATCCACTGATTTTAAAAGAACCAATTCACATGTCTTAAAAATCAACACAAAATTACTTGTGCTTTGATATTGTTGCTACTAGGACTGGATGACAATCCGCCTACCTGGACTTCCCTGACGTCCATGGTTTCTGGGTAACAGAACGTTATCTATAAAGAACTATAATAAGGACATATGTTACAGTTTGTAGAGAAGTTTGGCTACAGGAAGGACGTGAGACTGTCACCAAGAATAGCCTCTCTTTCCACGTGACTTGAGGTCTTTTCTCCTCTATAGCATGCCCTGAATTGTCTGTCCCCAGCTGTGCTCCCAGCTTCCTTTATTATAATAACAAAGAGCCTGGTTTCTAATTCTAACCTCAGATCTATTAATTCACGTATCCACCCTAACCTCACACAGATTTGCTGACCAAGGGGGGGGGGGGGGGGGGGGGGGGGGGGGGAGGGGAAGCCTCCGCCTACTGAGCCTGGACCAGGAGCAAGTCGTTGGGTTCCTGCATGCATCAGCCAAGGTAGACTTAAGTTGTACAAATCAGGATCTGCTCACTACGCACATATGGCACAGGAGAGACCGTACAAGTCCAGAACTCTGGGGAGTCCTGTAGGTTGGGATATCACTGGAGCTGGATTGGTCTGGGTGGCTGTTAGAAACAGAGGTTGAGAAAGAACTTCAAGTACAGGGTACAAAGGGGAAGAATAGGGCTTGGGGGAGGACGGTTCAGGATAGTGTGAGCACAGACATTAGAGGGAGCAGGCTAGAAGGCTTAGATGTGGCAGTCCGATGGTTCCAGAGGTGTGGGGGATTACTGAAGGTGGAAATGGAGCAGCGAGCTCTCTGCAGAGGAATGAATGCCGCTGTCAGCACAGAGCAAAGCACCGCACAGTGGCGCACAGTGGGACAGCACAGAGCAAAGCACCGCACAGTGGCGCACAGTGGGACAGCACAGAGCAAAGCACCGCACAGTGGCGCACAGTGGGACGATGCAGTGAGGCTTCAGAGAAATGGTCAGAGACAAGAGGGCCTGGGAGAGCGCTCACTTGGCAACACGCCTGCCATTCAAATCTGAGGGTCCAATGGGAATCCAGACAAAAAAACCGCCACATGGCTGGCTTCTGGCTGTAATCCGGTATGGCTTCTGCTTGTAATCCCGATTCTATGGCTGATGCTTATAATCCTAACGCTAAGAAGGCTGAACCAGGAGGATCCCTGGAGTTGGCTGGCCAGCCGGTCTAGCTGAATAAGTGAGGTCCAGGTTCAGAGAGAGGCTCTGTTTCAAAACAGAGTGAAAGGCTAGAGCCGTGGCTCAGCAGGTCATCCGTGGGAGTCACATGATGGGAGGGAGGAGAAACCTGACTTCTTCGCATTGTCTGTGACATCTGTGTACCCACACTCTTGCACACGAAAACACACACACACACACACACACACACACACCTACGCATACACCCACAAGCAAATAAATAGATTAAATAATGTAATTTTTAAAAACGTGGAAAGCAATTAAGGAAGCCTGTGTCGACTTCTGCCTATGTATGACATCATGCATGTGCACGCCATGCGCATAGGCACACACACATGAACGTAATTAATTAAGAAGGAGCTCACTGTGGGAGGCAATAACAGTGAGGCCGGACAGACAGACAGCAGTACTTAGTGATGGCTTCTGGGCTACAGGAGAGGCCAGATGACCTCCAACCACAGCAATTTCCCTTCCCTACCAAGTTACTTTCCTCAAACCTCCCCGTGTTGGCGCTTACCTTCCAGGGGCATGAAAACAATAACGAGATTATTCTATTTCCAGTCTTCTTTTGTTCACTCCCTATCACAACGAGCATGGGAAACTTAGAAATGGCCCAGTTTTCTGCCTTGAAGAATTTCAGAACTAAGCAAAAGAATATTAGACCATGTCACCTGTAAGTGACACTTCTAAGAGGTTGGAAACCACCATGTGCCATTTCTGACACATACCCTGCAAATACTCTGACATTTATTTCTAATTATTTAACATTCATGCTCTTTGAACACAAGAGCTCAGTGTACTCAAGAAAAATATGGGGTGTGCAGGCCTTAGCAGTTACCTGCTTTGCTATGGCCAGAGCCTGGCCCTCTAAGTTCACTGTTGGAAACATAACCTCAGAGCGGTGGTGAGACCCTTCAGATTTGGTCACAGGGAATCGGATCAGTGCCATCTTTGGTTAGCAGGTTCTACCCAGGAGTAAGCTTGGCCTTTCTCTTTTCCTCTTGCCCAGGTGATGTGCTCTGTCATGTAAGGAGATTCTAATCAGGGTCTGCTCCCCACAACCTTAGACTTCCAGAGAGATAAATCCTTTTTTTTTAAAGATTTATTTTATTTTATTTATGTAAGTACACTGTAGCTGTCTTCAGACACTCCAGAAGAGGGTGCCAGATCTCGTTACGGATGGTTGTGAGCCACCATGTGGATGCTGGGATTTGAACTTATCACCTTCGGAAGAGCAGTCGGGTGCTCTTACCCGCTGAGCCATCTCACCAGCCTGAAATAAATCCTTTTCTATACAAATTACCCAGTTTCTGGTATTCTGCCATAGAAGCACAAAAACAGATCTTGAAGACTCGTTTTATGATCTGATAAAAGATTCTTTCATTATTAGAGGAAGAAGGAAGACGCTTGTGTCTGCTAGTACGGGGAGCCGTTGGTGGCCTTGAGCTCTGCAGTGTGCCTCTGCCCATCCTGGGGGAGTTAAGCCTCTAGGACAGGCAGCTCTTCCTCATGTTGTTTGCTCAGAAATGGCACAGGAGCCTGTCAGTGCATAAAGCTCAGAACAGGGGAAGATGTGCTCTCAGAACGGAGTTATCTCAGGAAAGAAGTTGTTTGAAATGTGTGTTCCACTTGGTCCCTACTGGGGAACAAGAAATGAATACAGTTCAATGGGACAGCAGGAAGCTTCTTGACAGCTGGATTAATTACCAGCGTTTCATGCTTCTAGGCCAAAAAGCTGCAAAGCCTGACTCAGGCGGCGGCCATTCCCTGCTGCTGCAGGCCACGATTCAGGAGCTGGGCCTGCCCTTCGCAGACATGTTCACACAAAGACTCTCTTCATTAACACGAAGGCCGCACCCTATTATCTATCCTGTGGTTGGCAGTATATTCCCCACGGGTATGTCTCCAGTGCAAAGATTCAGGTCTCAGTGCCAGACACACCCATCAACTCAACATGCTACTGGTTAACAACACTCATCCAGAAGTCCCTGAACTAATTACGCTAGTGGTCTCTGATATGGAGGACCCTGGTGCTTTAGTGGCCACAGTGAGGTGCCACTCAGTTGGTTGTTGACATTTAGGAAAAGCCACCCTTTCTGATATTCGGGGAGTTTGCTTACATGGTTGGTTTTGTTGCTGGGGACTGGGCCCAGTGTTTACCTGTTCTACCACTGAGCTCCAACCTTTGGCCCTGGGGATTTCAGCAAATGCTTGTCACTGTGTAACTGACCACCACAGCATTTAAGGTGCACAGAATTAATTCCCTTACACCCACAAATTCACCTCTGTTCCACTTTAGTCTGTTGCTGTCTCCAGCCTCTGACGGGAAAAGATCTGGTTCAAGTCTCTGGCTTTGCCTTTCTCAGAATGCTGTTTACATGAACTAAACAGTATAATAGCCTTTCTGTCAATATCTGAGGTCCATCCATGTTCCAGTTTGCATCGTTAGGCTGACTTTGCAATGGAGTAATTTCCTATTGTTTGACATATATTTATTTTGGGCGGGGGTTGGGACAGGGTTTCTTGTCTAGCCCTAGCTATCCCGGAACTCACTCTGTAGATCAGGTTGGCCTTGAACTTAGAAATCTACCTGCCTCTGCCTCTAAAGTGCTGGGATTAAAGGCATGTGCCACCACTGCCCGGCATTGGCATACATTTTTAATACATGTTTTTATAGTGATGGACACTGGATTGTATCAGTTCTCTTGGATAAGTACCTTGAAGTGTAAGGATAGGCCAGGTAAATATGTGTTTAGCTTCATAAGAAAACAAAAAATTTTACTGTACTATTGGGATTCAGAAAATGACACCTCAAACTGTGGTACTTCGATGTTTTCACATGCTGAACCAGAAAAAAAAAAAAACAAAAACAAAAACAAAAAAACTTATTAGACTTAAGGTTCTTGACCTCTAGCCCCCCTCTCCCACTAGGGACAGCCTTGGTGTGGAAAGTGGTATTTCATCATGTAATATGCCCTCTAGATTGAACTAAAAGGACACATTTGCTTTCTGTTTCCACTTTATGTTACAGAAAAAGAGGCTAAGAACTGCAATCGTACCCGCATGGGTTATGTTACACACAGTGCCTGTCCCCTGGGCTCATTCAGATTCCAAGGACAATGATTTTTACAAGCTAATTTCTGACTCAGGGTCCATTTGCTCTCTTAATCATTATTTCCTGTCTTTCTGAGTTGCCTATATCCCCACATGTCCTTTTCTCCTGTGAGGAGATTATTACACATGGGACTCTGACTGGCTTCATGTGTAATCACACCACACTGATTCACTCCTCTGCAAGTTACAACATCTGTATATCTTTTCTCCCGTTGATTTATTGACATGCTGTTCCAGCAAACCTTCAGAGGGCAAAACAAATGCTTTCCTTTCCTCCCCACAGTCCACTTTCTCTTCCCAAGAGCAATGTGAGAGAATTCTAGGTGCCCCACATCCTTGTCAGCTCTTGGAATTATCTGTTTGATTTTACCCGTTCTGGTAACTGTGCAGTGGCCTTTCGTTATCATTTTAATGTATAGTTCTGCAGTGAGTTGACGTGGGTCATCTTTCCATAGGATGATTTGCCATTCACATTTGCTTTCTGGTGAGGTTTTTGTAAGGGTTGGCTTTGTTTTTTTGTTGAGATAGGGTTTCTCTGTGTGGTCCTGGTTGTCCTGGAACTCACTCTGAGGCCAAGCTGGCCTTAACTCTGAGATTAAAGGTGTGTGCCACCACCACTCAGCAAGAGATTGTGTCTATTTAGAAACTGGATAGTTTTAGTGTTGTTGAAATTTTATACTCCTTTATACATTCTGCATATACGTTCCTTGTCAGAACATATGTCTAGCTGCCGTCTCTGTGCTTGCTGTTTTCCTAATAGGGTCTCCTGAAAACATGGTCTCATTTATTTTCTATTATGAATCCTACCATTGTCATGGTGTATAAGAAATCTTTGCTTAATTAACAAAGTTCACAAGATTTTTTTGGACATATTTCCTTTTAGAAGTGTTATCATTTTTGTCTTCAAAGAACCTGAGTCAACACTCTGTGTCTTATTTCATTACTTTTCTCAGACCAGGCCTTGATGGATACTTGTGCTAAGCTTTCCATTGCTGGGACACAATGCAGGAAAACAACTTAAGTGAGAAGCGGTTATCTTGACTTCACCCATGGCAGCCGCTCTGGTGTATCCGGTTTGTGGTGAGACCATACCTCACGATGGCAGAGGGGATAGTCGGACGAAGTTGAAATCATGGCAGCCCAGAAGCATACACACACAGAGACTGTGCCTTCACTAGTGAACTCTCTCCTTTCCTTCCTTTGAGCTCATCTGGGGATAATGCCATTCACATTCAGGGCGGGGCTTCTCACCGTGGTTAATCCTCTTTGGAAATGCCCCCATCCAGAGATATGGATTCTGCTCTCCTAAGCCTCTCAATCCAAGCCAGTCAAAGATCAAACTTAACCATCCAAGTTTAGCCTAATTACATCCCCTTAAATTGTAACATCTCACCCCCGGACCTCAAAAGGCTCCTGTTAATCTTCTAATGCAAAATTCATTCAGACTATCTCGAAGAGCCCTCCCTGGCTTAACAATTCGAGCATCGCTCAGACGCTCCTTTGAGACACAAAGCAAACATTTACCTTGAATTCTTTTTTTTTTTTTTACCTTGAATTCTTGTAAGCTTCAAAAAGAAATACAAATACCTGTACTTCATACAATGGCACAGAGTAAACATTTCTATTCCAGAGAAGGGAACAGGAGACAAGCAAGAAAAGCATCAGACCAAAAGCAAAATCAAATCCTGTAGCTCCATGTCCAGCATCCACGGCCCATGGTATTGTGACGTGGGCTCTGATAGGCTTGGGACTTCCTGCCCTAAGTCCCACCTCTATAGCTTTGCTGGCTGTAGCCTGCTCACTCATGGCAGACAGTCCCTTCTACATTCTGGGGGCCTCTAACTTCCGTGTGCTTCTGTTGGACCTGAAGCTACAGCCCCATTGGTTCATGCACCATCATCCTGGAGTGAGATCCAGAGACCCTGCTCCCGCTCTGTGTTCCCTCTCTCATCTCCCAAGCCTTCCTCTGAAATCTGGGTGGAAGCCTCCAGGACTTGTAACTTTGCATTTTGCATGCCTACAAAACCAGAACCAAGTCGATTGGTGCCAGGGTCTGCTACCACCTTGAGGAGTAGCCAGGCCCCTAGGGACCATGACTGCAGCAGCTTCCCGGCACCTAGATGGAGAAACCTGGAAAACAAGAAGCTCTGAAACTCTGTCTCAAAGCAAATTCTTTCCAGTGAATTGAAACTTCAACAGCTTTGAGCCTGTGATAGGTCAGGTCCAACCTATTTCTAAGATGCTCTGACAGTATTTTTGCTGTTGTCCTGGTATAAAGAACATGGCTTCTATTTGATGACAGCCACACTCTCTCCTTGGCCTCAACTTCACACATCTCCCCCTCCAAACCTTTTCTCTTGTTAGTGATAATAATTCCCACTGTAAAGTTGGGTAAATAAATACCCATGCCACAGCCAGAATTCCAAGCTGCCTCGAAATTCCTTCCACCCGTTTAATTAGTCCAGCACCTTTAAACCCAACCTCCCACAAAGTGTCAGAGCACAGATAAATGTAGACAAGTCCTTTCCTTAATGTAACACAAATAGCCTCTAGTCCTAATGGAGTCTGCGTCACCATCTGAAACCTCATGAGCACAGTCTAAGTTTCCATGGGCTTTCTGATCTTCCGAGTTCCTCCTAGAATTGACTGTTAGGCTGCTCAGTTAGCATTCTAGGCTCCCCTTAGCCCACATTTCCAAAAATTCAAAATCCCTCTGGCAAACTACTTCTAAACTACCCTACTAGGTTGTCACAGTGGTGACCTACTTCTGTTATGAATTGTCTGTGCTAGTCTGACTTTCTGTGGCCGTGGGGCATATTGCTGAGGAGTAACTTAGAGGGAGAAGGGTTTATCTTGGCTCACGCTCTCACGGGGTTCAGTCTGCTAGTTTCCTGGTTCTGTTTGAGGCCACTGGGTATCATGGCAGCAAGGCATGGTGGGGAAGAGCTAGTCACTGCTAGGTGCATAGCAGGGGAAGACACAGACAAGCAGACAGACAGACAGACAGACAGACAGACACACACACACACACACACAGCTCACATTCCAATATTTCCCCCTTAGTTAGCCCTTTCTAGAAATGTTTTCATAAACACCTCCAGAGAAATACTTTACTAAGCCTCAGGCCCTCTGAATCCAATCAAGTTGACAACCTTGATTAGTCATCAACAGCTCAGGCTGGTCTTGAACTCATAATCTTCCTTAGCCTCTCAGGTAGGAAGATTAAAATCATTGGCTACCATATCTGGATCCTTCACACATACATGTATTTTGTGTGCCTGGCAAGAAAACCTTCTTTTAAAAAGGTCACATATGGGGCTGGAGAGATGGCTCAGTGCTCTTCCAGAGGATCTGAGTTCAATTCCCAGCAACCCCATGGTGGCTCACAACCATCTGTAGTGGGATCTGATGCCCTCTTCTGGTGTGTCTGATGACAGCTACAGTGTACTCATATACATAAAATATTTTTTTTTTTGCCGAATTAAGTTCTTTTAATAGATTGCATATATAGATGTTTAGTCATACTCTAGATCAACTCTTTAAGAGTAGATTTTTATATCCAATTTACATGCTTCAGATATCACCTCTGTTTGTTACATAAGGTCTTGTATCCAAATGTCCACTTGTACACTGAAAGCTTTAGGAACAAAAAAGGACACAGAGGGAGTTGCCATTTTTAGCAGCAATGAAACATCATTAACCCCTTTTTACATACCGAATTCAAGTCACTACCAGAGGTGAGTGCACCACAAAGTCACCAGATACAAAATTGCTAGTTCATTTTTAAATTAATAATTAAACCTGAAATTACCCCTGCCCCCCACCCCGTTACATCCCTTTTTATAAACAGCAAACAGTTTTGCTTTTATACATAGGCTAGCAGGCTTGTTTCAATANAATCTGGTGAATGAAAATGATAAAGACCGAATAAGGCTATCTGATTACCTTATCATATTTACATATAAAGGATACCCAATGGTAAGGAACAGACAGAAATAGGACAAATACTTAGAGGTGTAAAAATTACATCTACCTTTGAACTTTATACTGTAAATGAGACATTTTAAATAGTCCTGTAGCCCATGCCTATTTTTTTTCCTCAGAAAAAGAAAAGCTGCCTTCATGACATCCCCTCATTTCAGATTTCCACAGTGTCTCTTGAAGCTTCAGAGTCAGGATCTTACTTTCTTCAAAAAATAAAGAAAATAGCCCCCCAAGTTAACCCCTCCCCAAATCCTTCTAGTTTCTCGTCCAGTGCCAGGTTACATGATCAGCTCCCACCTCCTGGGGTTTCTGTCCTTCTATTGATCAGTTAGTAGTTAACATGAACCGGATCTGGAGCCACTACTAGGAGGAACACAAGCTCTTCACTACGCTCACACAGCAGGAAAGAAAGTGGAAACTCAATTCATCCCTGGTGCCGGGCCTCCAAAATTGAAAGAACTTGGCACAACTGGTGCACTGAATTTGTATCCTCCATGCTTTACAATCATTTTGGACTCATGGGCTGCTCTTCTTTGATCAGCTAGGGTTGCTATGTCCTGTAACTGTTTTCTTTGCTCTTCATTAAGGCCGTGAGTCAAAGCCTGATACCATACAGGATTACGATTTTGAATAGTTTGAAATATAGCTTTAAAGATTTGATACTCATCAACAGGGTTGTCTTCATCATCGATGATTGTGGAATAGCCTTCCAGAGCAGTCTCCTCAGCATCATCTTCCTCCCAATCTTCATCATCTCCATCTTCACCAGCTTGTTTAGCCAGGATCTCCAAATATTCCTGCCCATCTTCATCAATATCATCTTCATCACTCCCCAGTTCTTCAGTTTCATCATAATCTTCTGCATCGTCATCATCATCACTGTCATTCTCGTGTTCTGCATGGCAGGCATATGCTCTTTTCAATCCATTAAATAAAAGGATAAATGCTGGCAAAATCTGTCCGGAAACCTGATTTAAAACCTGCAGGCATAATACCATAAAAAATAAAAAACCTGCAGGCATAATACCATAAAAAAAATACCATAAAATATTTTTTTAAAAAGTCATGTATGAGACATGCTTTGTTTATTTGCACGTTTCATAATTATCTTGTTTCTTGAAAATTTAGCGTTTCAAATAATATAGCAACTCTGAATATCAGACTCACCACTGCCTGCTTAGGCTCTATGGTTATTAATTGCTGCTTTTTATTTATGAGTATTGTCAGGTGACAAAGTCTCTATTCTTTGTTATGTATGCCCCCAAAGTCTCTGCCCAGCTTACTTAACATAAGCAAATTCTTGTACAGAGATTTTCTTAAATGCAGAAACCAGCAAACATCCCCATGTTGGTTAAGGAATCTGTGCATTTAATACACACAGCGCACGCTCAGTGCTCACCCAGGGAGCCGGCTGCTCCAGGATAGCCTTCACTGCCCACTTTCACGGAGCCTTACAACTATCCTGGAGAGACATGAAAGGCTGGTATTATTGTTGTCGTTGGATGTTTTCATTTGCCATCTTCCTCTTGCAGTGATATATTTTTGTGGCTGTGGTACTTTAGCAGATCCACATTATATCCCATAATAATGTCTAAATAAGGAAAAAGACTGTTAGAGCAATTTTAAAAGTGACAAATTTTCTTTATCCTGACTAGCTCTCAAATAAATGAGACAGAGACTTTTCATTTATTAGCAAGCTTTATGGCACAATAACTGAGCAGTAATTAATCCAGTCCTCTAAACTAAAATGGTTACCTCCCAGCCAAAATCTCTGTGATACTTCCATTTTAGTATTGATCTCGCTTTCTCTGCTTCAGGTGTGTTCTCATGGTGGCTCCTGGACCCTTTCCTCAAGGCGAATTCTCTTTTCCTACTCCTGCCCTTCTCCTCCTCGTCGTCGTCGTCCTCCTCTTTCTTCCTCTTCCTTTTCCCCTTTCCCTCCCCCTCCTCCTTCTCTTACTCCTCCCTCTCCCCAGATTGGGGTCAAAAATCCAGCCCTATCCTCTCCTCTGCTCAGCCACTGGCTGATCAGCTTTTATTGACAATCAGAGAATAAGTGGGGAGCACTGTTTACACAACGCTGAAGCAGGAGATACTTAGAATAAGCATTACAATACCATGTCCAGATTGCAACCAGACATGGGGGCAAATAAATCAGCATTTGAATAGTACAAGGATGATCTTTACACAGTACACAATAACATTATGCCTTTATGTCTTCTTAGAAGCCATTAGCCATCCTTAAAAGCCCATGTCAGACTTTTCTTCAAACACCATTAGCTAAGAAATGGATCATGCTTTTATTTCTAAGTCCTTCACTAATAAGGACAATGGATGGAGACTAACAGTTTGGATGACATAATGGAGAGGCAGCCGCCATGGTCCCTATGATGCTCTATCCTCAGTCTGTAAGACGACTGTGCACAGATCCGGTGTAAGGATGCTGTGTGAGTCTCCTATGTCTGCTCCCAAGTACCCTGAAAACTCTGGATTAATTCTTCTTTCCAGGAACAAAGTCTACTAACACTCAGGACACCATTAATTACTTATACTCTTGTGTGGAGGGAAAATGAAATGAATGGTTCTGCCGTGCTGGAGGTGTTATAATACCAGACCATAAGTTACACAACAGAGTCTTAGTGACAAAGACAAAGAGGAAAAAAGGTACATTGGAAAAAAAACCCTCTGTTTTAGTCAGGGTTTCTATTCCTGCACAAAACATCATGACTAAGAAGCAAGTTGGGGAGGAAAGGGTTTATTCAGCTTATACTTCCATATTGCTGTTCATCACCAAAGGAAGTTAGGACTGGAAATCAAGCAGGTCAGGAAGCAGGAGCTGAGCAGAGGCTATGGAGGGATGTTACTTACTGGCTTGCTTCCCCTGGCTTGCTCAGCTTGCTCTCTTATAGAATCCAAGACTACCAGCCCAGGGATAGCACCACCCACAAGGGGCCCTCCCCCTTGATCACTAATTGAGAAAGTGCCCCACAGCTGGATCTCATGGAGGCATTTCCTCAAGGGGAGCTCCTTTCTCTGTGGTAACTCCAGCTTGTGTCAAGTTGACACAAAACCAGCCAGTACGCCCTCATAAAATAAGTGGTGTTAACTTCAGTATAAATATTTATAATACTTTCATGTAATTTGTAAGAGTATCTTAAATAAGGTTCAAGTGGTTATTAATCAAGGCAGGCCTGGTGGCTCACACCTGTAATTCCAGTACTTGGGAGGAAGGGGCAAGAGAATTGAAGTTCAATTCTCTTTGAACCTTTGGCTGTATAATGAGTTGAAGGCCACCCTAAGCTTCAGAAGATCCTGTCTCAAACAAAACAAGACAAAGTGATTTAGTAATATATTGCCACAAGTTAAATTATAAAATTGAAATGGGCGATTTTAGAGGCAAGGGAACAACTTTAACTGAAAACCAGACGGAGCCTGGACACAGCTGGGAAGAGGCTTCCAGGCTGATTGCAGCCACGCTGACACCCTGCAGAGGAGCCCTCACTTTCTTTAGGACTTTATTGTAAACACTCTATAATGTTTTGCCTTTTCTTTCTTCTGTAAATGAGCAAGATCACCTGAGTGGGACCCTTGGGTGGCAGTAGATAGACCTTTTACTATGTAATGAGGTTTGGGGATATTTGGCAAAATTTCCATTGTGTTAAGTGTCTTAGGATCATGAGGACTTAAAGTAGCCATGGAATTTTTTTTTTTTTTACATAAAGAGTCAGACTATTCTCTGGCCAAAAGATCAATATGCACCAAAGTAAAGAAAACTAACATCAGGAGAGCTGCCACTCACAGGCAAGGCCAGCTGGAGCGGCTTGCCATCAACAGAGCTTCAAAGGTTAAGGTCACATGGAAGAACTATGGAGACCATCCTGGCTGGTCGGCCCCATGAAGAAGAGTGGCTGGCATTTCCCACTCCTCTACACAGAGTAGATCTGACCACTTTCCTTTGTATATCCTCAGGACCTTCCCATACTCTTACATCCTGGCTTCTACTTTCAGTTTCCTTAAAGCCCCAGGAGAAATGTTTTTAGTTTTATCTTTCCCTGTATTCTTAATTACAGACATCACACATACTCTATCCAATACAAATTTCCCTCCCAAAGATGTCTGATTAGCATTTCTGACTTGTCCTGCCCACCTCCATGGATGTCGCAATGACAGTCAATCTCAACATGCTGAAGATGGGACCCGTGGCTTCTCTCCACTTCCCTCAATGGTGCTCCGGCTGTTGCAATCATCTGTGTACCTGCAGGTCAAGTATACTGAGCTTACTGCAAGAACTATTGCTAGTGGGAGTAAGGGGAGGAGAAAGGGAAGAGCATGAAGAGATAGAGTAACATTAGGAAGAATATGAAGAGATACAGTAACATTAGGAAGAGCATGAAGAGATACAGTAGCATTAGGAAGAGCATGAAGAGATACAGTAACATTAGGAAGAGTATGAAGAGATACAGTAACATTAGGAAAAGTATGAAGAGATATAGTAACATTAACCAGGTGGTGGTGAGCGCACACCTTTAATCCCCAGTTCTAGGGAAGCAGAGGCAGGTGTTTGAGGCCAGCCTGGTCTACAGAGCGAGTTCCCGCACAGCCAGGGCCACACAAAGGCCACAAAATCAAGCTGGGGTGGGGCTGGGCAAGGTGGGAGTGAGGGGAGGAGACTTGACTAGAAGGGAACAAATGGCATTTTAGGTTGGAGTTCCCCAAATTTGAAGTGGTAGGGTAAGTTCAAGAACCTTCCCAAAGGAGACCTAGAATACGTGTTCACCTCCTTTACTTCCTTTCTGGTATTTTTCCTCAACTTCATCCAGTAGGTTAGGCTTTAGAGGGTGTGATGGGACAAAGGGCTTGAGAGCATGGTTCCTTCAGACAGGCATCAGGAGCTGAGTTAATTTCCACTATGGAGTGTGAGTTTGTATAATCATTGTCATGATGGAAAAGTATGACCTTGTTTCTAACCTGGCAAGTTCTTCCCTTGACGCTAGGAGTGGAACCCAGGGCCTCCTACCTATCAGGCAGATGCTGCACCTCTGAGCTATACTCTGCCCCAGCCTCCTGCTTCAGATCATGATCAGAAGTGAAGACCTGGCTTTCCCATGGGGACCATCCCCTGTTTTGCCCTAGGAAGGTAAAGAAACAAGCTCCTGCTTGCCTTTCGGGTCCTGGAGTTTTTACAACCATGTAACAGCTTGTTATGTTTTCTTTAGGTTCTCTGTTGCTGGCTCATTTAAAGTTGGATGCGCTAATCTCTTTGAATGATGACAGGTCAGAACTGTAACCTCGAGACATTTTCAGGTAAAGGCAAGACACAGGCACTCCTTGATTTTGTTTGTGGGAAGTCTGTTCTAGCCCACAGGGAAACCGGCCCATCACCGGAAGGGAACTGGAAAAGCCACACTGACATCTGGTAGTTTTGAGGGGTGCTTAGAACTATGGACAGAACCCTTTTCAGAGAAGTGGTTTTAAGTATTTGTTTGTAAGTGGGGCTTAGAGAGTGCCTCTGGTTTGTAAGCCGCGTAAGTCAGCACTGTTAAGACAGCTGTCCTCACTTGCTTTGTATTGATCTACTCACCAGCTTTCTGGGATGGCTGGATTTCTTTTTCTTTTTCCAACTGAAGGTGGTTGATAAAATGCAACAGGAGAGGATGTTTCCAACTGGAATGTGTAGTCCAGAGGAATGGAGGCACCCCTCTTCCTCCTTCTGCCCCTCCTATTTATTTGCAGAAATAATGCATTTACATTAGAAAACTCATTACAAGTTTTCTATAGATTTGAAATGTGATGAATACTGAAAACACAACTCTGTTGTCTACAGGCACAATTTCCTAGTGGAAACTGTACAACAATATAGATTAGGGCTCAGTCTAACCCAGAGAATTCTCCTAGAAAGAAAACCCCTGAAGTTCATAATCAAGAGTCATTTCCATGTAAGAACAACCTATTTATCAGCTTTCCCCTTACTGATTCACTCATTCTAGGTATTTCACTCAATATAAGCCATTTCTTTCTAGGTCCCAGGCTGCCTTTGAACTCATCAGCCCTCTTGCCCCTGCCTTCTAAGGGCTGGGATTACATGCATGTGCTAGACACCTGGCAATATATCCATGCTGAATAAAAAAAAAAAATTGCACACAGCATCAGCCAACAGAATGAACACATGGCTTATTTTAATTCTAATTATTATTATTTTATTTAGCATGTTTTTGAGACCTCAGGTCTCATTATGTAGCACAGGCTAGAGTCAAAATCACAGATATCTGCCTGCTTCCTGCCTCCTGACTGCTGGGATTAAAGGTATTCACCACTATGAATACTCACCAGTAGGGCTCCTTTTTACATAAGGTCCCAACAGCATAAAAATTTTGCAAATCCACAGGTGAGCATTCTTTTCTCACCATTTATTTAAGCAGCTCTCATGACCTAAATTTATCCAACCAGAAGCCCTTGAGAAAGAGAACACATTTGACTGGGTCAGAGTGGGGGTTCCTCTTCTCTTAAACTTACAGGTTATGGCAAACTGTTGGGTAACTATATTTTCCAAAAAAAAAAAGGATATTTTATATATTTTCAATGATTAAATAAAACTTGTTATTTGATGGATGGAGTCTCTAATAAGAACACAGATGAATGATACAGAAGAGAGAGAGAGAGAGAGAGAGAGAGAGAGAGAGAGAGAGAGAGAGAGAGAGACTCCTGTGAGCTTCAGGAGGAAGATTTGGAGAAAACAGAGTTAACATGTGTGAAGCATTCACATCTGTTTTGCCATAACAAAATTCAGCTTTTACACACACTGCTTAGTGGTAGATCCCGAAAGAACCATCGGAGAAAGTCCTTATTATTATGATTACAGGTGTAAAAACAGATGTTGGGATGTTCAATGATTTTATTTTCTTAGTGTCCTAAGTAATTCCCCCACAATTTTTTGTTTTAATAATAATTTTTTAAACAAAGAAATGTCACCAAGCCTAGCACGAATCTAATCTTTCACAATGCTTTGATGTAATATAAAAGTCAACAACATTATTGAAAGCAGCTCAAAGCTGTTGTGACAGGTTTCCAACATTGTGAACTGGGCAACCACGAGGAGGCTATGTAATTTCCATATGTTCAGTTTAAACTCATCTCATAACAACTTTGGCCTGCTCTTTTCCCTTGTAGTAAGGATGGGGCCCCAAGTTGTTATATTCAATAACTAAAAAATGAGCTAGTTACTCTTTCAGTGCTTAGGGTGAATATATCCAACAAAGTTCACTCTTAAGGACCAAAATGTAGACTTAGAATTTGCGCTGTAGTCTTGAGCATTTTCCGGAAGCCATCCTGACCAGTTCCTTTTGGGTAGGAAAGAACAGCTGTCTACCTTTCCTGTCAGAGTGTTAGTTAGTCATCTCTGAGATGTCATCCTCGGGAATGTGGTGGAAGGAGTCAGAGCTTACCCCCCCACACCCCCCATGCCGTGATTCTACAGCCAGAGCTCACGTAGAAAAGTGAGCTGAGCCTCGTGAGATGGCTGAGCCAGGAGCAGGAGCTGGCACACCCTTGTTCTGAGCCTGTGTTGATTCAGAACCAACACATGATTCACAGAAGCCCGAATGTGGGAGATTGTGCAGAATGGCACATAGCCAGTGTTCCCTCAAACATTCCTGAGAACATTAACACATCTTTCCAGCTAGCAAAGACAAGTGGAAGGTAGGCTGGCTCTGAAGTTTTAGGTCTGGGAACTCATCTCAACTACTCGACCCTAAGTTTTTATATACCTGCTATTTCCTTTATACCATTAGTTAATGGTATAAGAAATTCACAGCATCTCCAGGAAACACATAGCTATAGTAATAAAGATGATAAAACTGATCAGTGATGCCCCTGTCCCTAGAAGGGTTACAGGTGGTTGCTGTGTCACATGCACCTCAGTATGTGGCCAAGAGAGGCTCTGTCTACACTCAGTGTTCTGATCTATGGACATCTGAATGATTAATAGCTTGACATTCCCTGAAAACAGCAAGCCTGAGATGATTACCAGTTCAGCACCAGGCAGGCCTAGGTGGGCTTCTGGGATTGGGAGCAAGCCAGGGACTAGAAAAACACCTTCCTCCCCAACCTGAGACCTCTAGGTCCCAGGCAGGAGTGAGCCTGAGATAGACAACCCTTGCATGGGACTACTCTGGCAGGCCAGGTGACAGTTTAGTACAGCGCAGGCCTGGGATGGGAGACAGGTCATACCTAAGGTGACCCCTGCCCAGAGCCATAATGAATGAGAGGGACACAGCACTCCTGAGACAACTCCAGACACTCAGGACTTTGGGAATCCATTAAGAGGAGTAAGTAAGTGGTGGAGAAATGGAAGAGAAAGAGAAGCAGAAGGATGTGGGCACAATGAACAGAGGCAGACCTGGAGACTGGACAGTAGTGAGGGACAGCCAGATGTGAGTAGCTGGTGATGCCACCTGGGACCATGTCCTGTGGTGCCACCAGAGGCTACATCTGGATCCCTGGTCCTGCAGCAATGTGGGAGACCTGTCCCTGCTTCTTGTCCCCCATGTGGTGGCTTGGATGAGGGTGCCCTCCTTCCCTCCCCCTCTCCCTTTAACACCTGCAGACCTGGCCCTGGGGTCAGGAGAGCAGGAGAGCTGGCCCTGCCCCTCCCCAGCTGCAGCACTTGGGAGAGTGTGCCCTGCACCACACTGGGCCGCAGGGGTTGCTGAGGAACCAGCCCTGTGGGCATGAGATTGAGAGAGTCTCTGCACTGACCCGCTCAGATATCTCTCAGGTCCAGGGATTTGAACTGACTCATCCCAACATCTACCCCATCCATGAAATGCTGGAATTCATGAAGGGCCAGTCCTACAGATCCCAAACTACAGGATCTCCATGACACAGGGCAACCACAAGATTTCTGAGAGGACTTCTGGGGAGTGGGGTTGGGGTTCCAGTATTGATAGAGTAGCAGAAGCCAGAAGCCTCGTACCAGACCAAAGGATCACTGCAATGGACATTTGTAAGCAAAGAAGTCTGAGCAAATGGGTGTATTGTGGAACACACTGTGACAAACTACAGCTCCCACAATGAGATTTTTTTCTCCGTTCAGGGTTGAGGGTGGGGTGGAGATTGTAAGAGTGGTTGATGGTGAGAGATGAGTGGTATTGGGGTGCATGATGTGAAATTTATAAAGAACCAATAAAAAGTAAAAACAAAAATCCAGTCAGTAACAGAAGTGAGTTACCACCATAGAAGCTGGACAAAGCTGAGGAACCAAGATCAACTTAGAACTACCTGCCTGACTCTAGTGATGGAGACCCATCATTGTACACATGCTGCAGCCGTACAATGTAACAAGACTGGGCCCCATGGTAGTGGTTCCAACTTACATTCCCACTAGCAAGATAAGAGTCGCACTCTGTTCTATATTGGCCACACTGATACTAGTATGGCCAGTTTTGCCTCTTCGGTAGGTATGTGGTAGTATTTCATTGTGGCATTAATTAAAATTGTCTGACCACAATGAGGTTTCTTAATTTTATATTTATTGGGCATTTAAACATAATCAACATAATTGAGTAAATCCCAGTGTCAACTGTGGCCTTCAGTGAGTAAGAGTGTCTCAGTATCCCTCAGCCATTGTAACAAACTATACCACAGTCATAATGCTAGATGCTAGTAAGGTGTGTGCTTGTATATTTGTGGTAGAGGTGAGGGCACATATGAAAACACTTTCCTATTCAATTCTTCTGTAAGCCCCAAAGAGTTCTAAAAATAAAGTATATTAATTTAGAAGAAGTATTTCAGTGTGTAAATATTATGCAATCGCCACATAATTTGTAGGAAAACTCCATGCAGCTGCAGAATCTATCGCTGAGTTCAGAAACAGGGGTGTATCTTGAAACGCTTTTAGTTGTTTACATTTTTTATTTATTTATGTTTTTATTTTATTGCCCACAGGTATGTCAGTGAAACACACTCACGCTGCTGCTGGAGGCCAAGAGGGCATCAGATCCCTGCAGTGGGAGTTCCTGGTGGTTGTGAGCTGCCAGGCTGGTGCTGGGAATGGAACTCACTCAGGTCCTCTGGAAGAGCAGCCAGTGCTCTTAACCACTGAGCCATCTCCAAAGTCTAATTTTTTGTTATTTTTTGACATAAAAGAACAAAATGCATACAGAAGAAATATACAAACTGCAACTCCCCAGCTCTCTGAGTACCACAGAGTGAGCGCTCCCACATAAACACCACCTACAGGAAGCACCAAACACTGCCTACACCCCAGAAACCCCACTTATTAGGAACTTCTAACACCATAACCTAGTTTTGTCTGTCTAACAATTAATAAAAGAGTAATATTGTCTGTTTTGTTTGGGGGGCGGGGACGGCCTGCCTCTTTTGATTGAACACCATACTAATGAAAGCTGCCTGCGGGGGTTGTGTACTGTATTTCCATTCCTTTACACTTTCCCATTGTCTACATAGATTGACATTTATTTATTTTGTGTGGATAGCATCTGAGTTGTTTCAGGCTGTGACAGTTATGAAAAATACAGCTACAAACATTCTTGTGCCTATTTTTTTAATATGTACATAAAATTCCCACTGGCCATGTGCCTAGAGCAACGTTTTCTGGATAAGAGGGTGCATGTACATTTAGTTTTAGAAAATAATTACAGATTTAACGTGATAATTGTACGGATTTTCCTTCCCTTGCCACCAATGGCTAATCTACATCCACACTAACCCTGTGTGGCCTGTCTTTCAGCCTTTCTCACTCTGCCCTTTAGATGAGCATGTGGGTTTCCTCATTGTGGTCTTAATTAGAATTTCCCTGATTACTAATTATTCAATTTTTAAAATTTAAAGGCCATTTACATATCATTGTAATGAAATATTTACTCAAAATTTTTCGAGCATTTGAATTGGGATCATTTTTTTTTCTTATTTGTTTTATCAGTTACACACACACACACACATACACACACACACACACATACACACACTCGCACACACACATATACACACATACACATACATGCACACACACACACATACGCGCATACACACACACATACACACACTCACATTAAATTTCATCTCTTAGTTTGTGGCATCCACTTTGACTTCATTAAATGCCTTTGGTAAACACAACTTTTAATACAGCTGACCCAGTCAATCTTTTATTAATCAATTTATGTCTTACTTATTTCCATTTCTTAAGGCCATGGAAATGTTTTCTTTTCTAAATTATCATTTAAAATATCACCAACCTTCTCCCATTTGCTTCTGAATGCTCATGGAATGCTGTGTGTGTGTGTGTGTGTGTGTGTGTGTGTGTGTGTGTGTGTGTGTGTGTGTTGGCTGTAGCAAGAGGCCCACCATTCAAAGCCTTGGGTTCATCCTCCAGCATTGAAACAAACTAGCAGGTTAGTCTTTCTCCCATCTCTTTGTGGGGCTACCATTCTCAGGAAAGCTGTCTCTGTCTGTGTGTGGAGGCTTCCAGACTCCAATTCACACTGGCTCATGCTTTTGTTCTTGCTCCAACTCTGCATTTCCTCCGTGCCAAGTTATCTAGTGGACTAAGTCATTGACCTTTTTGTTCTTTTCCAATACATCTTGGCTGCTACTTTATATTTTCAGTTAAACTTCAGAACCAGCCTCTTAATTATGATACGCAAATGCATGAGCATGCTAGAACCTGCTATGAATTTTTTTTTACACTGAAATTGCACAAGACCCACAGGTTAAGTAGAAGGAATTGACATCTTTGACATCATAGAGCCTCTGGTTCATGAGCTTTTTTTTGTTCCTTGAAATAAAATATGGAACATTTTATGAATTTGTATGTGATCTGTGCAAGGGCCCTGCTAATCTCTGTATCAGTTCAATTTGAGTTGGGCCAAACACCTGCGAGCTCTTTTTAAACCTCCATTTACTAAGGCCCAGGGATTGGAATAGTATTTCATGGTTTTATGTATTTTATAGTTTATATGTTTTTATAAGCATATGGTTCATACGTCTTAATGCTTATGGCTTATCTGTTCATCTGCTTTACCGCAACTGTTCACACGTTCTATAGTTACTCTGTCTGTATGCTGCCCTGCATGAGCTCCAGCTTCTGGCCTCCAGCACTTGTCTCAGACACTTGAGTAGCTGGGACTGTAGACATACACCATTGCATCTGGGTGATGTCTAATGTGTTTGGCACTATTTGAAATACTATCCATTGAAATGTCATTTTCCGTTAGAAGTTGAAGAGATCTCTTTTACCATATTAACGTTATATGCAGTAAACTTTCTCTATGTGTGTTGGGAGATTTGTTTGGGGGTTCTTTTTGATGTTTTATAATCTCATTTATATCTTCTGCAAATGTTTTATTTTTCTTTTGAATCCTTATATATTATATTTATTTTTCCCTCCCTCATTACATTCTCTTGGGCCCTCAGGATAATCTCAAACAGAAGGGACTGCAGTGAGCATCCTTATTATGCTGGATTTTAATAATTTTTTTTGTGGCCCTGGGGATTGTTCTCAATTTTAAAGGGAAAAATTTAGTATCTCACCACCATATTGATCACGAGTCTTAAAATTAAATCCTCTATCAGATAAAGACGCTTCTTTCATCAATGACTTTCTTTCTAACATTATATAGTCTATTATTATAGTATATTATTTCTTCTATTTTGTGTGAATGCCCTGGTACTGAGCTACAACCCACTCCAGGGCTTTTTGTGTTCTTTTTGTGTTTTGTTTAAGAAAATATCTCAAATTTATCTGGCCTCCAGCCCACCATCTTCCTGTCTCAGCTTCCAGCACTCTGGAATTAAAGCCACCTCTCTGTCTGTCTGTCTGTCTGTCTGTCTGTCTGTCTCTTTCTGTCTCTCTCTGTCTCTGTGTTTGTGTGTGTGTGTCTGTGTGTCTGAGTGTCTGTGTGTGTCTATGTGTCTGTGTTATACACACATGCCATGGCACAGGTGTGGAGGTCAGAGGCCAGTGGTAGAGTCATTTCTCTCCTTCCATCCATTTTTGAGTTCCAGAGATCACACTCAGGGCATCAGCTTGCATCCTCAGGCAGTGAGTGCATTTACCCACTGAGCCATCTGCTGGCCTGGCCCCACTTTTTATGTAGAAGCTGGGGATATGAACACAGGTTTGCATAGCCAGCACTTCACCTGTGGAGGCAGTGCCTGTCTCAACCATCTCTTTGGGTGGCCAGGTAAGTTTTAAATGTTTCACTTTGTTACTGTAATGCTCATTATATGATAATTAACCAGGGGGCTTGAGGGATGGTTCAGTGGTTAAGAGCACTGGCTGCTCTTCCAAAGGACCTGGGTTCAATTCCTAGCACCCATATGGCAGCTTAAGACTGTCTTTAACTCCAGTTCCAGGGAACTGAATAGCCTCACATGGACATACATGTAGGCAGAATACAATGTGCATTTGAAAAAACTACTTCTTTACTCCCATAATAAACTCAGTTTGATCATTCTTTTTTATGCCTTTTGAGATTTTTTTTGTTTTTTTTAGTTAATGGGGGGGGGGGGAGAATCTAGTTAAGTCCCAGGTAGGTAAGAGCACAGGGAAAGATTCTGTGGACTTAAGGCTTTGTTTATAATATGCTTACAATACTAAGGGCCAGAAGCTATAATAAGAAATAAAGACCTTTCCAAGAAAAATTTCCAAAAGAATTCTTAATTCCTCTTGCTTTTGAAAGTAAAACTAGAGGTGGAGACATGGCTCAGCTGTTAATACTGCAGAAGACCCAGGCTTGATCCCCAGCACCTAGATTGGGCAGCTCATACCTACATGTAACTCCAGTTCCATGGGACTGAACGCCCTCTTCTGGCTCCATGGATATTGCACACACACAGGGTGCACATACAGGGAAGCAGGCACATGTACATGAACAAAAATAAATAAACCAGAAATGGTAAAGTTAATTATCAAGCATTTTAAAAATAAATCCAACTGTAATCAGAAGTTAGAATTGCTATTCCTAATTTTTGTTAGCATATCAGCTTCACTTCCCGGTAATAACACCAGTGATAAAGACAAAAATAAGCAAAAAAATGCAGACTAAATATATAATTATGATAGCTCCTTAAATGTAAAGCATTATTTACAAAACCGATGCTTGGCTCAAACCAATGTTTTTATCCAGGTGCCCGGTAGGATGAGATCATCCAGAAACGATGGACATGGGTCCCTAAAATAATGCTCTATTCTTCAAGCCTTTCTATGTATTTGAATAATGAAATCCCCTAATCCTTTTTCACACCTCTGAACAAGCAAGAGAGACACAGGATAGACACCAACAAAAGTAGCCCCCAACTCTGTCATCTGATGAAGGAGGCTGATGGACAGAAGGGTGCATGTTCCAGCCTCATCTGCTGATCAGGAGAAAGAGACAGGTAACTCTGAGCTGCAGAGGACGTCAGAGTCAGCAGTCAATGATCGTGGTTTCCAGGGCCTGAGCAGCTCCCTGCTCAGTTGCAGGATAGTCATTGCATGTACCTGCTTCTCAGTGGCTGGCGGAGCACATAACTACAGCAGGACGTCCTTTCTCGGAAGTCCCCATTTCTCCTGGTGTCTATTCTCACATAGAGAGTGAGACCAGGTATCCTCTTAAACCTCATTTGTAAGTAAACCCCAGACAGTAGAACTATGGTCAGCAGACATATTGTTCCTTTAAAACAAATGTATTTATGAAGAAATAGTTCTTTTAGATATGAATGGTTAGAAGAGGACCAACCTGGGCTACCTGTGGACATTTAAACAGTCTTCTTT
This sequence comes from Mus minutoides, assembly GCA_902729485.2. Taxonomy (NCBI): domain Eukaryota; kingdom Metazoa; phylum Chordata; class Mammalia; order Rodentia; family Muridae; genus Mus; species Mus minutoides. The sequence continues at coordinate 574,631 of LR749911.1, forward strand.
GGAGCTCCAAGTCGGCAGACAATGGCTCCTGGTAACAGCAGGTCACACAGTTCCTTAGATGGTTAAGGTGCTGTGGACCTGGATTTTCCCTACTCAAAAGATCTGGATTAAAGGTGTGTAGAAGAACATGAACTAAAGCCATATCTCATTTTGTTATACTGTGGCAGATGTGGGGTCTCTGTCCCAGTCTTCTCGGGTATGAATTCAGTCAAGAGGCAGAGTTTAAGTGGAAGTTTATCCAGTGAAGCAGCAGTTTAGCTGGAGAAGGTGAACCGAACACTCTCAAGAATTGGAGCCCCAGCCGGGCGTGGTGGCGCATGCCTTTAATCCCAGCACTTGGGAGGCAGAGGCAGGCGGATTTCTGAGTTCGAGGCCAGCCTGGTCTACAAAGTGAGTTCCAGGACAGCCAGGGCTATACAGAGAAACCCTGTCTCGAAAAAACCAAAACCAAAAACAAAAAAAACAACAAAAAAAAAAAGAATTGGAGTCCCAAGGCAGAGCTTCATATTGGGGGTCTACACTGTGGGTTTTAAAGTTTTAAGAAATACTTATGACATGGGTGACATGCTCATGACTCTTTTTCTGTCACAAATCATGGTGGACTAGATCTTCCTTTTAGAGTGTTTTTTACCACCATCTACACAAAAGGAGAGGGGTATAAACGCCACAATGCAAGCAATGTTATAATGACATCATGAATCCCACAGTGAGGATGTAGACCTTGTATGTATTAGTCAGGGTTCTCTAGAGTAACAACTTATAAAATGATCTCTCTCTATATAGGTTTATTAGAATGCCTTACAGGCTAATGCAACCAAAGCATGCTACTCAGTCCGTGAGGCTGGATGTTTCCACTGGTCTTCAGTATACTCTGCATTCCTGAAGAAGGCTCTAATGTAGTGGATCTCAACCTTCCTGATGCTGTGACCTTTGATACAGTTCCTCATGTTGTGGTGAACCCCAACCATAAAATTACTTTCATTGCTAGTTTATAGCTGTCATTTTCCTCCTGGTATACATTTTATAATGTAAATATCTATGTTTTCTGATGGTCTTGGGTGACCCTTGTGAAAGAGTCATTCAACCCCCAAGGGGTCATAACCCATAGGTTGAGAACTGCCGTGCAGTCTCCTGAGAACTATTGGGCAGTCTGTGGCAGTCTCTTCCAGGAGTAGATGTTAAGAACTATCCTTACCCGTAATTTAATCACTTGTGTTAGAGAAAGTAGAATAATCCATGAAAGAGAAATAGTGCCCGCACATGTTCTTCAGGGAGACCCAGTGGGTGCCAGCCAGAGGCGGCCAAGACCAAGACTGACTTTGTTCCCTTTCTCCTGTCCTTCATATCCTCTGGCCAGCTTGGCTTCTTCATGTCCAGACCTCTCAATTCTCCTCTTTAGCACTCCCGACCTTGTCATTCAAAGCATAATGGTCCCTTTAACCCTAGCATCATGCTAGCAAGAAGTTGGCCAAACACAGTTGGTATTCAAAAAGGGGTTGCTGGGCTGGGGATGTTTACGTGTTTACATGTCTTCAGAATTGCTCTTCTCTACAGCCGAGGCTAGTTTTGAACTCTGATTCTCTTGCTTCATCCTCCTGTGCAGGTAGTGAGGAGCAAGACAAGTTCAGGCAAATAAAATGGATAAATGGGACAAACAAACAAAACATGTGTTTTTAGGAGAAGTTAAACATGTAGCTTCTTATGTCATTCCTGAGAAGACTTGTGTCTTTATCTTTTTTTAGATAGTGTGCTATTGGCAAGGTATTTAGCAAAACTTGTATATTTTTCTAAGTTGTATTCTTTTTTTTTTTTTTTTTTGGTTTTTCGAGACAGGGTTTCTCTGTATAGCCCTGGCTGTCCTGGAACTCACTTTGTAGACCAGGCTGGCCTCAAACTCAGAAATCCACCTGCCTCTGCCTCCCAAGTGCTGGGATTAAAGGCGTGCGCCACCACGCCCGGCTTCTAAGTTGTAGTCTTAATTGACAAATAATATTTGTGTGTTAACAGAGTGCAATAGGCCAATAGGTACTTGTATACAAGCTTGAACTTAAAATTGGTATTTTCTGTGTGCTACCCAACATATACTTATGCCATACTGTCTGAGTTTTTTTCCTATGGCTAGAGTAACGAGTTGATTTCTACCAACCTTACTTCATTCTATTTTCTGGCTACATGGACAACATATGCTACCTCATAAGAGGAGTGGGCATGAGGTGTGTGTATATTACTGTAACAGGGCCTCATCCCTTAGTAGTCACCAACAGCTTAGCACAACTGACTCCATGATGGAAGTACCATTCAGGTCATATCATAAAATTCAATATGCAGACAGTATCACTTGTCAAAATGAAGAGAAAGACCTAAACTATCAAAGTCCATAGTTCTGGGGAAGTATCTAAATACACTACCCTTGCTCCTGGGTTCTGTGTAATTCTGCTTCTGGCTAACCGTTCTCGTAACCTGAAGTGTGTCAACCTAGAATATGGTTTTTGTGCTTAAAAGTTCATGAGGAGAAAAGGCTCAGTGCTACACTGGGATCCCAAACACCCAGTGCAGTTGCTGGCTGTCTAATACATCTATTCTATTGGCTTAAGCCCATGCCTTAGCAGTCTTCTTTGGTGGATAGCATACAAAATTTCTAGAGCTCCCACTGAGATCCCAGAGACCAGAACTCAAGACACCCAGGGTCTCAGCACCCCTCGGAGTAGGGAAGAGTGAGGTCAAGGAGCTCCTAGGGCGCCCACAGTCTCAGTTAAGGGGTGCACAGCCTGAGTCCCACATCCCTAAGCCTCCCTTTGATCAATCACTGCCTAATGCTTTGGAGGGACCTGACACCTCCGCACCAAAGGAAAACAGAACCGCACCAAAGGAAAACAGAAAGTTAACTGGTGTCACCTCTGGAGGTAAGTCTGGTTAAGGTACCTTTTGTTTAGACACTTAGGACAAGTCAAGGGTGGCAGGTGATCTAGTGTCCAGGATCCATGTGAGATGTCACTAGATTTCCCCTGGTCTGTTCATGTGTATGAATGTGTGGTGGCCACCCATGGTTGCCTTTGTCTCCCCCCAACCCATTCATGTGTATGTGCCTTTCTATGAATTTCTGTTACTTCTGTTTCCATGTATTGACCTGTGGCTTTCTCTGAGACCTTCCCTGGCTTAAGACCTGCTCTTTCATATGGGGGACCTGAATCTTTTTGGCTCTGCCCGGTCACCCAGAGGAACTCCCCGAGTCCTCTATTCACTTGGCTCCTGCTCATGGCCAGGGTTAGTCCTGGTCCCTGTGTGGAGGTGATGAAGGCTTGGGCCTCCCTGCCATCAAAGTGGAATGAGTACACACAGGGTCTGAGAAACAGTCCCTCAAGGCTGCACTCCCTCTGCTCCCCGACCTGCTCTAAGCAGCCAGGGAAGGAAAGAGTTCCCTGGGGATGAGCTTAAAGGAGAAGAGAAAGCTCCGCACCTTCCTCCTTCATGATTTCTCTCTCTCTCTCTTTTTTCAACCAACGACCTGTATAATTGGAAAACTCAAACCCCACCATTCTCTGAAGAAGAAGAAGAAGAAGAAGAAGAAGAAGAAGAAGAAGAAGAAGAAGAAGAAGAAGAAGAAGAAGAAGAAGAGTCACTCCCAGGCCAGGGGAGGGGATCATGGCAACACACAGATTTTCTCTTCTGTCCAACACAGACCAAGGAGACTTGAAACAACTTTCACTAGGTCTTTTTTTTTTTTTTAAGAAGGATTAAAGGTCACTGCTAAAAATATTTTTTTTTTGTCACCCAGTTGGCCCCAGATATTAGAAAAAACTTTTAAAAGTTAGAAAAGCTAAAGGTATAGGCAGGTCCCAGTTGATGGAAGTAGCTCAAAGGTCAACTGATTGGGACAAGGCCTTTTCTATAAACTGAAAGCCATTGCCACCTTCTCTGATAATGAGACATGATTAAACTTACAGATGCCCAGCAAAAACTTGATGTCTTACCCTCTGTCAGAAGAATATCTCCTAACTGAAAGTTCTGTCTCCAATCAATAGATATAGACTATCTCTCAGATTGACATCAAAGACTCCCCAGAGTATGTGCAGAACCCCACCACCACCACCACCACCACCCCCCCGCCCCCAGGACTGGCCCAACATCAAGTTCCTGTAATTGTTCAACTAACCAGTTCTGCTACCTCCATCCAGATTAAACAATACCCAAAGACCCTGGAAACAAAAAGAAACTTGCAGTCCATATTGCCTGGCTCAGAGAAAAAGACATCCTGGTGCCCCATTGGTCATACTGGAATATGTCTCTCCTGACAACAAAGAAACCTGGGACCTCTGACTCTCATGAGTCTGATTCCTCCAGAGAAACAGGTGCAGTGTCTTCGACCTGAAAGATTCAGGCTTCAGCCTTCCGTGGGCAGAGGTGAGTCAACCCATCTTTGCTTTTAAATGGACAGATTCTGAGAGAGGTTACAGTAGGCAACTTGTGGCCTCAGGGATTTAGAACACCTCCAGTCCTGTTTGATGAGACAGTACATGTGGACCTCCTGCTTTTCCATCAGAGGCTCCCTGAGACCATATGCTTACAATATGTAAATGACCTCCTTTTAGCCTCTAAAACAAACCTTGAAAGCCCAACTTTATGCATCAGAGGCTACCTATCTTGGCTACCAGCTGAGGGGAGGCAAAAGGAGTAGCATTACTGCTATCCATCAGATCCAGCCCCAAAGCCTAAGAGAGAGCAGCAAGAGTTCCTAGGAGCAGCAGGATATTGCGGCCTCTGAATACCAGTTTGTGGAACTAGCAAGTTCTCTATACAGCAGCACAAAGAGGGACACTAAGCCCCTGAAGTGGGGCTGAGACTAACAAAGACATTTGAAGCTTGAAAGACCCAGCTCTGACTTCAGCTCCTGACCTGGTACTTCCTGATGTACTAGGCCTGTCCATAAAAAAAAAAAGACAAAAGGGGGTTTAACCCAAACTTTGGGGCCATGCAATTTCCTTGTAATGTGCCTGCCCAAACGAATGGACCCTGTAGCCACAGGATGGCCCACCTATCTAAGAGCTGTGGCAGCTACTGCTGGTCTAACACAAAACAATAAACAAAAAGGTTAACTCTGGGTCAAGATGATCTACCCACAGCACCCCATGCCCTTGAGGCCCTCCTCTGAGAAGCACCAGAATGCTGGCTGTCTAATGGCTGTGTGACCCAGTACCAGGCCCTACTCCTAGACCACTCTTGAATCCTGTTTGAGAAACCCAACATCATCAGCCATCAATTCTGCTTGCTGGATGTCAACCTAGGTGCTCATCTGTGACATCACAGATGAAAGATGAAACCTGGTGCATGGGAGCAGTCTTCTCTGGTGGGTATCCTACAACATGATGATTAGAATACAAAGTCCCCCTGAAGAGACACAGGAAACCCGCCTCTGCACTTTCCCACCACCTGTGCTGTTAGAGCTCCCTCCCCTTCCCACCTTCTCAGCATAGATGCCTCCAGCCTTTTAGAGAAGGCAACCGGAGAGGGCCCAGCCTGGCACTGGAATATCGCAATTCCCCTTTTCATGGTGGCACTCCTTTCCCCCTAATGGACGCCCCNATGGTGCAGTGGGTGTCACACAGAGACATGGTGCAGTGGGTGTCACACAGAGACATGGTGCAATGGGTGTCACACCCAGAGACATGGTGCAGTGGGTGTCACACCCAGAGACATGGTGCAGTGGGTGTCACACAGAGACATGGTGCAGTGGGTGTCACACAGAGACATGGTGCAGCGGTTAAGACTGCTTATTGCTCTCGCAAAGGCCTGGAGTTTGGTTCCCAGCATCCATGTGGGATGTTCACACCTGCCTTCAACTCCAGCTCTGAGAGATCGGATGCTTTTTCTGGCTTCCACGGGTTTTTGCAGATACATGGCACACACACAAATACATATGCAACCAAGCAAAAACCAAACCAAACAAACTATATGTATTTTTAAAAGAAGAGATAAAGACCAGCCTAGGTTACATAATGAAACTTTGTCTCAATGAAGACATAAGGAAGGGAGGTCATAAGAGAAAATTATTTCTACACCAACACTCTCCAGGGCTGGCTCTGATTGAATCTATATGATACATACTGTTGTCTAGTTTGTGAAATCCGAAATCCTTAATATGTTTACTTTTCCCCGCAGAGCCACTAGCATGCCTTATGTGGTATTGTCATGGTCCTTGTTAGTAGGACATTTTACCCATAACGATTTCTCTCGAGGAAGCATGATTTATGCGATACCAGAATGCGTCCAAACTGGAGCCGCGGCAGCGCAGATTTGGAAGGAGATCACTTTCTCTTCAAAATCTGTCAAAGAGAGAAGTAAGGGCAAGGAGCTGCGTTGTGTTTGCTAATGGGAACAACCAGATTGGGTGCAAGGTCAACTCAGAAAGAGCTCAGATCTCTGACTAATTCATCCCTCTTCCATGCTGAAACCATCTTACCACTGGAATGAAACAAGCAGGGGAAATGTTGCAAACATAGAAGTATTACCTCTATTCACCAAAGCTTACATTCAACACCAAATCTCCCAAGACTTCCTCACAGGTCTCAAACTCACATCCCGTGGTTACCTCTATTTAGAAAAGATTTGAGCAACCTTCCATCCCCAACTTGTGACCACAACCCATCCCATCCCCAGCTCAATGCACACAGCAGTGAGAATCAAAGCGGACGAGATCTGGAGTGCAAACAGAAGCTCAAAGGAGCGAGGTGTGTGGCTTGACCACCAAACCCACTCAAAATTTCCCTACTACAAAGTGCAGCTTATCAAACTTACAAGGTGTAATCAGGCTGAGCCTGGTTAATATGGTATCCCACCACTCCTAACAAAACACACATATATCTATAGTACCTGCTTATATCATTATTAATGGCAGAATATTGATGTCCAATAATCCTTTATGTCCAATGACCTTAAGAACATGACTTTCCCAGAGTTAAGTTCTGTCAATGTACTCAAAATCAATAGTGTTTTGTCTGTTGTTTATATCTCAAAATCCAGTTTGAATCTGCAGAATAACTAATTTTATGGAGTAAACAAGCCAGTAATTCTCTTATGAAAAATAAGTGTTCTAGAACCAGAGTTGTTTTTGCTTCAGAGCAAGAAATGGTTCCTTCCCCCCACCCCATCTCTCCCTGTCCCCTCCCATGCAGTTCTTGGCAAAAGAATGTTTAAGCACTCAAGAGGCTTCATTTGGGAACACATGGTCCAGGGATGCTGGCTGTATCAGCTTGAAGCCTGCTTTGGGAGCTGCTAACCTGCCAATGCTCATTTCCAGCCCCTAAATACTCTCCTTACTTCACACAGTCCTGACCTGGGCTCTTTCAAACGTGAACATGCTGTTTTGTTTTGTTTTGTTTTGACGCATCAAAATCAAGCCACCAGGTGCCAATTCACTCGACCTCCTGTTTGATAGCCTTGAACTTATTTTTCTAGAATAAATGTCCTTTATCTGTTCTGGAAAGCTTTTCCTTCAAGAGGAAGGAAAAAAAATTATAAGACAGAGTCTTTTACATTGTAAAAATAGGAAGTATTCATAGCAGACAGGGTGACGATTTTAAAATGAGTTGATTGATCCATTCTGAAAATCAGTGCCTAAAAATAATGCCTGAAAAGAAACCGTCCCTGTGGGGAATTATTGGAATGACACAGGGTCACCCTGATGTCTCTTCCAAACCTGTGGATAGTGGCCCTGAGGAAACAATGAACCTATAAGGCTTCTTTCCTCTTCTGCCTCCTCCCCGCCTCTCCTCCCCCTACCTCCTCCCCCCACCTCCTCCCTCTTCTTTAAGAGAAGAGAGCATCTTGCCAAAGATTCAAATTCATTCCTTTCGGTGTAGTTTAATTACACAAGCCTTATGCTAATTATTGTTGTACTACAGATTTGGCAGCTTTACAAAAATCTCAAACGTGTGCACACAAGTTCAAAAACTGTTTCAGTGGCCCAGAGCTGGGCTGGGAAGGCATTTCAGAGGATGCCAAGCCACCGTGAGGCTGGCTTTTCTTCTTTCTTTCTTTCTTTCTTTCTTTCTTTCTTTCTTTCTTTCTTTCTTTCTTTCTTTCTTTCTTTCTTTCTTGTTTTAAATCTCATGTGTAGCTTGTAATTCGTAGTTTCATAGGAATTTGTTTAACTAGGATGTGTATGTGATTATCTGTCTGCTAATCTACAGCCCAAATCTATATTCCTTAACATCTGGGGATGGTGACTACTAATATGACAGATCAAAGGCTTGAAAAATCCAAACTTCCTCTTGGGTCACTCACTCCTGCACTGGCCCTGTGGTCTCCTCACCTTGGACCTTCACCTTGGGCAGCAGGGAAGCTGCATTTCCAACATCCAGCATTCCTAGAAGGGTTGGGAGGTCCCAACAGAGCAAGGGGACAATGTAGAGATGTCACTGTCCATCTCTGAGTTTGTGCGGCTGGGTGTTGGGGAAGAGTTCTTTCTGTTCCTTGATGTTAAGATGGGGCAGAAAATGCCTGTGAAGAAAGAACACTGGACTGGAAGGAAGTGAGACCATGAGGGGTGCTTGAGAGACAATGTCACAGTAGCTAGAAGGGAAGCCCTCAGCACGAAGCGGAACTAATTAGAAACTGAGTTAGAGGTTTGCATTGTTGAAGGCCAAATGTCATCTTTCTTCATGTTGTGTTAACAGAATCCCAATAGCTGGGTAAAGCTCAGAGGACCAGGTAAGGGTCCTATCCTATGCTTCTTTTCCATAAAGCTGTTAACTGAAGCTCAGGGGTCAGGGAGCTACAACTGCATTAGACATTCAATAGAGAAGATTGACTGGTTAGAACTGACCATGGTATTTGGGGCAACCTGAGTATGTGTTCCCAGGAAACTGCCACTCATATTTGGGTCCAAAACAAATTATTTCTTATCCCCTGTGAAGTGAGAACTATGTTTTTGTGTCAACAATATTTATCTATCAAAAAATTAGTGAAGTCATACCAATTCTAAGCCACCAGGACCACCATTAAGCTTGTGATATATTTACTGATAGCGCCAGCAATGTAATGGGGCCAGAAAGCTAGTTAACAACATCACCGACAAGTTGTAGGGCCTGGACATAGAGCAGGAAAGAACAGTGGGTAGACTCTAGGAAGCAGGAAGATGAATGAAGAGGTGAGTCTTCCCAAGCCCCAGCTGCAAATCCTTGAGCACCAGGACTTGTCATATAATCATCTTTAACCACATTGAAGTTTGAGAAAGAGCAGCTCCTGTGATAATTTCACAGTCTTGAAGTCTGTTTGATGTGCTGGTAAACATGTCAGTTCAGTCTTCTCTCCCTGCCTCTCATTACTGTTTCAGTCCTGAGGGTAGACATTTTTTGGGGACTTTCTTAGTTGGAAGGGGAAACAGGAAATGGGAGGTAAGAGACCACTCTTTCACGGTTTAGATCTTGCTGCTGCTTGGGTTCCACTCTTTCACACCTCGGCAAGCTTTGATGATATAGAATGCAGGATCAAATATGTGAATTTAGGTTAAGCAGATGTTTTTTCCCTCAGATGAATGCAGGGATGACATTTCTGAGTGAATAAAGGATCTGAGAAAGACATGGCCCTGAGGAACACCTTTATTCCCTCCTCTCATCGCCTCATACTCCGGCCACCACCACCCCTTTCTCATCCCACACAGTCCCCCTCCTTCATCACCCCAATCACTCCATTTCTCTCTGAGGGAGCAGTATACCCGCAACAGCAGTGAGTCCAAGACTTCTGTGTCTCTAGTCTGTAATGGACTTGACAAAACTCCAGGACGCAAACGCAGGAACTTCATGTGAAGGGATCTCATTAGGTTTTTGTTTGTTAATCTGCACCTAAGTTAGCAGAAGCTTTCCCAAGTGTCTGGTGGTGGAAAGGTTTTGTCACATTAATGATTTTGGCCCTCATCATGGTATCTCCTCACTCTAGGTACCCATCCTATTTAGTGAGGCAGACATCTTACGGATGCCTAAAATAATGAAGGGCCTTTTGTCTTGTGGTTTAAAATACAATTCTTTTATGATTGATATAGCTGAAGATATATATATATATATATATATATATATATATATATATATATATATAGAGAGAGAGAGAGAGAGAGAGAGAGAGAGAGAGAGAGTGCAGAGGTCACCTATGGTATTTGATAATCTCTAAAAGTAGATTAATCATGGGGCTGGAGAGATGGCTCAGCGGTTCAAAGCACTGGCTGCTCTTCTGAAGGTTCTGAGTTGTTCCCAGCAACCACATGGTGGCTCACAACCATCTGTAATGGGATCTGATGCCCTCTTCTGGTGTTTCTGAAGACAGCTACAGTGTACTCATATATATGAAATAAATAAATCTTTTTAAAGAAGTAAGTTAACCACACATTCTTGAATTCCCCATGAGAATTCATTAGGCAACAGAGAAAGAACAAGAAACAACACAGAGTCAATTATTCTCCAAAGGAAACCAAGAACTGACAAGCACTAGAACACCCGTGTACCATGCAGAGGTCTGTAAGATGCCACTGGCAAGAGAAACCTAGATAAGAGTTTTTGAAGGCGTTTTCCCATTTACATACAGTAGAAAATGTCCGAGTAAATAGTTAAGAAAACCTACTGAATTCTTTTTGTGCTGTACATCAACTTTATCATGTAGGTTTTATTTAATTCTTCACCTAAATGGTTTATAATCATAGGTTTACAAGTGTTTATATCTTAAGGAAAAAAAATCCTTTGGATACTAGCTATGTCTTCATGAGACAAAGTTTCTGTCAATATAGAAAAGTCTATGAAGTAAATTATCCTAAGTTCATGCTAGGATTTAAAAAATGCTAAAGCTGCAGGGTTAAAAGAAAAAGAAATCTAGTGAACATTTCAACTGTGCTTATAAAATACCTTTATTGTTGCATGGGGAAAAAGAAAGAGGCAGGGAGCATGGGGGAGGGAGAGGGAGAGGGAGAAAGACTATATAATATTATTTTCTTACACTTAAAAGTGAATAATAAAACCAAACCCTCATAAAGATTTCTAGGTCCATGTCATCATCCCTCAACAGTTTGAATGGAAGACACATTTTACCACTCCCTGGTGAATAATAATAGAGTCAACGGTAGCCTTGGGAATTGAAGAAACTCAAAAACACAGAGAAAGTCTGACTTCGGATGAAATTAATTACTATTATCCCTGAATCCTAGGACAATTCTCCCATTGTTCTCTGTGGTAGGGTAAGGAGTCTTTGTTCTCTGGCTTACAAGGAAGCACTTTTTAATACTTGAAAATTTCATATGAAAATAAAAATGTCCTCTGTGACAAATACCAAACTCTTTGTAGGTAAATAGATTTCAGGTCACTAAAGACATGAAAATATTTCTCTAAAGACACATGGAAACTATAATGGTTAATTTTAGTCCCTGTCTCCCACTCTAGAGCTAATGGTCGAACACAGGGCCTCATGAATGGCAGGCAAGCATCCTATCACAGAGCTGTGTCTCCATTTGTGTAGGGGAAATTTATACATATTACAGATCTTTTGCATTAAATTGAGTATGGTAAGTAAAATACAAACATATGGGAAGACCATTGACACTTACAGCACATGGAAGAGAGAATGGCCAACAGACACACATTTCTGAGCTAACAGGTTTTCCTGAGAGCAAGTTCAGAGGTCCTTGGAAAGCTTAGCCAATCTTATTTTAATGCATCAGTTTCACATAAAAACAAGTCAGAACATTTGCAAGGCAAGATGTTGTTTTCCTTCGTGTAGTCTGTCTGTAAAAGCACAGCTCTAAGATTAGGCTGTAATAACAAAAGAATTTGGGAGCAGCTGATTTTAGACTTATAAAAACAACTCACCCTTAAGCCTCAAGGCATCCTGAATATGAAGTGTGCTTTGTGCTTCAAGTGTCAGGGCAAGTAAGTCTGCCTTTTTTGTAATGAGATAACTCATATGAAGGAAAAAAGTGAGAAGAAATTATTGTACAGAGTGATCTGTGAGTTGGTGAGTAACACTTGTATCATAAAATCATGCATTCTACTGCCTTCCCCTTAATCTCAGCACTCAGGAGACAAAGGTAGGAGGATTTCTCTGAATTCCAGACCAGTCTGGTCTACAGAGCAAGGTCCAGAACAACCAGGGGAGTTACAGAGGAACCCTGTCTTAAAAAAAATAAATAAATAAAACAAAACAACCCCCCCCTCCCCAAGTAATGAATTCTTTTCTTGCTGTTTTTTAAACATTTAGGAGTGGAACATTAATTTATTAATGGTCATACGTGAAGGCTTGAAGTTTTCTGGTATTTATGGCTTGAGTTGTGTGGAATTTTAGCTATCATAGCACTCTTTTTAAAAATCTGTGCTTTTAAGCCGGGCGTGGTGGCGCACGCCTTTAATCCCAGCACTCGGGAGGCAGAGGCAGGCAGATTTCTGAGTTCGAGGCCAGCCTGGTCTACAAAGTGAGTTCCAGGACAGCCAGGGATATACAGAGAAACCCTGTCTCGAAAAAAAAAAAAAATCTGTGCTTTTGGGAAAGGTAAGAGATAAAAGCTTGGATAAATTGCTTTAAGTCAATTAGGGAATGATGAATATGTTTGACTAAAGTTGTTAAATGTTTCTTTGGTGTTTTGCATGATTCTAGCTGCCTCTCATAAATTATCACTTAATTTTCCTGTCTCTAGGAGGTGGATATTGTTCTCATTTACCAAGCCATCAAACTGAGGTCCACGGCCACACTACACTCCATAGCACAAAACAAAACCAAACAAATAAAAAGCCATGGTGCCAGGACTCTAATCTAGGCAATTGCAACATTTGCAGATCTATCTAATCACCTCATTAAGTTCCTTTAGGTTCTGTATTTATTAACTGACTGCCTAAGAGTCTAATCACTTCTTTCGGGTTACTTTAAAGCCACTATTAGCAGATATACGGAAAGAGAGTTGTCCCCTATTACAAACTTCCCAGTGACTCACAAGTTAGCTGAACGTCTCTACACCGAGTGCTCCACCCAAGCTAGTTCATTTTTGCTGTTGCATAGCAACAGAACATCCTGAACACCAGAAGGCGGTGCAGCTTCCCAGAGTCTAGCAAGGGGCCTCCCGGGGGCTCCCCAGAGTCTAGCAAGGGGCCTCCCGGGGGCTCCCCAGAGTCTAGCAAGGGGCCTCCCGGGGGCCCCCTGAGTCTGGCAAGGGGCATCACAGGAGACGAGCCAGGGTCTAGCAAGGGGCCTCACACCCCCCGCCCCCCAGGATCAAGCAAGGTGTTTAGTTCTAAAACATCTGAATTCTAGACCGAACCTGTCAGATCGACCGCCCCGCTCCCTATTCTGCGCCATAATACACTTCCTTAGGTTATGTTTTCTCAGATTTGACCAAAACATGTGAAGCCAAGCTGGGGTGGGCATAGACCAAATTAAAGGGGCGAGTCCGCAAGGCAAGCTCTCTACTGCTTGTGCAGAGCCACCCGCAGAGATTCCGATCCAGCAGGGGGCCGAGCGGGCCCCGCGGCTTCCGGCCCTGCCACGTCTGAGGAGGAAAAGCCTTTGCGGTGGGGAAAGCGGAGCCTGCCAGGGGGCGAGCGCCGCGAGAAGGCGGTGCTCTCGGGCGCGTTACCCAGATGATACCCACTCCGCCCCCAATCCCCACCAGGGAAGCTGCTCGGGAAGGCAGAGGGTACCGCAACTCCCAAAGGCAGTGGCGAGCGGAAGCGCGCCCCCCTCAGGCCCCTCCAAGGGCCTAACATTGTTTTTTCCATGGACGCCACCCCAAGGGTGGCGGCCGCGCGCGCGTAGCCGAGCCCTGGAGCGCGCCGGCCGGTCCTGCCAATCACGAGCCGCGCCCGCCTCCCTCCCCGCCCCTTGGCCGAGGCCCGCGGCCCTCCGCGCACGCGCAGTCGGAGCTGTACTGAGCACATCCGCCTGCTCCGGCCAAGCTAGCCAATCGCACGTCTCTCCTCCGGTGAGGCTCCGCCCCGGGGCGAGGTCAGTGGCCTGCGGGCGCTACGCTGGTCGTGTGTACGCTGTATCGCCGCTGCGAGCATGGCTGAGGAAGGTACTGAGCTTTCTCCCTGGGGCTGGCCTGAGCGGCAGGCCTGCGGGGGTCTGGATATCTGACGGAGAAGCTCTCCCCGGCGCCGCGGGAGCTAGGCCTCCTGCTCTGTGGGGTAGAGGGCTTTCAGTGGCGAGGGAGGCGGAGGAGAGGAGGAGGGAGTGGAGAAGGAGAGTGACGGGGTTGGTGAAGTGAAGGGAGCGGGGAAGAGCGCTTTCTGTGGTGGGGGGACGGGGTGGGGAAAGAGGGGAGCTGAGTGGGGAGCGGGGGGAGGGCTTTCTGTGGTGAGGAGGGAGGGGGAAGGGGAGGAGTGGGCGGGGTGGGAGGGGCGGGGCTTGGTGGAGACGGTGGGCGGGGTTGGGAGAGGAGGGCGGAGTCTTTGACTGTAGTAAACCCAAAGGGGCAGATGCTGCTTTCTGACACCTCAGGACTCGGTCTTGGTTCTAGGCACAAAGCTTTTACAATTCAAGATTCGGGCTGTATCGCTTTTGTTTACGAAATTATAACAAAGATTAAAGTTCTTGACTAGGTATAGTCCCTTTCCTGAAATGGCAAATTTTTGGAGATATTTTGAAGGAAAAAGTGAGAGTCAATGAGTTACTAGCTGGTTTATTTGTCGTAAAGAAACAAAACTTGGTTACTTCCCCATGTGGAGAGGTAAATGGAAAAATATGAGAAGAATTAGAATAAATTACAGCTACATATAATTGGAAGAAATGGCTGACTTTTTTGGTGTTTAGTTCACTGAAGAAAATTTTGTTCAGAAAAATTGAGGACTGTTTTGAGATAATTAATTTGATTATCATTCGTGTTTTTTCTTTTTTAGAAGGAAATCAGGAGTTCACTTCCAAGATGGAAAACCCATCAAATTCAACATTGACTTCACCTGACGCTCCTCAGGCCAGTGAGAATCCACCATCACCCCTGACTTCACCCGCCCCTCAGACCAGTGAGAATCCACCATCACCCCCAACTTCACCTGATGCTCCTCAGCCCAGGGAGAATCCACCATCACCCCCGACTTCACCTGACGCTCCTCAGCCCAGGGAGAATCCACCATCACCCCCGACTTCACCTGACGCTCCTCAGACCAGGGAGAATCCACCATCACCCCATTCAAATAGTTCAGGAAAACAAGTATGGAAATCTTGTGTTGTCATCTCTTCCCCACCCCTGTCTGTTCTATTCCAGAGTATTCTAATAGTGCCAGTTTTAAGGATACTAGAGTGTGAATTAATGTGTAGCTCATACCTTTCTAACTGCCAGGATTTTCGTATTGAATCAGTTCATTTTGTTTAATTTCTTATTAGGTTACTGCGATGCTCCAAACCAAGGAAACTTGAATCTGTACAGTATTTCTTAGGGGGAAGTCTTCGGTAGCAGGTCTTCTCCTTAGTTTATAGTTCTGAAACATCTAGTATTATCTGGCAAATACTAGCTGCCAGTGACAGGTGAAGTGTCTCAGTCCTGTTTTAGTTAACCTTGGTAAAGTAAGACTAAAAGGTAGCTTCTGGATATTAGAAACGTTTGGTGATGCTCGCATGAGATTTGTGGAAACAGAAAGCTAACCATTGTACCTATCATAGAAGCATATAGCCTTTATTTTTAATAGATTGATTTACTTCAAGAATGTATCCTTAACATTCTTGATGTTTGTGTCTTTTTCAGCCTCTGAGTGGAACACTTAAAGAAAGGTTAAAGAAAGCAAGATCTTCATCTTATTCATTTTGTAGTGTGGTGAAGCGTATTAAGGTAGAGAATGAAGAAAATAATCAGACCCTTTCAGAACCAGGAGAATCTTCAAAAGAAGAAAATTGTTCAAAGGCCCAAGAAAGCTTGAAAAACAAAGACAGTGAGCCTGGAGAAAAGAGCTCAGAGGATAAAAACACATGTGAATCTAAGTCACCGGATACTGGGTCATCTAATGCCCTCCCAAAGGAGTCTGAGGATCTGGCCGTTAGAGAAAAATTAAAGGAAGAAAAAATAAAATTGATTAGGCTGGTTGAAGAGAAGGAAGACCTTCTTCGGAGGTTAAAGTTAGTCAAGATGTATAGAATAAAGGTGAGAAGAATTTTAGAACCATTATATCATTTTTACATAAGCTGCAGTAATTTTTAAAATTGGAGATAAATTTTAGTTTGATAAACAGTCAACCAAATAACCAGAAACCTGGGTTACAAGAGCTTTGACTGAAATAGAAGTCGTTGGTTCAGAGTGAGGCAGAGGAACCCCTTCAACACGAGGTAGAACTTTTAAAAACTTCGGTTTTTGTTTAGTGCACAGGTGAAGGTTTTGGCCTTAATTTCTAGCCAGTAGCAAGATCAGAAGTGTGAGGTATCAGATGAAGGTGCAGTGGGAACAGAGCAGGATGACATCAGAACTGAAAATAGATCACAGAACGCAGGGGCTGTACTCTCAGTACCGATCATGTATCTGATAAAATGTCAGGCATTTTATTTGAGAAAACAGATTTTAGGTTTCAGCTCACACATGTTGAGTAAAACAGAACATGGATGTCTAGAAGGAGGAGGCATTTATTATCTTTGTAGTTCTTACCCAGGTAACTCCTCATTTTATCCCAAAACTGGAGTAAATGACAGAATGGCATGTCTTATATGTAGTTTTGAATTTTTAGGACTTTCCTAAATGTAACTGATGCTAAATGTTGAAAATACTTTAAACTTGAGTATTTTTACCTTTAAGAAGTTTGTGGTTCATGGAAAAGTTAGAAAGGTAAAACACAACATCATATTTTAAAAGGTATAGTTATATAAAAAGTGTATTGAGAACCTCAATTTGTTCTTACATTTAATATGTGAATTTAATACTTTCCTAAGGTTAAGGTTTGTCCAGAGCTTGTACTGCCCTTTATACCTGTGTTACTGGCCTTTAAAGTTAGACAGGAACTAATTAATTTAGCTACTTTGATGGTGTAAGTTAAGATGCCCCAATTCTGATGACTGACTGACTTTTTCTGTTTCAGAATGACGTGACTGAGTTAGAGAATTTAATCAAGAAGTGGAGGAAGTGTGGTCAGCGGCTGCTGTGTGAGCTGCAGTCTATCATGTCTGAGGACGAGGACGAGAAGCTGACTCTCACAGAGTTGATCGACTTCTACGGGATAGATGACAACTTGCTGCACTATAATAGAAGTGAAGAAGAATTTACGGGGGTTTGATACGTTTTTTTTTTTCAGGCTATCCCCCCCCCTTCTTTGGGTGATGTGATCATATCTAGGGCCTCAAAACATGTGCACTGTTCCTGAGCTGTACACTTGGCCACTTTACAGATTGTCTTTGAGAATGGCATTGCAAAGAGAAATGTTTTAAAGGGAAAAAAAAGATCAAAGCTGTTGTGGCTTAGAGGGAGGAATGTTGAAGTTTGGGATATTCTGACACAAATTATAAAATGAAGCTTAGTATTTTGGATATGTTTGCTAAAGAAAATATTTAAGTATAAAAAAATTAAAATTGTGTTTAAAAGGAAGTTTGGATAATTCTAGAAACCAGGGTTAATTCATTGATTTGGGGGGCAAAAGGTTTTATATTCAGTATTAGAAAGTAGTATGTTGAATGTTTAAATCTCAAGTGGCATAAATGTAGACTGCCCCTTCTAAGTTCATGGACCTATCCTCATCTGCTTAACAAATCTGTTTGCTAATCTAGCAACTAATTAAACTTACATATCTACAGTTTTCTCCGGTTTGTTTTCATTTTCCTCATTACTAAAATGAGCATCTGTTTCTTGGGATGCTTCATATCCTTATTTCCTACATGAAGGTGTTCTTGGTATGAAAGGTCTTCATAATTGCCTTTGTAGCTTTATCTGTGATGTAAATAGGAAGGGTTTGTTGAGTTCATAACCTTCAGCCAGAACCATATGTAAAAATGTGGCCTAAGCTGGCCCAGTAGCTGAGAATTTAGAATGAGCCTATGCGGAAAGAGTGTTGCTGTTGCTGTAGCTATTGTATGAACCTGGAAGACACAGGGCTGACATTTTTAAGAATAGCAAATCTGTATAGACAGGTAGATGGAGGGAGAGCCTGTGGCTTCCTTGTTCTATCTGCTAATCATTACTGAAGCCTTCATGATTTCTGCTTTGGGATATAGAAAAAGTATTAGTTTCTAAATGGCCAGTATTCTAGACTCTCTCCCCAGAAGTTTGTTTTTAGTTGAGCACACTCCTTCCCTTCTGATCTAAAAACCCTTGCTGTTTGATACAACAGGGGATTCAAACCTATATACACTCACCTACCATATACATGTATAAATTCCCTCTTGCCATCAGTATTTGTGAATCTGTTCTTCCTCTACATAAGGCCATGTTATGCTTGACCAAATTGACTATATCACTAGTTAGTAATGAACTATAAAAACTTACGAACATAACTGCTGTTGAGCAGAAGCGGAGAGGCGTTGTTCCCATGAACAGTGTTGATGGGTGCGTTAGAGCCTTTGCAAAGCATCTATCAGACCACTAAACTGGAAGAGATCTTTGGAAATGTCCTCCAAGCTCAGCTTATCCATGCTTCAAAGCTGAGGCAGCTAGGGAAGGAGTACCTCTTAAAGTTGGTAATAAGCCATAAATAGCACAGGATGTTTGTCCATTAAGACCAGAATTAGTCTGTTAAATTTAGGACATTGTCTTTTTGCTAAGGGAGTATTCAGGCAACTTGTTTAAATGACATAATACTAGAAAACCCAAATCTAGTATATCCATGGTTGACTCTGCAGTTGTCACAGACCTGACAACCCCATGCTAAGTATAAAGTGCCTGTACCTTATCTCTTGATCCCATCTCTGTGCTTCTCAAAAAAGTCTCTTAGAAATCATACAAGAAGTGTTACCAGTGGCTTCTCTACTAAATCTAAACTGACTACCTTAGAATCCTTCTAGTCATGAGAAAGGATGATTCAGCACAGAGAGGTTGGTCCTGCTGTTGACACACGAAGTGCTGAGCATTAATGGAAAGTCAGTTAATACACCTTGAGTTTCTTCTAAATGGATTTTTTTCCTACTATTTTTACATCTGTGATAGTTGGAAATATTCATTTTTTCCCTTTTATTGGAAATAGCTTTTTTTCCCTCTTACATATATTCTGAATAGTTTCCCTTCCCTCTACTCCTAGTTCTTCCTTCCCCTCTCATCCAGATCCACCCTCTTTCTGTCTCATTAAAAAACTAAAACAAGCTTCTAGGGTTAAGAGTAAAGTAAAATAAGATTAAAAACTAATACACCAGAATAGGGCAAAACAAACTTAAGTGGAAATTTTTATTTTTTTGAGGTAGTCTCATGTAACCCAAATGGCAGCCAGTTCTAATGATTGTGAAATTACAGGGGTATGCTCCTAAGTGGAAGATTTGTTTTGATTACTTTTACCCATTCAAGTATATATTATATATGGTGATGTACATTAACCCTAAATTTAGATTATATGTTGCAGAAAATTGGGACATTGATAACACGTGGAGACAATGATAGGTGATCTTGAAGATGTCCCCTGGAATCAGCAGACCACAGCTCTGGATGGGATTCTGTTTGCCAGGGAGTTGTCTTACAGAATTAGAATATTGTACACAAGTAGAATAAACGATTTCAAGGGAATGAGCACTTGTTTGCTGGACCCTTTGAGGGTTAAAAAAAAAACAAAGTTCTGTAACAATAGGGAAGGAAGGAAGACTGTTTCCAAAATATAATTTACAATCCAGTGTTTCTTGGCTGAAAACCACTGTTCTTTAATAAATACAAAAGGCGCTTTATGATATTTTACTCATTTATTCATGTAGGACAGGTAACTATGCTGAGTAACCACCTAAACTGTATTATTAAAAATGTGCAGCTAAGACGTGACCTACTTACATTTCCTGATAAGTAGAGAAAGAAGTTTCTGTCCACGTGATTCTGTTCAAGTGACATTAGTTGGGCATTAGTTGGGCATTGGTGTGCCTTCTGCTCCTGCTGGCACTCTACATTGGGATGAGAGCAGGGAATGTCTTCATCCTGAGTCTTTCAACTTCAGCCTGCAGTATTGAGATCTGCTCAGCTTGCTGCTTGGAGATGTTCGACAGCTTCTGCTGTTTCAGCAGGTTGTCGTAGCGTTCTTTAGCAATCTTCTCACAGGTCAGCTTAGACCCTAATCCAGAAATGGAGAACATAAGTAGTTATTACCACCTCTTTCCATACAGAAGCAACACTTAAGATCAGTCCCGTCGAAGGGGATGCTGGTACCTATGACTGTTGTTCAACTATAGGGAAACTGGTTAGAATACCTTTAATTGACTGAGAAAAAGAGCTCACCTATTACATTGCAAATGTCCTGTCTCTCTGAGACGGCCACCAGTTCTTCCCGTAGATTACAGCTGAGGGTGTAATTTGCAGCATCTTTCTGATTGCTGTATTTTCCCAATTTCTTGAGTAGTTTTTTGCAATTTTCTACATTCTTCTTATGATTCTGAAATTTTTGTTCCCATGAAACCCCAAAACAATGTTGAAAAAAGTTTATAAAAACATTTGTACTTTTAAAATACTTTATCATCACTAAGATAATACTGTATATAATCCCTTGTGTCTGTTGGATGGTCTGTCCATCGTAGACACTCAGGGTTTTTTGTTAAAAGATAGAATGTTAATACCACACTTCAGAAAATAATTTTATATGGTCTTAACAATGAACATTTTAAAACCTTGGCAATTACTTTCCTTTAATCTTACATGCTATATAGTAAAACCAGTTTTGTTACTAAGTTATACTAAGATTAAAAAACAAAAGTCCAAAATGCCAGGAAAACAATTGGTACTTGTGTGGCTCAGATTTAACTACTATGAAAGCAAATCCACATAGATTATTCCCAATATCCAGAGAAGTGCTGCAGACCACTCACTATGGTTACAAAGACACCATTCAGGGACCTCTGATTTTCATGAGTATCAGTAAATTATCAAGTTTCTGTTAGTTTCTGTCAGAGTCCACCACTGAAACATTACTTTGTCCATATGGTTCACATCTGTTAGCTTTATAATAACTGATATGCTTGAGACTGACCTTATCTATAACACCAATCGTTTGCTCCATTATTCCAATCTGAATGGCAATCACATTCTCGTAGTTTGGTTCATTTAGGTACTTTTGAAAAAGGAAAAAAACAAAAAGGCGTCACAACACATGTAAGGATAATTTTTTCTATTTCTTTTAGGTAACTATAAACAGTTTTGAAAATTACAGTTTTTCATAGCAAATATCTGTATGTTAAGATTAATTTGGCTTTTGTGCTATAATATTTACTTTTATTTAGCTATCAATACACTCATCTCTCTATATACTAATCATTACAAATCCTTAATTATTTTTATTTGTTCAACTTTGAAAGATACTGTCCACCTAGGGACTTTGTAGTTTATTTGGTAAGTATAAAAAAGAGTGTCATTTAAAATATTTGCGTAGATGTTACTAGAATCAAGTAGGAATTCAGTGTGACGGCAGTATGAAAAATAATAAAACTAAGTAATTTTGAGAGGGAGGGGAGAGGGAAAGGGAGGGGGAGGGCATGTGTAGTTGGATGACAGAATGAGAATGAATGAGGATACGAGAGACCCCAGGCCAAGAGACTAGTTAGAGGCTAATTGTAAGACATCTTACTCTTTTCTTTTTTTCTTTTTTTTTTTTGGTTTTTTCGAGACAGGGTTTCTCTGTATAGCCCTGGCTGTCCTGGAACTCACTTTGTAGACCAGGCTGGCCTCGAACTCAGAGATCCACCTGCCTCTGCCTCCCGAGTGCTGGGATTAAAGGCGTGCGCCACCATGCCTGGCTGACATCTTACTCTTAAACCAATGAAAATGGAGGACTGGCCGAACATCGGCAAAAACAGAGGAGACAAAGAAGATAAATAGCTAAATTGGGAAAGACGGGTACAGGAAAGACTGACTCAAAATTTTAAGCCTGAGTGAGTGTCTATAGAGAGATGGGAAATAAGAGTCATGGAATTAGCAAATTAAACCTCTGGGAAAAAGAACTTTGTTGTGCTCACATCTGGCTTGTGCTTAGATCTGGCTTGGCATATGCTTGCCATCAGGCAGGCAGTAAGTAAGTATTTGTGAAGAATGAACACACGCTGGGGCAGGGAAGACTTGCCTTCTGCCGATCTCGTGAGAAGAAGAGCATCTGGATGTCCCAGGCCTTCTGGTTTAGGTCCTCCATCTCCATCTCCATTTTCTTGTGCTCCCACTCAATCTGATATATTCCTTTGTGGACCTCTTTACTTTCCATCATGCTAGCAACCTTTTTTTGTCCTTGAGTCTAAAACGGTAAATGAGTAGTCATGGTCTGAGACTGCAAAACATCTGAAGCTGTTCTCTAAGACTTATCTGATAACCTGTATGAGTTTGGAAGTCTTCATGTCTTCGAAGCTGATCCTCCTGGATAAAGCATGTGGTTAAACATGGCTAGGCATACCAGTATATCTCGTAGCTAGTAGCAAGGAAAAATGTCAGATATGACACTTAAACACCCTGCTGTTTTGTACTTCACTTGAAATAATGGCTACTCAGTATATTCATATTAGGTTATAATTCATATCTTCAATATATTTACATAGGTTATCTAATAACCTATATGAAATTCAGAAACAAATAACAAATTAAATATTAAACACCAACTTTATTATCAAATAAAATATTAAATACTTATTCAATTCACTTAAATATTTAATAGTACATGATCTCAAAATTAAGGAACACTAATACAGATATTTTATTTAAATAAAAATGGTCCTAGCCAGGCGTGGTGGCGCACACCTTTAATCCAAGCACTCGGGAGGGAGAGGCAGGCGGATTTCTGAGTTCGAGGCCAGCCTGGTTTACAAAGTGAGTTCCAGGACAGCCAGGGCTACACAGAGAAACCCTGTCTCGAAAAAAACAAAAACAAAAAAAAGGTCCTAAGATCATCAGATGAAAGTACTGAGTCTCTAAAATGAATTTATAGCCCTGTGTGGTGGCCCCTACCTGCAAGTCTAGTTCTTTGGAGGCTATGACAAGAAGATAGCTCTTAATTATGAGGACAGCTTTGATCACATAATCTGAGCCAGCCTGGGCTGTCTGTCAATCAAGCAGTCAATCAATTTATGTCAGAATACTACCCATTACCATTTTCCATTCTTTCTCTTCTTTTTTCTCTTCCTTTTGATGCTTGTGCAGCTAAGCCCTGCCCTGCCACGGTCTACTCTGTTATTACCTCATCCTTTGCTCGGAGCTTGGTCCCTCCACTCCTTGCAGTTCTTACCTTCCCTCATCTTTTAAAATTGTATCAGTCACTCTACTCCTGTGCTCGCACGTCTCATCTGGCCATCAGTAGCTAAAATAGTCTCTAACTTTAAACCTCTCTCTGCTGAGGAGAGCCGTGGACCCAGTTGAGGGTCAGATGCTTTGGTTTATGGGAGGTGGGGGGCTGACACACCCAGAGAGGTTGCCGTTGGCATGTTGTGAGTGGAGGTCAGGGATGCTGCTAAGCAGCCTGCACAGGGTGGCCCCTGTAGCAAATAATCCATCCCTGGTGCCAGTGTGCTAAGGTGGAGATGCGATGTTTTAGAGCCTCGTCTTCTTTTCCACCTTCCTCTCAGTGTTGTAGGATGTGCTTAGTGTCATTGTGTCCCCATGTCCTGCTATTTCACCCCTCCTGAGTGCTGCCCCTCCTTAGCCCTCTACTTAGACCACTCCTGTCAAATAGTTGACACTGTGCACAAATATACTTGGCATCTCTTCTCTCAGGGTAGCTAGGAAACAGCGCCCTAGTTTTCTTTCCTACTTCACTAGAAGTTCCTCCACCTCCTTCCTTGTTTCCTTCTGTGCTGGTCCTTTCAGAGTTGGATTGGAGGTGCAAACATAAATTCCCTATTTTTGGTCTAACTTTCTCAGTTATCTCGACCAATCTCATGGCTTAAAATTACCCATAAGTAGATATCTGTGTCATAATCTATATGTGTTATTTACATGTGATCTATAGAGAGGACTCAATCTGAACTCTTTGTCAAGTTGGACATTCCACTGAAATGTTTTTAAACATCTTAAGTTAACAAAGGTCAAACAAAACTTTTACTCTCTGACTCCAGCCAAAGCTACAGTCTCTCAGTCTTTCCACCAACAGTTATTGATACTATAATCTACTCAGCTAATCAACCTACAATTTTAACAATTTTAAGATTTTCTGAGACAAGATCTTGGTATGTAATCCAGGCTGGCACTAAACTTGTATCTTTTGACCTGGCCTCTGAGTTCTGGAGTTACAGGTCTCACCAAACCTGGCTAAGCATGGTATTTTCTGCAAACCTCCACTGCATGTTTACCAAGAACACTTGAAAAAGGTGGAAAGTTGGGGAGTCTACTTCAGTTGTCTAGTTTTGGAGCAAGATTGGAACCAGCATTTAGGAAAAGCTAGCCTTTTCTTTTATAGAGCTAAGGCCTTTGGCCACTGAGAGAACAGCAAGCCTGCCTCATCAGGATGGGTTTGGTCGGGAAAGGGTAGAAGAAACAAAAATAAAAAAAGGAAAGCAAACCATATATTCCTAGAGAAAAGGTAAGGAAGAAAATACTGAAACAAAAAAAGAAAAGAACCACCTCCCACAAAAATCCTCTCAACCAAGAATTTAAGAATCTTGTAGTTAAAAAAAGCCATGTTTCAGAAATGAGGGCTAATCTGGAAGGGTTGTAAGTTCGAGGCCAGCCTAGGCAATGTAGCAAGACCTTTTCTCAGAAATCTAAATGTAGAGTGGACTATTTTAAAATGAAGGACAGATTAAGACATTTTGAGGGGAACTGAGCAGACAGAGGAAATCCAGTGTTAGTGGACCAGCTCTGTAAGGATGCTAAAGGAAGTCCTTCAAGACCAGAGATAGTGGAAGGAACTCAATAAAAAGGAAGAGATAAAATGAATACACATGTAAATGTAAAATCCAATCTGGTCCCTAATTACTCCTTTTAAGAGGAAAACGTCACAGAACAGTCTCCGTACATCAGTGTTAATGAGTACAGACTAAGGAAAGAGGGAATACAGCACTGAGCTGTGCTTTAGAGGGGCAGAGCTTCCAACGCTCCTAAAGCTAAGTAGGCATTCATTCGTTCAAATTTTCTTGTTATACAGTTAAGAGAAATTTGCATCAATAATTTAACTTTTATGTACCAGGAGAAAAAGCTAAAGTCAAAGCCAGCAGAAAGAGAGTAAAACTCTGTGTGTGTGTGTGTGTGTGCGAGAGAGAGAGAGAGAGAGAGAGAGAGAGAGAGAGAGAGAGAGAGAATAGGAAAACAGAAAATTCATGAAATCAAAAGTTGGTTATTTGAAAAACAAATCAGTAAGATTATCAAAACTTAGAATAAAGACTGGTGGAGTGTGGTGGGAGTGGGGACTCTCATATCTAAACCAGAGATGTGATTAGAGGTATATCAGAACTATATAAAATCAAAAAGATTATAATCTAATATTTTAGGTATATATGTAATGGTTTGACTATGTTTGGCCCAGGAGTGGCACTATTTGGAGATGTGGCCTTCGAGTAGATGTGTCACTGTGGATGTGGCCTTTAAGATCCTTTTTCTAGCTGCCTGGAAGTCAGTATTCTCCTAACAGTCTTCAGATGAAGTTGTAGACCTCTCAGTTCCTCCGATTCCATACCTGCCTGGATGCTGCCATGCTTCTGCCTTGATGATAATGGACTGAACTTCTGAACCTGTAAGCCAGCCCCAATTAAATGTTGTCCTTATAAGAGTTGCCTTGGTCATAAAGTCTGTACACAGCAATAAAGCCCTAACTAAGACAGGAGTTGGTACCAGGGACTGGGGTTTGCTGTAATAGGCCTGACCATACTTTTGTTTGGAGGAATGTAGATTTTGGGACTTTTGCTTTGGGGCTTAATGGACTATCCTAGTAGGAATATGGAAGACTTTGTTGCGTATGATTTGAACTGTGCAGACCTAGTCCAAGAGGTTTCAGTGGAGAAGAACTTCAGTATGTGGCCTGGAGACTGTTTTTGTAGTATTTTGGTGAAGAACGTGGCTGTTTTTTCCATTGTCTGAAAAGTCTGCCTGAGGCTAAGGTGAAGGGACTCAAATGAATTGCCTTGATAAAGGAAGTCTCAGAAACACCCATCACAGACTTGGTTCTCTAAGTTTCATGAAGAGCTTTTTAAACAAGCGTAGCAAGCTGAGAAAGGAAAAAATATAAAATATGTGGTTTGAGTATTAAAAGGGCACCAGGAAGTGAAATGGAGCTGAATCCTGTGTTCAAGGATATTACTTTGAATTAAGGGAGTAGTGACCTTGGCAAGATCCCACCCAGCTGAATTTAGATCCATGCTTGGTGGACCACACCTTTAATCCCAGAGTGTAGGAGACAGGCATGCAGGTCTCTGAGTTCAAAGTCAGTCTACAGAGCAAATTCCAGGACAGCCAAGTTTAGGCATTGAAGGTGTTGGGAACCAGAAAGCTGGTGATAATGTAATAGAACAAGGGGGCCATGTTCCAGCCCCAGAAAGCAGCAAGAGGATTAAATGTCCTTATAAGGCTGCCTTGGTCATGGTGTGTCTGTTCACAGCAGTAAACCCTACCTAAGACAGTATGTTAGAATAGACATTTAACCTCACTGTCCTGGACCTTAGAATTGTGTAGAGAGATTTTAAAAAATACATCTTAGGGTGAGTTCTGGGCACATTTACAAAGTTCTGTAGGTGATTTTAATGACATCTACTGAGAAAAAACACTGATACAACTGAATAAAATACTGTCTTAGTCAGAGTTAACATTGCTGTGATGAAATGCCACATCCAAAAAACAACCTGGTAGGAAAGGGTTGATTTGGCCCACACTTCCACATTAGTGTTCATCATCAAAGGAAGTCAGGAAAGGAACTCAAACAGACCAGGAACTTACAGCAGAAACTGATGCAGGGACCATGGGGGCTGGGGGAAGCTGCTTACTGGGTTGCCCTTCATGGCTTAATCAGACTGCTTTCTTATAGAATCCAAGAAGGAAAGGCCCCACCCACTAGGGGTAGGGACCTCCTCCATCAGTCACTAATTAACAAAATATTCTACAGGCTTACTGAAAGCCCAATTGTTATGAAGACATTTTCTCAATTGAGGCTCCCTCTCTCCAGTGACTCCAGCTTGTGTTAAATTGACATAAAATAACCGGTACACTTACCACAGAAACGAGAGGCAATATGTTCAAGAACTATAATTACCCGAATCACAGAATTCAAGTCTTCAATTATATTCTTATTGATGAGAATTGCATCAGAATATTCCAGAATTAACTGGAAATTCTCCAGTTCTATTTGTCCTTGTTTAAGAAGAATTTGTACTGTCAAGTTCACCTGGAATCTCACTTTCTCATCCTGTAATCTAAATGGAAAAAGACTTGATATGTTTAGGTTTCTAACTTCACCAGCTATCTGAGAAATAAAATTCTGACGGAAGGAATGCACCCTAGGTGGCATGAAGAATTGTCCCAAAGATGGAGCTTTCTAGAAGACCCTCTATGTGCCTTCGCATGAGCTGTAATTTTACTTAGATTATCGAAGCAACTGTATGGACAAAATTACAGTCATGAACTCTTACTGTAAGTTAAGAAAAATGTATAAGAATACATTTACTGTATTACAGAAAAACTGTAATAAGAATTATAAAATGAACTAGAAATACTTTAAATGGAAAATTTGACCTTATTGATTTTTGATTATATAACAATGTCATATATATATATATATATATATATATATATATATATATATATATATATAT
>LR749911.1:602543-647264 GCA_902729485.2 Mus minutoides
CATGTGGCTGTACATACAGTCTTTTGAAGCAAAGACTTTATACAAAGCACCTAGGCTCCATGAAAAAAACCATAAACCTTGTGGGTGTTTATGGAGAAATTATTTGGACGTCTGCTTGATCTTCTGCTCAGTCTTGAGCTCAGAAGTCGATTGACAGAGACAGGTTCTTTGTATTTTTATGTGGCAGGAACATTTTTACACAAAACTACGATCCCCACCCCCAAAGTTTGCTTTTGCATTAAGACAATGCATGGCAAATTCTCTTTTGAAACAAGTCTTATGTAATAAAGCACACGATATAAAATAGAACATTTCAGCACAGGGCCAGGACCGCAGCAGAGCCAGCAGTGGGCCAGCCAGGCAGGAGGCTGGCTCTGCAAAGATGGCCGTCCTTAACTAAGCCCCGCTCACACTGAATGTGAATGGAAGCCCCTGAGAAGCTTGAGTTACCGGATGAGCTCATGGAACACTTTTTCAATTTCATGATGCACTGCGTCGTCCTCTTCCATCCGCTTCCGGAGAAAAGTCGTCATTTCCAGGAGGCAGGCTGCCTTCTGCTTCACCTGAGAAACGCAACCGCAGATATGGGGACACTTGACACTGACATCTGTCTTTTGACTTTTTTCATACAAAAAAGCCCACCTTTCTCAGAGACTAATAGAAGTTTAAATCTTTTATAAGCCTGTTGAGCTATGTAAATCCTGGGTGGCACATTCCATGAATAATTTAAAGAGTATCAAGTTGGCTTCCTGCTGAAAATCAAGCATGCAGTTGTGTGTGTGTGTGTATCATGTACATGTGTATCATATACCATTTTGGAATCTATTCCCATTACTTTAGATGAAAGTCTAGACTCATAAACATTTACTAAACATCTGCCAATCTGATGTTCTGTGCACTAACTTTAGGGACTCGGGAGAGAGGAGGCAACATGTCTCTCACCAGCTAGAGACATGCGCTCAGACTTTTCCCTTTGCTTCCTCCCCATCACCTCTTCCGGCAAAGGATGAAGCTGCTTCTGGCCAGCTAAATATAAACCTATGCAAAACAAGATGGTTTCTAACAGTGCCGTGCAGAGGAAAAGCAACGTGAGCAGAGTGTGCAGTTTGAATCTTGTTATAGTCACTGGTCAGAAGTGAGGGAACCAGATGGACTGAATTTTACTAATGCTTTTTATTGAACACGGTCTCTCCAAGATATTATTCTGCTCATGAGCAATGTAAAAATTATTATTGAGACCTTTTTCATTTGTTTCATGGTAGGTCTTCTAAATCTGTATGTGTATTCCACTCTGAGGACATATCAGTCATGGTCACATCTACTTCCAGTGCACAGTGACTGCTTAGCACTTGTGGCCGTCATTGTGAACCTTGAGGATTTACATCATTGCAAATAATAGTACGAGACTTTTGTTAAGTTACTGTTGATATTACTAACTACTACCCAGTAGGAGGACCTTAGTTCTGACAGATGTGCTTTTCCTACTAGTATACTTAAAATACAATTTAAAACCAAGTTATATACTTTGTATTCATTTTCCACTTTTGCTCGTCTAGTTGAGCAGAAATGTTCCCAGACTGAGGGGTCCAAGCCTTCTGGCATGTTATTGATATTGTCCAACTCATCCATGGATTTCATTAGCTGGGCTAAGTTTTCCTTATTTAACTTGGCAGATCCTGGTCGCTCTCCATAAGGAACAAGACTGGTCACATCTGCCTGTGTTTTCTGTTTGTGAACCCTGGTATTAACAAGAAAAGAGCGTCAACTTTTAAAACTCTCACAAATACCAAAAACCAAACCAGCCAACCAACCAAACCAGCCAACCAAAACCAACCAACCAACCAACCAACCAACCAACCAACCAACCAATGAACCAACCAAAAAAACACTGTTAAGAAACAGACCATTAGCATAAGCCTGACACTGTATGGTAATTTCCTTTGTCATGTCAGGGTGGGTGAGTAGGTTACTCCACGGACAAGCGCCCACTTTGTTCATAACCTAGGTCCCTAGACATGCCCTGGAATTACAGACATCTGTAATTACTGTTGGCCCTGCAGCTTTTCCTATGCTAGGAAACCATTTGTGTGTGTGTGTGTGTGTGTGTGTGTGTGTGTGTGTGTGTGTATTGTAAGCAGGCAAATAGACACATAATAGTAGTGTGAGTGCCCCCTGGGTCTGTCTGGCATAGCCACTTCTGGTATCTTTTCTTCAGTAGGGCATGCCTGGACATATGTAGACTTGGGGGAGGTCCCTTTTTGTCTGCATTAATGAATTAGCTTAGTCTCCTTGGGCTGCAGCTGGGAAAGGAAGAAGGTAACAAAGAGTGGTGCTGGGCACTCCCTGTGGAGACACTTGATGTGCACAGCCAGTGATGGTCCCACCCATATCTCTACACAGGGTAGTCTGGTTCTGGGAGAAGCTACTGGCCCAAGGCCAGCTCTGGGTTTGCGAGACAGTGGAATTAGATTTCAGAGCAAATTCTATTTGACCATAAGTGCTTCCCCTGGGTTGATTATATAGCACACTCCTAGCCAGACCTGGGAGCTGATCACACTGCGGCCTCCACACTCAAAGAGTCTGAAGCAAGAAAATAACTGAAAATTCCAGGCCACCCTGGACCACACATTGAACTTCAGGCCAGCCAACGCTATACAGTTAAGGCCCTTTCTCAAAAGATAGAAAGTAAAATGAAAAGGTGCTCTTTTGAAAATAGGGAAACTGAGCTAGGGAGATGTAAGTACTTAACAGGATAAACAGTGGGGCTCAGTCCTCAACACCTACTGTTGTGGGATACATTTGAGATCCATCCCAGCACTGGATGTGCAAAGGTGGGCAGATTCTGGGGCCTCTGGCTAGTCAGCCTAGGAAAACTGACAAGATTCAGGCCAGGGAGAGAATCTATCTCAAAAACTAGAAACAACAATAACAAAACAACCAAAAAGGTGGAAAGGAACTGAGGAATCAGGTTGATGTCTGACACACACACACACACACACACACACACACACACACACACACACTCACATACACACACACACACACTCACACACTCACACATACACTCTCACACACATATATACACATACATTCACACACTCACATACACATACACCCCCTCACACATACACACACACATCCACTCACACACATACAAATCCACTCACACACATCCACACACACACTCATATACACACAAACATATATATATATACATATACCCAGTCACACGGGGGGGGGGGGGGTAAGGGCTGTGGAGAGAGAAACTAAGACACCAAGCAGGTTCCGGGCTAACTTCCCAAAGTTGTGGTAACCTGTCAAAGGTGAAGTGAATCCCTCGCACAAGGCTGTATTGCATTTGTTTGAAAATTTGAATTTATTGTGTTAGAAATCAGGTAACTATTCCAGTACTTCTCCCAACTTAAGAACACATTTCAGAATTCTAGATAATCGTTATTTTGAGCTATCTTTCTTTTGCATTTTTTTTAATTTTAAACTTTATTACAAAAATCATTGCAAGTAAATACTTTGATCTTGAGGATAGTTACATGAGATGTTCTGAGGAAAAGCAATTTGTGGTCAAATTGTGGGAAATGTTGCTGTTTTGCTGTTCCTGGAAATCCAAAAAGAAGCTTGTCTCAAGGAACTCCAATCTACACCGCAAAGACAGACTTACGTTTGGTGGACTATGTCTTTGGAAAGCATGTATGCCAGCCTGATTTAAGACTTTTCATGTGTGAAATGAGAACACAGACACTTCACTCTTTGTAAAGAGTAGAAGAAACCATTACACTCCATCCTTTCTCCCTCTTTCCATCACACAATACCAGTGAGATCTTGGAAAACACTGAGTTATGTTGCAGGTGGATGCATGTCTGTGTGTTGTGCGGTACGGTGAAGGTCAGAGAGCAACTTGTGGGAGTTGGTTCTCTCCTTCTAATCATGTGGTTCTGAGGACACCACTCAGGTCACCAGACTGGGCCCTGCTGAACCATCTCTCTGGCCCTTAATAGTTCTTTTAAAAAGACCCTGCCCTCCCCTCCCCTCAAATTTGATAGCATGAGAGAAACAGACCTTGGCCGGCGTTTAAAAAGTTTGTAGAGGACATCCACCTGGTGACCCACAAGGTCAGAAAATTCCTTTTTGAAGCTGCGATCCAGAATCTAAGGATAAACACATCACCTCCAGGATTGCAGAAACACACAGAAGTTTCTCAGTTGGTTAAAGCAATTTCTAAACTACACATGGTACCGCTGCGACTTTAAGACCTGGTTTTATTTATTTATTTTTTTCCTTGTTCCGGTCAACCTTGCTCGCTCTGGTCTGCCCCGCTCGCTTAAGTGGCCCTGCTTGCTCCGGTCGGTCCCACTTGCTCAGTCCCTGCTCTCTCCGGTCCAAGGATTCATTTATTATTATACATAAGTACACTATAGCTGACTTCAGACACACCAGAGGAGGGTGTCAGATCTCATTGCGGGTGGTTGTAAGCCACCATGTGGTTGCTGGGATTTGAACTCATCACCTTCGGAAGAGCAGTCGGGTGCTCTTACCCACTGAGCCATCTCACCAGCCCAAGACCTGTTTTTTTACAGTTATCGGAGAGGAAAGTTATTGGAGATGCAAAGACTTCCTCAAAGATTTGTTCCTAGGAAGCATGCCAGTATGTTAGAAGTGCTATTTTATATCAAAAGTCACCTAGAAGTGTCCCCCCCAGTAATATCTACTCAGGAAACACGCACGTTTTGCTCCTTCCACTTTGCCCTGTTCCTTCCCACCTCATTTTACCCCATTGTCTTTGTGTTAGTCAAGCTGTTGCCTCTGTTAAAAAGTGCTGACTTACTGCTAAGTTGGTTTTATGGAGATCGCATGGGCTCCACAACCCCAAGTTTGAGAACCCTAAACATGATGATTTCTCTAACATATTTTTCCCCCCTCGAGGAAAAGCTTAACCTAGGGAAGTTTGCAAAAATTCCTTCTAACCCAGGATGAAATTCATTCATAACGGAAGGGGACAGAAGGAGAGCAGTCGGCAAGGACACGGACTTCTGTCCCACTCAGCCTCTCCTGCCAATCCCAAGTACAGCGAGCGACTCTGCGTCGCCGAGCCGATGTGCCCGGGACTCACTTTGTCTTCTGCCACTAACATGTCATGGTGCTCCTTGAACATGTCCAGGTCGTCTCTTGCTTTCTGGATGGCTTCTGCAGTCTTGGTCTACAGCAATGGCAGATAGTTAACTGGGACTGGAGAGTTGTCAAGGCAAACAAAGCTATAGGTGACTCTAGAATAAGAAGAGACCTCACAGGATTCACCCACTGTCTCTGAAATGGCTACCTCCTCCTCTGTTAAAGATGTCTAAATAGCCTGCAAGATTGTTATATTTCAGACATAGGCTTGTTATGTAGCCCAGGCTGGCCTTCACCTTGTTTGTGGTCCCCTATAGTGCTGGGTTATAGACATGTCCTACATTGCCTGGTAAAAGTTCTTGGCATATGTTATGAACAGATTTTTTTCTTCTTCTCTCTCTATGTAGTCCTGGCTGACCTGGAATTCACTATGTAGCTCAGGCTAGTCTCAGAGAACTGCCTGACTACCTTTTGAGTGCTGGGATTAAAGGTGTACACCACCACACCTAGCCATATAAACAGACTCTTAAAGAGAGTACATATGTCATTTATGATGTAGTAGATGTGTTGGTAATGTGCTTAACACTATCAACGTAGGTTGACACCCATTGAAACACATATTGATAGTTAGCATTGATCCTCATTATCTCTTTAATAAATCTTATCTATTCACATTTATTCTATGATTGTGAATATGAACATTTTCATTCTAAGTTTATCATTTCTATGTTCAGTGACACTTGGACCACATGGCCCATAGAGGGTGATTTTCCCTGGAGAATGTCCAGCAAACAGCTTCAAAGATTGTATGTCTTGATCAATGTCTACAGCCGGTCCATGATTAATCACTGTATTTTGAGGGAGGAGGAGGAGGGGGTGTTTCTCTGTGTAGCCCTGGCTGTCCTGGAACTCACTCTGTAGACCAGGCTTGCCTGGAGCATAGCTGATCAGAAACACTATGAAGTGAACTAGCCAAATATTATTGTAATGTTTTCTATTCGCCTTTTCTTTAAAGCATGCCTCTTGTCTCATAAGTCCTTGATTAAAGTGGAGTTGAAGATTCTTATCAGATAAGGCTCCCAGAGTGGGATCTGTGCCTAAACAAGGGTTGCAGACGCTGGAGAGCCCTGAACTTACCTTTTCCTCCTGCTTCTTCACAAGGTAGTTGTTGAGGAACTGTTCCCTGGAGCTGAGTTCTTCGTCCAGCAGCAAAGAAAATACAATGTTGCTTATTTTCAGTTCCTCCTGTGGAGATAGGAGGAGGAGGAGGAGTGCTGAAGGTCAGCATGCCCAGCTGAGAGAGAACTGCCTGTGGATGGGCGTAGACTTGACACCCATCAAATGAGCGTATGAGACAAGGATGCCTTAAATGAATGCCTGAAAGAAAAGTCAAATGGGGACTTCTACAACAATATTTGGTTATTTTACCTCACTTCTCGTTTCACTGTGAGTGAAATACAGACACAGAGGAATACTTAACACAAGTGGATTATTTAACGAGCTACTATGCAGCCCAATGAACCTGTCATTACCATTCAGTTAAAAAATAATCAATTTTGCCAGCACAGAATCCAGGTGTCACCAGACGCTCAGCCCCAGTAGTAACCAGAGTTTTGACTTCAACAATGGCCAGCTCCCGTGTTTCTGTCATTCTCTCTTAGTGAGAACCCCTGGCACAGTGGCATTGCTTGTCATTAACAATACTTTGTCACATCCTCATGTCCTCTTAGTGTCAGCAATCAGCACTCTGTAGACAGGTTTTGTGTCTGCCCAGCTGCTTACTCGTACCGCAGTTTGTAAGGGTCCCAAGTCCCTTTTAGTCCTTGAAAACTGGCCTCGGAATCGAGAGGCCAAGCCGGACTTTGGCAAAGCTGTGGGTGCATCTGTGTTCTCTAGTCAGGGCATACATGATGTTGTGCTGTCTTTGGGGGATGTTTGCAGCTCTGGATGCTCAAAGCACAAGTCCAGTAAATCTACTGAGAGTTGCAAAAATGGTCATTATCTGTTCTCACTTTTAAAAAATTTACTAATTGAAGTAAATTATAAAGAAATGAGCCTGCTTATAATTTTGCTGTCAGGGGTATAGTTTGTACAGGAAAGTCAGAATCGATACTAGACAGTTTTATAAGTTTGAGGGCAATGCCCCTCTTGTTGGTATCTGCAGGTGATAGGTGGCTGCTATTGACAGTTAAATTCAAAGACTTCGGGGATCACAGGAGGAGGGGCCTGTTATGGTTTGTATATGCTCAGCCTAGGGAGTGGCACTATTAGGTGTGGCCCTATTAGAGTAGGTGTGGCCTTGTTGGAGTAGGTGTGTCGCTGTGGGTGTGGACTTTACCACCCTCATCCTAGCTGCCTGGAAGCCAGTATCTGCTAGCAGCCTTCAGATGAAGACATAGAACTCTCAGCTCCTCCTGCACCATGCCTGCCTGGATGCTGCCATGTTCCTGCCTTGATGATAATGGGCTGAACCTCCGAACCTGTAAGCCAGCCTCAATTAAATGTTGTCCTGATAAGAGTTGCTTTCCTTGGTCATGGTGTCTGCTCACAGCAGTAAAACCCTACCTAAGACAGGACCTCTGGGCACGGTGGGGAGAATTATCTGGATTAATGCATGGGGGGGGGGGGGAAGACCCATCTTGATTGTTTGTGGTCGGGATCACTTACTGGGCAGGGGAATCACAGACCATATAAAAGCAGGAAGAGTCCTGGGCAGTACACACACCTCCATTGTGCTTCTGACTGCACACCAGGAGCCCAGTGCTGAGGCCTGGACTTCCCATACGATAGTCAAAACTTAAAACTCTGAGCTTCAATAAGCTCCTTCTCCCGTAAGTTGCTTTTGGCAGATTATTTTACTACAGCAACAGAAAAGAAAACCAAGACAGTGAGCAACCGGCATTTTCTCCTTAAAATGTCATTGACCTATGAATCTGGAGGGACTTGATGAGTTTTAACAAATTGCAAGCATTCTGCCCCAAACCTTTGTTTTTGATTCTTAACTGTTGTCCCTCAGAGGAGGAGTGACAGTAGCTGCCGAGTCCTGTGGATGTTGCCGCGTAGTCTGATCCCCTGTCCCATTATTTGTACCAGAAGATATTCTAAGCATGTCTTAAAAAAAAATAGCAGCTTTACAGAAGCATTTCTGCACACCGTGCATTCAACCACATACAGTGTATAATCTGATGCTCTGTCTGACGCGTGCACACATCTAGGTAGCCGCTACCACAGTCAAGGCTGGAGCATTCTGTCATTCCAAGAGAAAACAGCTCCTTCATATCCACCTCTCTCAGAACCTCTCAGAAGCTCCTTCCTTTCCCTAAAGCAGCAACTTCTCAGGGCGCTGGAGAAGTCAGTAGGACAGAGCGAGTGTAGCAGCACCAGGCTGGGAGGCACCAGGACGGACCCACCATGAATGCAGAGCCTCGGCACCAGGAGGGTGCACTGCTCAGCTTCCTAAAATGGCTTCACGTCCCACAGGCTACTTAAAAGGAAAAGATCCGGAAAGGAAACCTCCCTTTACCTGGTTGATGACCATTTCTGCCTTCACTCTCCTTTCAAACAGTCTCTTCAGATGCTCGTCAAAGTTCTGTGTGTTCTCTTGAATAGAAGTTTGAAGTTTCTTCAGCTCTGCTTCTAAAGACTAAACGGGAGGTGATAATCAAATGCTTGTCGCAACTGGCATTCGAGTTTTGTCACATGGAAAAAGCAGGGGTAAGTCAGGGGGGTACTACCTGGACCCATCTAAAATACTGTGTGTTTGGAAGTTTTTATTTCATTTTTCATTTTGTTCCCCCTCCCTCTGTCTCTCTGTCTCTGTCTCTGTCTCTCTCTGTCTCTCTCTCTCTCTGTGTATGAATCTACACATGTGGGCAGGTGCACGTGGAGGTCGGAAGAGAGTGTTGGATCCCTTGGAGCTAGTTACAAGCGTTGTGGATAGCCTGATACAGATGCTGGGAAATGAACTCCCACCCTCATGATTGAGCAGTAAGCACCCTTAACCGTGGAGCATTCTCTCCAGCCTGCTGAACTTGATTTTACACGACTGAGAAAGTAGTCCAGTGCCCAGCGTTAGGGAAGAAGATTTTGTGTGTGTGTGTGTGTGTGTGTGTGTGTGTGTGTGTGTGTGTGAAATGAAACAAGACCATCTGAGAGTAGATTCACTAGGCTGAGCAAAACCAAAAACCAACACAGAAAAGCTTTTCTTAAAAAAAACAAAAAAAAAAACAAAGCCGGGTGTGGTGGCACACGCCTTTAATCCCAGCACTCGGGAGGCAGAGGAAGGCAGATTTCTGAGTTCTAGGCCAGCCTGGTCTACAGAGTGAGTTCCAGGACAGCCAGGGCTATACAGAGAAACCCTGTCTCGAAAAACCAAAAAAAGAAAAACAAAAAAAACAAAAAAAAACCCCAACAACAAATCCAACTGAGGTTAAAGTTAATTTAACCAGGGAGGGTAAAACTACATTTTGTGTTTTGGCTTTGTTGACTTTGTTGGAAGCCTGGGAGCTGAGGAGGCAGAACACCTGCTGGTTAGCTGTCTGTCAACTTGGCACAAGCTAGACTCATCTAGGAAATTGGGATGTTCAGAGGGGTTGTCCTCACCACACTGACAAGCCTGTGGGGCGTTTCCTTGATTACTAACTGATGTGGGACACACCCGTGGGCTATGAGTGGCGCCACCCTGGGCAAGTGGTCCTGGGGTTGTGTAGAAAGCAAGCTGAGAAAGCTCAGGCTTCCCAGATGCTCACTGGTGCAAGCCTCTCTCCCTTTCAGGGCTTGGGATTCCCACTATGCACTACTGTGTCCATTCACTGCCACCTCTATCCCTCACCTACACGTGAAAGATATTTTAATGTGGGCATCTTGCTTCTTTGAGCTGGAAGAACATAAAATAGAACTGTATTACAAAAACCTTAAGTAAGAACTGATCTGTTTGTCATGCTGAATGTATTTTTCTCCCCTCAAATCCTGACATCGCATGTCTTGCATGTGCTGTAACAGGTGTTCCTTAAACATAAGAAAAAAAGAACAAATTATCAAATGAATGGGAACAACATGGAAAGGGTTATCATTAGTAAGGACTTTTAAAAAATACTCAATAAAATCCTTGCAAACTGAATCCAAGAACACATCAAAATGATCATCCATCATGATCAAGTAGACTTCATCCCAGGGATGCAGGGATGGTTTAATATGTGGAAATCCATCAACGTAGTCCACTATATAAACAAACTCAAAGACAAAAACCACATGATCATCTCCTTAGATGCTGAGAAAGCATTTGACAAAATCCAACACCCATTCATGATAAAAGTCTTGGAAAGATCAGGAATTTAAGGCCCATACCTAAACATAATAAAAGCAATATACAGCAAACCAGTAGCCAACATCAAACTGAATGGAGAGAAACTTGAAGCAATCCCACTAAAATCAGGAACTAGACAAGGCTGCCCACTTTCTCCCTACCTATTCAATATAGTACTTGAAGTCCTAACCAGAGCAATTCGAGAACAAAAGGAGGTCAAGGGGATACAAATTGGAAAGGAAGAAGTCAAAATATCACTATTTGCAGATGATATGATAGTATATATAAGTGACCCTAAAAATTCCACCAGAGAACTCCTAAACCTGATAAACAGCTTCAGTGCAGTAGCTGGATAGAAAATTAACTCAAACAAGCCAATGGCCTTTCTCTACACAAAGCATAAACCGCCTGAGAAAGAAATTAGGGAAACAACACTCTTCACAATAGTCACAAATAATATAAAATACCTTGGTGTGAAAGGAAGTGAAAGATCTGTATGATAAAAACTTCAAGTCTCTGAGAAAGAAATTGAAGATCTCAGAAGATGAAAAGATCTCCCATGCTCATGGATTGGCAGGATTAATATAGTAAAAAGGGCTATCCTGCTGAAAGCAATCTACAGATTCAATGCAATCCTCATCAAAATTCCAACTCAATTCTTCACAGAGTTAGAAAGGGCAATTTGCAAATTCATCTGAAATAACAAAAAACCTAGGATAGCAAAAACTATTCTCAACAATAAAAGAACCTCTGGGGGAATCACCATGCCTGACTTCAAGCTGTACTACAGAGCAACTGTGATAAAAACTGCATGGTACTGGTACAGCGACAGACAGGTAGATCAATGGAATAGAATTGAAGACCCATACACCTATGGTCACTTGATCTTTGACAAAGGAGCTAAAACCATCCAGTGGAAAAAAGACAGCATTTTCAACAAATGGTGTTGGCTCAACTGGCAGTTATCATGTAGAAGACTGCAAATTGATCCATTCTTATCTCCTTGTACAAAGTTAAAGTCTAAGTGGATCAAGGAACTCCACATAAAACCAGAGACAGTAAAACTTATAGAAGAGAAAGTGGGGGAAGCCTCAAAGATATGGGCATAGAGGAAAAATTCCTGAAAATAGCAATGGCTTGTGCTGTAAGATAGAGAGTAGACAAATGGGACCTCATAAAATTGCAAAGCTTCTGTAAGGCAAAATACACTGTCAATAAGACAAAAAGGCCACCAACAGATAGGGAAAGGATCTTTACCAATCCTAAATCTGATAGGGGACTAGTATCCAATATATGAAAAGAACTCAAGAAGATGGACTCCAGAAAATCAAATAACCCCATTAAAATGGGGTACAGAGCTAAACAAAGAATTTTCAACTGAGGAACACTGAATGGCTGAGAAGCACCTGAAAAAATGTTCAACATCCTTAATCATCAGGGAAATGCAAATCAAAACAACCCTGAGATTCCACCTCATACCAGTCAGAATGGCTAAGATCAAAAATTCAGGTGACAGCAGATGCTGGCAAGGATGTAAAGAAAAAGGAACCCTCCTCCATTGCTGGTGGAATTGCAAACATGTACAACCACTCTGGAAATCAGTCTGGCGGTTCCTCAGAATATTGGACATAGCACTACCGGAAAATCCAGCAATACCTCTCCTGGGCATATACCCAGAAGATGTTCCAACTGGTAATAAGAACACATGCTCCACTATGTTCATAGCAGCCTTATTTATAATAGCCAGAAGCTGGAAAAACCCAGATGTCCCTCAACAGAGGAATGGATACAGAAAATGTGGTACATTTACACAATAGAGTACTGCTCAGCTATTAAAAACAATGAATTTATGAAATTCTTAGGCAAATGGATGGATCTGGAAGATATCATCCTGAGTGAGGTAACCCAATCACAAAAGAACTCACATGATATGCACTCACTGATAAGTGGATATTTGCCCAGAAACTTAGAATACCCAAGATACAATTTGCAAAACACATGAAAATCAAGAAGAAGGAAGACCAAAGTGTGGATACTTCATTCTTCCTTAGAATGGGGAACAAAATACCCATGGAAGGAGTTACAGAGACAAAGTTTGGAGCTGAGACAGAAGGAATGACCATCCAGAGACTGCCCCACCTGGAGATCCATCCCATAATCAGCTACCAAACCCAGACACTATTGCAAATGCCAGCAAGAAAGGACCCTGATATTTGACTCTTATGAGGCTATGCCAGTGTCTGGTAAATACAGAAGGGGATGCTCACAGTCATCTATTGGATGAAGCACAGGGCCCCCAATGGAGGAACTAGAGAAAGTACCCAAAGAAACGAAGGGGTCTACAGCCCTTTAGGTGGAACAACAATATGAACTAACCAGTACCCCTAGAGCTCTTGTCTCTAGCTTCATATGTAGCAGAAGAAGGCCTAGTCGGCCATCATTGGGAGGAGAGGCCCTTGGTCTTACAAAGATTATAGGTCCCAGTATAGAGGAATGCCAGGGCTAGGAAGTGGGAGTGGGTTGGTTGGGGAGCAGGGTGGGGGGAGTGTATAGGGGACTTTCAGGATAGCATTTGAAATGTAAATGAAGAAAATATCTTATAATAAAATAGTTTTTTTAAAAAACCTATTATGTATTTCTTTTTAAAAATTAAAATGTCCCCACTCTTTAATTCTATCTCTCCTGACCTCTCTAAGTTCTCAAGAGAGTTTAAGTCAAATCACTATCCCTAAGCTATGAGAGGACATTAGGAAGGAAGTGAATGACCTAGAGACTCTAGAGACGTCACATTAATTTTCCGTCCTACCTTTCTGTACTTGTCTAGAGAGGTTACATTAATTTTCCGTCCTACCTTTCTGTACTTGTCTCTCTCCTCATTCAGCTCCTTGACCTTTTTCTCGTACTCTTTGAACTGCTTCCTTTCATCTTCACTCCACAGGGCATCAGCTTTCGCCATGAAAGGTGGTTGAGGGATCACCTGGAGATATGAGGAAAGGATACACTCTAGCACACTGAAGCCACACCAATGTCGCAGCCCAGTAATACCTCCCAGCTTGGACAGCAGCAAAACCCAAAACTGTGCAGGAACAACCTGACGCTCTGGTAGAGGGCTGTGGGAAAACGTTCCCACTAGGTTCCCATGACGCTGAGAGGGTGATAGCTTTAGGGTTGCCTGGACTCTGATGTACAGGATCGGATGCATGTTGGTATCTTCTCAACTAGAACTTCAGGAAGACTTGGAATGTCATATCTGAACAACTGTAGGTGAAGCAAGATCACTATGCTTGCTTGTTTGTGCTAATTTCCTCTTTCATTGTTATCTTCTTGTTCTCCTCCTCCTCCTTCTTTTCCTCTTCTTCATCCTTCTCTTTCTTCTTTTCCTCCTCCTCTCCCTCCTCTTCCTCCTCCTCTTCCTCCTCTTCTTCATTCTCTTCTTCCTCCTCCTTTTCCTCTTCTTCCTCCTCCTCCTTCACCCTCCTCCTGGTGATAGTTAGTGAGTGTATGTGATAGCAGAAGGCAAGTTTCTCATTAGCCCACTGTTGTATCTCTCTAGGTTATTGAATATTGGGGCTGTAGAATTTCTAAAACTGAGTTCCACAGAGAACAAAAAGGATTTAAGGAGCTCTTTCTGCCCCATTCCCTCTCCCACAAAGATGGCAAAGCATCTCACCATCCTTAAGATGTCTTCCTTCTTGACTTCTAGAACACCTCCCATCATATCCATCAGGCCTCTCTGCCGTTCATTGGAGATCTGGGAAGGAACCGGGATCAGAGAAGGCATTTGAAACAGAGAGCTGACGTGTCAGGCAGCTGCCTGCTATTGGAATGATTCATTTGAGACTTGGGAAGTGATGGGGGTATGGGGAGAGAACAGAGGAACAGCAACTGATGTCTCAGTGATCTCCGACTGAGGCAGATGCATGGTATGTTTCTATGAGGGAAAGGTTTTGGTATTACTTGAGCAAAATCACATACCTGTGCTTGCCGCAATTGCTCCATGTCATGAGCTGAGACCGTTTCTGTTTTGGCTCTTTGCCATGGAGGAATGTATTTTTTAATTGAAATCTGAAAGATAAAGTAGAGTTTCCTGCTGAGTTTCTTTTAAAAAAAAATCAAGCCAAATTTTCCTTCCATATTCTGGGGAAAAGTTAAATGGTATTAAGGGGGTAAAAGGGAACATTCCAGATCTTCAACTAGTTACTTAATATGGGATGAAGATAAGGTCTACAATGAGGGTGCTAGAAGAATGGACCCTCACTTATCTATTAATTCTCAAGTACTGTCTTCTCCAAAGAGGAATTTTATTTAGATTAAGACAGAATGGTACGAGATCTGAAGAAGTATCTCCTATCTCCTATCTAAAAAATAAATGAAGGATTTAGAATTATGACCCTGGCGTGTTCGAGAAACAATGAACTAGAATGTGTGGTCACAACAGGGAAATCACTAGACAGGAAGGAGGTGAGACTAACAGTCCAGAAAGGCCTGTGGGCTTTATTCCCAGTAGTGGTGTGAGGAGCCTGCGCAAGGGCCAGGGAGAGCAGGGGCTTCATAGATTTCACAAAACAACTGCTGTCTGGAGTGTGGGATGGTTTTGAGCTAAAGTCAAACATAGCTGGGGTTTCATTAACATTGCAAAAGTGTCTGCTTTGACAGGAACCACAGAGAGTGAGACCTCCGTTGTCACTTTGCTCCAGGACTCAGGACTTACAGCAATAGGTAAGGGGAAATGTCTTGATTAACAGCAGAGTGCACAGGAGATGCAATTGTCCTCAGAAGCATGGCAACGGACAGTGCACAGGCTCTAACCTGTAAGCTGGGAGACTCAGCACAAGATGCTTAACC
Organism: Mus minutoides; assembly: GCA_902729485.2. Lineage (NCBI taxonomy): Eukaryota > Metazoa > Chordata > Mammalia > Rodentia > Muridae > Mus > Mus minutoides. Next base: position 617,818 of record LR749911.1, read on the forward strand.
TCTCTGCACTTCCCCCTCTCTAGCTGTGAGATGGGGATAATCACACACACACATACACACACACACACACACACACACACACACACACACGCCTTCTGGTCCTCTTGGGACACATAGAATGGTGCCTGGCATCTAATATAGATTACAATTGTTGCTTCTAGATATGATCCTCTTTTGCCCCCTCCCCAAATCAGTTGATTTCACACACCCAGAGTTTTTCCTTTGTCTATTTTCTCTGTGTTTTTAACTTTAAAGAGATGACATATAGTTTTCATCTAAGCACCTCAGCTTTTTATCTCCTACTGCTTCCGTGGGACACGTTGAAGACTATAGAGCCATCCCCTTTCCCTGGGTCCTATAGTGTGCCAAATGACCTAGAGAATGGCTGGATCTCCATTAGCTTCATTAGCCTGTTGGGGGTTCTACTTTCAGTACCTATTTGGGCCAAGTGGCTCCTTCTTGGGCAGACTTAGAGTTGGAACTAAGAGAGTCTCACTCAGGTGAGCTTTTCTCTTTAGGAGAAGAGATGCAAAATGGAAATTTCCACAGGAGGTCAAGCTGCACAGACACACAAACTAATGCTGTGGACAGTCGTCTTTCTGGACACTGGCCACAATGGCCCAACCTTGGGCTCCTGGTCCCTCCAGGTTTGGTGTTGAAACCTTCCCTGGTTGAGGCTCTGCTACCTGTGTTTGCTACCTAAAACTTAGAGCTGCCTGATGTAGCTGCTTTCAATAGTACAGACCAGAGGATAGAAAAATGGGGGGGGAGGAGCTGGCAAAATCTCTTGAGGGATGAGATGGGAAGGGATAAGATGGCTAGCCTGTACCTCATCATCTTCCACAACAAGGGCTCTTTCTGGTTTCTCACTGTCTTCAAACACTGGTTGCCAGACTGTTTCTTCCAATTCCAAGTCTGAAATAATTTCTGCAATTCTAACATTCTTTTCTTTTACGCGTACAATTTCAATCTCTTTTTGCTTATAGGCAGCATCAAATTCACTATTGAAAGTCCTTTTTATATTGTAAATGATATCCTGAAATATCAATAAGTTATTGAAAACACATCGTATCTTATATCTTCTTTTTGATAACATAATCCCATATACACCTCTAAGATCATTCCAGAAATTATCACTTAAGAAGGTCAAACTTGCCGGGCATGGTGGTGCACGCCTTTGATCCCAGCACTCGGGAGGCAGAGGCAGGCGGATTTCTGAGTTTGAGGCCAGCCTGGTCTACAGAGTGAGTTCCAGGACAACCAGGACTACACAGAGAAACCCTGTCTCAAAAAACCAAAAAATCAAAAAAACCAAACCAAACAAAAACAAAACAAAACAAAACAAAACAAAAAGAAGGTCAAACTCATCTTCTCAGACTGGTATATACAGTGAGTCATTTCTAGGTTTAAAAATCTACAGTGTTTTGTAGTCAGGTTTGAATTAAGGCAGCAGCAAAATTTATACCTTAACGGTCTCCTTCCTAAAATGTGAGCTGTAATTTAATATTCAGGTCTGCTGGCACGTACTGATGGGTCCTTGAAAGCTCATTGGACAATTTTCTCTGCTTTTTTTTTTTTGCATGTCCTTAAAAATCTACTGCTCGTTTCTGCAGTACATATACTAAAATTGGAACGATACAGAGAAAATTAGCATGGCCCCTGTGCAAGGATGACATGCAAATTCGTGAAGCGTTCCATATTTTTGTACTACTCAGCTATTAAAAACAATGAATTTATGAAATTCTTGGGCAAATGGATGTATCTGGAGGATATCATCCTTAGTGAGATAACCCAATCACAAAAGAAGTCACTTGATATGCACTCACTGATAAGTGGATATTAGCCCAGAAACTTAGAATACCAAAGATACAACTTGCAAAACACAAGAAAATCAAGAAGAGCAAAGACCAAATTATGGATACTTCATTCTTTCTTAGAATAGAGAACAAAACACCCATGAAAGTAGTTACAGAGACAAAGATTGAAGCTAAGACGAAAGGATGGACCATCCAGAGACTACCCCACACGGGGATCCATCCCATAATCAGCCACCAACCCAGACACTATTGCATATGCCTGCAAGATTTTGCTGAAAGGACCCTGATATAACTATCTCGAGTAAGGCTATGCCAGTGCCTGGCAAATACAGAAGGGGATGCTCATAGTCATCTATAGGATGGAACACAGGGCCCCCAATGGAGGAGCTAGAGAAATTACCCAAGGAGCTGAAGGGGTCTACAACCCTTTAGGTGGAACAACAATATGAACTAATCAGTTCTCTAGATGCATATGTAGCAGAAGATGCATATCTTCTGGTCGGCCATCATTGGAAAGAGAGGCCCCTTGGTCTTACAAACTTTATTTGCTCCAGTACAGGGGAATGCCAGGGCCAAGAAGTGGGAGTGGGCGGGCAGGGGAGCAGGCCAGGGGGAGGGTATAGGGAACTTTCGGGATAGCATTTGAAATGTAAATAAAGAAAATATCTAATAAAAAAATCCTCCATTAAATATTTGTAAAGTTTACAAGATTTGACACTTCTTTTTGTGGAAACTCAATGAAGGAGATGTGGAGGTAGGAAGCAATGGTGTTTAGAGAGCCTTACAGAGAAGCACCACTGGGCCCATCTGCTTCTTTATAGAGTTACATCACTCTCAAATAGAAGGGGAAACTGGAGTTAACTGGCTAGGTCAGCCAATAACTATGGTGCCAGAAGATCAAGTGGATCACTCCAAGTCGACTCAAGGGCTAAAGGTTCAACTCAAAAGTGGCTACTCTGACTCAAACTCTTGTTTATGTTACAACCATGGTTCAGTCTATCAGTTTCTCCCATTAAGGAAGAAGCCATTAAAGAAGCCTGGAGATGATTTAACACCAACAACAGAAGGCATGTTGGGCTCAAATGGTTTCCTTACAGAAACATAGTAAAAAAAGAGGCCCAGAGGATGATCAAAGGTGACTGACAAAACAGTTCTGTGTGTAAATAAAGAGAAATGTCAAAGGTTGGAGGAGGAGGGAGAGGAGGAATAAGAAAAGGAGGAAGAGGAGGAGGAGGGAAGGATTGGAAGCAGAAATTTCTGGTTTCTTTGGAAACTCAGTTGTGTCATGTGATGTTTTCCTGGAAGCTGTCTTATGAGAGGATGTTTTGCTGAGAATGGACAGGTGGTGTTTTTCTGGAAGCTGCCTGGGAAAAGGACATGTGATGTTTGGAAAGGGTATGACTATAACCCAACAGACAGTGGACAATGCTGTGGCATTGGTTCACCTTGCATTTTTCGCTGATCATTGTCATGACTTCATAGAGAGAAATGCACCAAAGAATTGCTCATGATATTCTGGCAGCTTCTGGCAGACTAGGCTTATTGGCAGAGCCTTACTGTTTCTTCTGGATGGAACTGCCATTGCTGATTCACTAATGGTATTTGCAGGTGGATCAAGTTACTGCTGCTGATTCATGTGAACTAAACTGATGATATCCTAACAACAAAAGTTAGAATCGCCCCAAAGAATTATTTCTAAACAGGTCTACATTCCCCTCTTCCCTGTTAACCTTTTCTTTCCACAACCTCTGGTAGCTGGTGGGCTAGAAGGGAGGTTAAAACATTTAAGAACCCTTATTAAAGTAAATTGTGAAAAAATCTAAGCCTACAGGAAGCAAGCACTGAGCGACATGGAAAGGCTGGCAGTAACTGAAGACAAGGCAGAAGGACCTTTGAGCACGGGGATAGCTATTGGAATTTCAAACTACCTACTATATTAGTTGTTGACTTAAAAAATATTCAAGACCCTTCTTCATTTCAAGTGTGTTCTGAGACTGACTTGTTTGGCATAAATCAAGGAGTGGTATTTTATGGCCAGGGGGACCTCATAACTTATTTTGAGGCTATTGTATTTTTCTGCGTTAAGCAGAAAGATGAGCAGTCACTTTCTGACTTTACAGATTCCTGAGTGACAGCCAATGAACAGATCTTTAGTTAAAGCATTTCTCTGAGTTAACTAAAGTTCTATCCTGAATATCCATTGTAACAGTCAGGGAAAACATTTGCTAGAAAACTTGGTATGATCAAGCCCAGTTTGAATGGGTTGGAGTAACTTTTGCACACTAGCTCTGTCTATAAGAAACCTGTGCTAGTCATTTATGTATTTCTCAGGGTATATAGAGATATAACTTGGTTATTGCTAGGGTGTTTGTTTGTTTATTGGTTGGTTGGTTTTTTTGTTTTTCAAGACAGGGTTTCTCTATGTAGCAGAGCCCTGGCTATCGTGGTACTTGTTCTGCAGACCAGACTGGCCTCCAACTCACAGAGATCTGCCTGCCTCTGCCTCCCGAGTGCTGGAATTAAAAGGTGTGTGCCACCACACCCGGCAGTTATTGCTCAGTTTTAATGTGAACCTTTGGAAGGCACCCTGTGCATAATGTCATAGACTTTTTGTTTTTTCAAAAAAAAAGGAAATTCATTCACCTTTAGCAATACAATTTGGTTGATTTTCTCCTCTCTGGAATGAAGGCTCAGTTGGCTTGTCAACAAAGATGTGTCTGCCCCAAAATCAGTGCTCAAACTACCAAGCAGGTAATTCGGCAGACTGGTAGATTTTACTACCCTTTCTTCATCCTCTTCTTCCTCCTCCTCCTCATGATGCTTCTTAGCTATAGTGGTTGTACCCTGGACCTCTACAATCTCTTTCCGGAGCTTAAATACAGGGAAAAAAAGATGACACAGAGGTTATGCAAGTAGAAATCCACAAGGGGACAATTTTCAGGTGATTTAATTGTTTCAACCATCATTTTAAGAGGTTAAATTATCTTGCCAGAAGTTTGGCTCAGTGTGGTGGATGCTGAAATGGCTGTAGAAGAGATGAGAATTCAGAAACTGACTCACTGTAAATCAAAAGAACAAAAGCAACCCTTGCTAGTACACACTATTTATCTTTTTGTGTCAGAATGATACCTTCTTGTAAATATTCTGAAGCTCTCATGGTACTTGAGCATGAAAAAAAAATACCTTCTCCTCATATTTTATCAGGGAACTTGTTCACATGGGATTAGAGAATGCAATATATATATATATATATATATATATATATATATATATATATATATATTGGTTTTTTCGAGACAAGGTTTCTCTATAGCCTTGGCTGTCCTGGAACTCACTCTGTAGACCAGGCTAGCCTCGAACTCAGAAATCCACTTGCCTCTGCCTCCCGAGTGCTGGGATTAAAGGCGTGCACCACCACGCCTGGCTTTTTTTTTTTCAAGGCAACTCTTATAAGGACAACATTAAATTGGGGCAAGCTTACAAGTTTAGAGGTTCATTCCATTATCACCAAGGCAGGAACATGGCAGCATCTAGGCTGGCATGGTGCAGGAGGAGCTTAGAGAACTCTATCTTCATCTGAAGGCTGCTAGGAGAAGACTGGCTTCCAGGCAGCTAGGATGAGGGTTTTAAAGCCCATGCCCACAGTGACACACCTATTCTAATAAGTCCACACCTACCCCAACAAGGCCATCCTACTAGTACCACTCCCTGGGCTAAGCATATATAAACCATCACATTCCACTCCTTGGCCCCCATAGACTTGTTCAAACACATGAGTCTATGGGGGCCATACCTAGCCATAGCATAATAAAAAAGTACATTTAGTCCAACTTCCAAAGTCCTTGCAGTCTATAGCAGTCTCAACAATGTTAAAAGTCCAAAGTCTCTTCTAAGATTCATTCAATCACTTAACTATAATCCCCAAAGCAGGACAGGAAACAAGCTGGGCAAACTCCAAACTCTACATCTCCATGTCTGATGTCAAAGTGATCTTCAGATCTCCACTCCTCTTTCATTTTTGTTGATTGCAACAAAGTTCTTTCTCCTGGGTTGATTCTACTCCCTGTCAGCAGCTTTCCAAGGCTACTTCAGTGTTACAACTTCTTCTTTCTTCTTCTTCTTCTTCTTCTTCTTCTTCTTCTTCTTCTTCTTCTTCTTCTTCTTCTTCTTCTTCTTCTTCTTCTTCTTCTTCCTTCTCCTTTTCTCCTTCTCCTTCTCCTTCTTCTTTTTCTTCTTCCTCTTCCTCCTCCTCCTTCTCCTCCTCCTCTTCTTCTTCTTCTTCTTCTTCTTCTTCTTCTTCTTCTTCTTCTTCTTCTTCTTCTTCTTCTTCAAATTTTAGTTTTAAACACCACGTACATTTTATTTAATTTTTTATTAGCTATTTACTTCATTTACATTTCAAATGTTGTCCCCTTTCCTGGTTTCCCCTCTAAAAACCCCCTACCCCCTCCCCTGCTCACCAACCCACCCACACCTGCTTCCTGGCCCTGGCATTTCCCTACACTGGAGGAGAGGCCCTTGGTCCTGTGAAGTGTTACAGCTTCTTGTTTCAATGTCTGGGACCATACATGATCTTCTGGACTCCTCCAAAGGAGTCCTTCCCTCACTTCTCCTCTGCCCTCTGTAGCACTCTGGGCTCTGGTTGACTCTACTTCACTGCTGCTGCTGATCTTGATGACCATCCTATGGTACAGACATCTCCAATACACTAGGATCTTCTGCTGCAACTAGGCTTCACCAATAGCCTCTCTTCATGTTGCCAAGTCTCAATTTCTTTGCATGACTCCTTTAGTCCAGGGTCGTCAATGGCAACAACTCAGGTTGCACCTTCACCAATGGCCTTCCCTGGCCTCTCCTCTTCCCAAGCCTCAGCTGTTCTTCATGACACCTTCAAGCCTTCAAGCCTGGGTGACTCTGAACACATTACCCAGTTCAGCTGCAGCATGAGGTACAGCCTTGGCTATCTCATCTTTGTATTTTCAGAAAACACTTCCCAGAAGATTTCACCTTTGTGGTGCTGGTCTCTTCTTAATCACAGCTAATTTCTTAGCTCCAGCTAATCAGCATCAATTGTCCCAGTAGTCTCTTCCACTCTTGATTCTAAAGTCAGAGCCACATAGCAGAAACTACTGAGTTCTGCTGCTTGATGGGGCTAGAACATGGCCCCTTGCTCTATTACATTAACACTAGCTTTGTTTTTCAACTCTTTCACTGCCTAACCTTGGCTGTCCTGAAACTTGCTCTGTAAATTGACCTTGAACTCAGAGATCTGCATGGCTCTGTCTCCTGAATGCTGGGATTAAAGGTGTGTACCACCATGCTTGGATTTAAGCTTTCCTTCACCTAGAACTTGCTCTGTCCAAGGTTGACCTTGAACTCAGAGATCTGCTTGGCTTTGTCTCCTGGGATTCAAGATGTGTACTACCATGCCTGGATATAAACTTAGCTGGGTGGTATCTTGCCCTTAATCTGTTATTTCCTAGAAATAACAGGATTCAGCTCCATTTCACTTCCTGGTGCCCCTTTAATACTTGGTTTGTATATTTTATATTTTCCTTTCTAAGCTTGCTATGCTTGCTCAAATTGCTCTTCATGAGACTCTTCATGGGCTTTTGTGAGACTTCCTTTGTCACTGCAATTAATATAAATCTCTTTACCTTGGACTCAGGTCGACTCTTCAGACAAAGGCAAAAAGCAGCCACATTCTACACCAATATACCACAAAGACGGTCTCTAGGCCGCATACTGAAATTCTTTTCCACTGAAACCTCTTGGACCAGGTTTGCACAGTTCTAATCGTACTCAGCAACAAAGTCTTCCATATTCCTACTAGGATAGCCCATTAAGTCCCACTTCAACTATTCCACTGCTTTCCAAAGTCCCCCCCAAAAATCCACATTCCGCCAAATAAAAGCATGGTTCAGGCCTACTACAGCAATATCCCACTCCTGGTACCAACTTCTGTCTTATAGGTTTTTACTGCTTTGCACAGACACCATGACCAAGGCAACTCTTATAAGGACAACATTTAATTGGAACTAGCTTAAAGGTTTATAGGTTCAGTCAATTATCACCAAGGGCGGGGGGCATGGCAATGTCCAGGCAGGCTTGGCGCAGGAATTGCTGAGAGTTCTACATCTTCATCTGAAGTCTGCTAGGAGAAGACTGCTTCCAAGAACCTAGAATGAGGGTCTTAAAAGCCCACATTCACAATGGCATACCTACTCCCACAGGGCCATACCCCCGAATAGTGCCACTCCCTGGGCTAAGCATATACAAACCATCACATGAGGATATAGTATACTAATTAGCCAGAAATATAAATGTACAACAAATATAAATGCAAAGTTATTATTAAATTTGATCTCAGCACAAATCCACATGTTGGATACTGCCTTAGTTAGGATTTCTATTGCTGTGGTAAAACATCCTGACCAAAGGAACATAGGAAGGAAAGGGTGTGTCTGGCCTAAACTTCCACATTGTTCATCATTGAAGGATGTCAGAAAGGAACTCAAACAGGACAGGAACCTGGAGGCAGAAGCTGATGCAGAGGCCATGGAAGGATGCAGCTTACTGGCTTGTTCTTCATGGCTTGCTCAGAACTCTAGGACACCAGCACATAGATAGCACTACTCACAATGAGCTCGGCCTTCCCTTATCAATCACTAATTTAAAATAAAAATGCCTTATGGCTGGATCATATGAAAGCATTTCTCAATTAAGGTTCCTTTCTTTTTGATGGCTCTATCTTGAGTCAAGTTGACATAAAACTAGCTAGCATAGGGACCCTTAATAAACTACATCAGACAAGGTCTCACACACACACACACACACACACACACACACACACACATGTTTAAAGTGGTACCTTAAGACACTCTATCTCAGTCTTCTTTTGCTGCATAACTTTACTCAACTCCTGCAGCTCCTCTTCCGTGCGCTCTTTCATGGGAAAGTTGTCAACCACATAGGGTATATGAAAGCACTTGGGTGGAAATCAAGATGAAGTAGGTTAATTTTCTACTATTCTTGTGGCAATTTGGGGGAGCAGGGGGGGATGTTTCCTCTCACCAAAATTAACCCAAAGGTTATTATGCAACGAGTGAAATCGACACCTTTGAAATAAAGTGATGTAATGCTGTTCTTACGGCATTGCCTAAAACAGCAGGCTGTTGTGAAGGGTTCTTTGTAGAGCAATGATTCTGAAGAACGGTCTCACATTCTCTTTTCCCCAAGATTCTGACCTTTTATATTGCTACTACAGTAGTATGGAGATGTTAATAGACAGAGGCCAAGGACTTTGAGAAACATCCATCAGTACATAGGACAGCCCTGACAACAAAGAATCGCCCACCCCCACAAGCAACACTCTTGCTACCCAAGCACATGAAGGACAGTGGGTGTGAACTTTGTCACCCAAGTGGGGATAGATAGGGAGAGGCACAGCTGAACTAGAGAAAAGGTGCTATTAGTAGCTATTAAAGGATATAAGCATCAATTTTGACAGTTGATTGCCCTGTGTGTACCCTATATAAAGAGGTAAAAGAAAGGTGATTTAAAACATGAAGGTAAGAGTAGGTATAAAGGTGAACAATGTTTTGTCTACCTTTTATCTTTGAGGAACACGAGTAAGAGCCTTTTTGGGGTGGAAGGGACAGAAAGGAGGATTCAGGGGTATCACAGAGGACAGAGGAAAGTGTGCTAAGAACAACCTGGAGATGCACTGGCTTCAAAGCATAAGGCTGAGCAGGGGGAATTATGAACTAAAGGAAGGGGGAACACCTGGTAGAAGGGGACACACCTGGCAGAAGGGGACACATCTGGCAGAAAGGGACACACCTGGCAGAAGGGGACACATCTGGCAGAAAGGGACACACCTGGCAGAAGGGGACACACCTAGAGGAAGAGGACACACCTGGCAGAAGGGGACACATCTGGCAGAAAGGGACACACCTGGCAGAAGGGGACACACCTGGTGGAAGGGGATACACCTGGTGGGCTTCAGTGGAGGAAAAGGCAAGGTTTTGTTCTGAGTGGATTTTCTTTACTTTTAAAAAAGTCATGTGACCAAGCTTTCTTTGAACACCCTCATTGGCCAGGATGCTGTGTCCAGGGCTGTGTGTCTCTTACCTTTAGAGCCCTGCCCTTCACAGCCATGGAGTTCCAGCATTCCTCCTTGATGAGCTCAGTTAAGTAGCTCTGGGCCAGATTGTGCATCTCCACATCTTTCCTTATCTTGGAAAGAGGAAAAAGATAAAAGTGAAGACAATGCTATGATCGGTCTCTGATAAGCCAGGGCTGCACACATGGTGGGAGTGCCTTTACAGAATCTCCCTGCACTTTGAGCTGCCCTATGCTGTGATGGACTTGTGGGTCACAAGGCCCTATTTTGCCAATGCTTCCTAAGGCTTGTGTCAAGACTTAAGATTCTCTGCCTTGAAGACTGCTGTGCCAAAACAAATGCCAGTAAAGGTGACCAGATCACATTCATGACCAAAAGGAGCTGTGTGGACAGACTCCACCTCTCAGGGGTAAGGAATACAGGATGGTTGGTCTAGACAGTCCTGAGGCAAGTCAAGAGTCATGTCTTCCTGAGTTCTTGTCCTCTCTGTCTCGGTCTGTCTCTGTCTCTCTCTCTCTCTCTCTGTCTCTCTCTCTGTGTATGTGTGTGTGTGTGTGTGTGTGTGTGTGTGTGTACATGCACATACTAGAGGAAAACCTCAAGTGTCACTCCTCAGGATAACTTGCCTTTTGAGCCTGGCTTTCACTGTCCTGGGCTCTCCGAGCAGGCTGCTGAGTGCTTCGGTTTTAGGGTGGTTCTGCCTCAGCCTCCCCAGTGCGGATAGAGACAGCTACATCCAATTTTGTTTTGTTTTTAAGCTTTTCCAGCCCCAAGTCTTCCTTTTTTTTTTTTTTTTTATCAGAGAAGACTAAAATCTGTCCTTTTAGGTGATATAGCAGTACATGTAATGCTGGCCTCATTCTTGTCAACACATGTTGACGGGCTAATTTGTAGGCTGTGTCTAGAAATTTTTACTTAATTTCTCTAATTTTTTTTGTTTACAATAAAGAAGAATACACACTCATCTAGGGATGAGTGTGTATCCAAAATTTTATAAGCGTATGTTACTTCTTTGGCTTTATCTGCTGATATCCCTTAATAGAAAAGCAATTAAGTGTTCCTATTTAAGCATCTGCCTGGAAGCCTGGTATGAAAATGACCCACAACATTCCTTAGTCCTTAGGGCCCTTTCCAGAAACTTCCTTGCATTTCACGTTGTTGGCGGGATTATTTCCAAACTAGCTAGGAATCATCTCTCAGAATAACCTTTTCACATTCCTTTTAATTTATTTTCTTTTCTTATCAATTTACTTTTTCTTTGCTTTTTCTTCTGATCCATTGAATGGGGTCTAAGACGTGTCCTTGGCATACCAGTTGTCAGAGCCTGCTTGTGTTCTCTCTTCTTGCCGAGACTCTTCTATCAACTCCCTTAGACTCAGCGCCTATGACCGTGTTCAGATAGAGAAACTATCGTGGGACCTCCATGGCTGGGGTGACTATAGCCCTGGGCTCCTTAGCATTGAGACTCTGGACTGGGAGGTGCCACTTCTCCTCCTTCTAGGGACTCATGCTCTACCCCCAAATCTGCTAATAGCTAGCTGAGCTTATGCTGCCAGCTGTTAGTAATTGTCTTCAGAGGCACGGAAGCCAGGCCTGGTGTTTCTTCCAAAGATGAGAGCTTTGGGAAAGTACCATGCGGAGAGTCTTCCCCAGCATGGTGGGTTTGTTTGTTGTTTATCTTGTCTATCACGGCCTCCTCAGGGCCTCCTCAGGGGCTTCAGGGAGGCCTTTGCTATCACGGCCTCCTCAGGGGCTTCAGGGAGGCCTTTGCTATCACGGCCTCCTCAGGGGCTTCAGGGAGGCCTTTGCTATCACGGCCTCCTCAGGGGCTCCTCACGGCCTCCTCAAGGCCTCCTCAGGGCCTCCTCAGGGCCTCCTCAGGGGCTTCAGGCCTTTGCTATCACGGCCTCCTCAGGGCCTCCTCAGGGCCTCCTCAGGGCCTCCTCAGGGCCTCCTCAGGGGCTTCAGGCCTTTGCTTACCTTTGCTACCTCCTCCTCACATTCATCGTGAAGCCTTTCCAGCTCGTCGGCGTCCAGGCAAAATTCCTGTTCATCTAGTTTTGCAATGCTGTCCACCTTTTCATTCTCTTCCATCATCATTATAATCTGAATTGTGAAATAAGAAAGGATAGTGACAGGCCAAGACTTGAACGATAAAACTAGGCGTCGTGCTTCTCTCAACACACTCTGGGATAAAGAACTAGATCACAGCTTGTTTGCGGTTGTTGAAGTTTAAGGATTGCTACTTAGAAATTCATTTATCTAAAGACAAAACCAAGAACAACAACTTATCGCTGCGTCGGAACGGATTCGCCTATTAAGTCTCTGGGCAAATGGGTCAGGAATTTTTTTGTGTTGAGGTTTGGTCTGTTGTATTGTAAAGCTAAATATTGGCCTCCAATGTCTGGTTGCCCCCCCATGGACGAGAGAGTCCTCACGTACACCAAGTGATGCTATGTGACCTTGCTCCTTTATTTAAAACTATTGGTTGAATAAAGATGACGACAGCCTATTTCTGGGCAGCATTGAGGTAGGTGGGGGTTTGGTTCCTGGGCAAGACATCAAGTCTGAAGAGAGACCACGAGGAGGAGAGAGAGATAGTGGAAAGAAGAAAAGATGCCATGGGGTAAATGATTGTGAGAATTAACCACAAGGATGGCCACTCTGAAAAAGAGCAGCTCTTAAAGAATGTAGCAAGTTATAACTCAGGGTTATTGACAGAGAAGTAGACATTAATAGCTTAGAAGGTAGATTCCTGCCCAGTTTGTAGTGCTTTAAGGGCTCATCATAAATATAAAGGTTTTGTGTCTTTTATCTGGGAACTGAATGATTAAAGGTGGGCTAGAAACACCTGATTGAGATTAAATATTTACTACATTTTTTTGCTTCTGGAAATGGCTATGGGGAATTGTGTTGGTAAGGGGTTATTTGAAGTGGAAAGATTCTCATCAAAACTGGGTGTCACTATCCTCTAGGCTTGGGTCCTGAACAAGCAGATAAAGCTTGTTGAGGTAACACGTGGGTTTCTGAGGGGAAGAAAAAAAAAGAAAGAAAAGAAAAGAAAAAGAAAACAAGTGAGTCCCCAGATCAGTGGACTAATTAGAATCAGTTCTCACCTTCCATCACGTGGGCCCAAGGGATCAAACTCTGGCCATTAGCCCTTTTTGTTGTGGACATAAATTATTGAGAAATCAAGAAAGCACTCATTGTTCTTCTTTTCCTGGCTGCAGATGTGATGTAACCAGGGCCTTTAAGCACCTTTCACCTTGACTTCTCTACCAGGTGCCTTGAACTGTGAGCCCAAATAAATCCCCTAGGACCTTTAGCGGATTCCCTCAGCAGATTCCTTCCCTCAGCGGATTCCCTCAGCGGATTCCCTCAGCGGATTCCCTCTGCGGATTTCCTCAGCGGATTTCCTCAGGGTATTTTATCATAGCAACAGAAAAGCAAGCAAGGCTCACAGACGGATCTTAAAATCCAAATGTCCACAAAATATTTGCTTTGGAAGAGAAGTGTAAAGATAGATTTACTTTCAAGACATCAAAACATTCATGAAACTGTAATGATTAAATAGCTTTGTCCCGACACAGGGGAAGACCAGTGAGTGGCCATCCTCAGGACAGGGACTCCAGAAACAGGTCTGCACTTGGAGAAGCACTCCAAATTCCTGAAGAAAGGGCTGTGTGCTCAAGTTAGAAGAGTGTTGTGGGAAATGGGCTGTGTATTTGAAAAGCTAAGATCTGCTCTTTGTACTGTCCATAAGAGTGAATTACACAGCAATTAAAGAATATTAGACAAGGACATGTGAGACTTTGGAAGACTTCCATTTTTTTAAAGACAGCATCTCACTACGTCGTCTAAGCTAGTCTCTCTAACTCCTAGGCTCCAATGAACTCCTCCCCCCCCACCCCTAGAATAGGCAGAACTTTAGGCATGCACTTTATGCTCAACCTTTAGAAGGCCCTTTAAAATCAGAGACAAATACAAAAGCTATGAAGGAAAATTATGGACCAAGTCATAATTTTAGAATATTGTATAGAAGGTATATTTTTAAAAGAAAAAAAATAAGACAGACTAGTTGCTGTTGATTGAGTCTTATATACAGACTTATTGCATTTTATTTACTTAGGGATGCCCTGCCTCATGTATGGAGGCCTTACCCACTTAGATATCTTGTGTGCTCGAATCACATACTTTTGCAGAACATTTTTATAGGTTGAAGTGTATAAGCTATCAATTTTACACAACACAGCCTAACAGTAAGAACCACCTGCTAGGAGGATGAACAAGGTGAGGCCTTCCGTGAGCAGCTATGGTCCTGAGCTGGAGAGAAGGATGCCCAGGCTGAAGATGAAGGATGGAGAGCTCCAGGAGGGAGAATACAAAGCTCAGACTGTCCTCACGTACCTGACTGCACCACACTCTGAGTGTCTAAGTAGATAACAATGCACAAGAACACAAGGGGGTGGGGGTGGGGGTGGGGTGGGGAGTTATTCAATCTTAGAAAAACAGAGCTGCAAAAATGGCTCTGCAGTCACAATCTAGCCCGCGACTGAGCTGTGGTGCTTTCTGTGGTTGCATACTGAGGATGGACTTGTTGGTGTAACGGTAGAGACTAAGAGAAAAAGGTAGAAAAGTTAAAACCGTTATGCTAGGAGTTTGAGAGCCATGGTGAAGTGAATGAAGCAGGACAGAGGCCACCTTCAAACCAAAAACAAACAAACAAACAAACAAACAAACAAACAAACATATCAGTGGACAACTTTGAAGTAAGTAAGTATTAAAATACAATATAAGATGGGGTACTCCGGGAAAGTAAAGGGGAGACCCATTGTGTGTTTGACATTAGAGTGTGAAGTTTGAGCCTGTTACCATACCCAGGAGGTTAGGTCCTCACATTGTAGGAAACCAAAGAAGGTGCAAATGTAATTTCTGAAGGCAGGCTAGTGCGCTTCAGTGCGTGTGAGCACTGTACTTACAACCTGAGCGAGCTCCTTAATTCCTCTTTTGATTTCCTTTCTTCTAGGGGAAAAAATCCTCACCTCCTTTTTGATGGCCTGAAAGAGAGCAAGCACCTCACTTAACAAGGCAAGGGAAGGTGGTGCGGAGAGGCAAGGAGAACTCGAGCAATGACGCGCAGGTAGCACTTCTTTAAAATGGAAATAGAATGCTCGCAAAGACGACAATATAAAATATACAGGGTGCTGGGGAGGGGGGTATGGCTCAGCCAATAAAGGCTTGCCACACAATTGTGATAGCAGAGCTTGGATCCCCAGAAACGCACACAAATGCCAGCTAGGTCTAGCAGCCCACCTGGCTTCGAAGGGCAGATCCCCAGGGCAAGCTGGCCGGCAACGCTGAGCGGATCTATAAGCTCTGAGTTTGATGAAGAGAGCCTGCTTTGGTGATTAAGGTGGAAGAGTGACGGATGTTATTCCTGCCGTCAACTTTGATCTTTCACATGCAAGCACGTATATATACATGGGCTAACACGCATGCAAAAAACATGAATATGCATGCAAGAAAAAAAAATCAAGCCAACCATGAAATCGAGTCCCTGTGACAGTCTGCTTAAATCTAAGGGTTTTTGCAAGGGACCATTGAAACAACATGCAACCGATACCAATCATACAAGCTAGAAAAAAGTAGAGAAAAATGGAATAGTAAATAACTGACAAGCCAAAACTAACCTAGCTTGAGAGAGACTGGGTCTAGACATCGCCGTCAGCCTATTGCTCGGCTTCATAATGTCCTTAGCCACAGTAGCCCTTCTGTTCCCAACCCATCCCTTTAATACAAATATCCTTCAAAATGCAAAAAAACACAGTCTCTCGGGTCCTTCTTGGCTTTGCTGATACTTTTTGTTGGGTTTTAGTTTGGGTATAAGTTCTTTTTTTTTTTCCACATTTTTCTATTTTATTTATTTATTTATTTATTTATTTATTTATTTATTTATTTATTTGAGGCAGGGTCTCTCTCTGTCCTGGAACTCACTACATAGACCACACACAGGTCTCAAACTTAGAGATCTATGCAGATCTTGTCTTTGCCTCCTAAGTGTTGGGATTAAAGGTGTGCACCACTACACCTGGCCTATAGAAGGATTCTTTTTTTTTCTCCAATTTTTATTAGACATTTTCTTCATTTACATTTCAAATGTTATCCCGAAAGTCACCTAAACCCTCCCCCATCCCCCACCCTGTTCCCCTACCCACCCACCCCCACATCTTGGCCCTGGTGTTCCCCTGTCCTGAGGCATATAAAGTTTGCATGACCAAGGAGCCTCTCTTCCCAATGATGGCCAACTAGGCCATCTTCTGATATATATGCAGCTAAAGACATGAGCTCTGGGGGTACTAGTTAGTTCATATTGTTCTTCCACTTATAGGGTTGCAGACCCCTTCAGCTCTGTGGGTATTTTCTCTAGCTACTCCCTTGGGAACCCAGTGTTCCATCTAATAGCTGACTGTGAACATCCACTTCTGTGTTTGCCAGGCACTGGTATAGCCTCACACGAGACAGCTATATCAGGGCCCTTTCAGCAATGTCTTGCTGGCATATACAATAGTGTCTGCATTAGGTGGCTGATTATGGGATGGATCCCCGGCTGCAGCAGTCACTGGTTGGTCTATCCTTTTGTTTCAGCTCCACACTTGATCTTTGTAACTCCTTCAATGTGTGCTTTGTTCCTAATTCTAAGAAGGGACGAAGTGTCCACACTTTGATCTTCATTCTTCTTGAGTTTCATGTGTTTAGCAAATTGTATCTTGGGTAATCTAGGTTTCTGGGCTACTATCCACTTATCAGTGAGTATATGTTATGTGAGTTCTTTTGTGATTGGGTTATCTCACTCAGGATGATGCCCTCCAGATCCATCCATTTGCCTAGGAATTTCATGAATTCATTGTTTTTAATAGCTGAGTAGTACTCCATTGTGTAAATGTACCATAATTTCTGTATCCATTCCTCTGTTGAGGGACATCTGGGTTCTTTCCAGCTTCTGGCTATTATAAATAAGACAGCTATGAACATAGTGGAGCACATGTCCTTATTACCAGTTGGAACATCTTCTGGAGATATATATATATATGTATTGCAGGATCCTCTGGTAGTACTATGTCCAATTTTCTGAGGAACTGCCAGACTGATTTCCAGAGTGGCTGTACAAGCTTGCAGTCCCACCAACAATGGAGTAGTGCTCCTCTTTCTCCACATCCACGCCAGTATCTGCTGTTACCTGAATTTTTGATCTTAGCCATTCTGACTGGTGTGAGGTGGAATTGTTGTTTTGATTTTCATTTCTCTGATGATTAAGGATGTTGAACATGTTTTCAGGTGATTCTCAGCCATTCGGTATTTCTCAGTTGAGAATTCTTTGTTTAGCTCAGTGCCCCATTTTTTAATGGGGTTATTTGATTTTCTAGTGTCCACCTTCTTGAGTTCCTTGTATATATTGGAAATTAGTTCCCTATCTGATTTAGGATTGGTAAAGATCCTTTCCCAATCTGATGGGGGTCTTTTTGTCTTATTGACAATATCTTTTGCCTTACAGAAGCTTTGCAACTTTATTAGGTCCCATTTGTCAATTCTTGATCTTACAGCACAAGCCATTGCTGTTCTATTCAGGAATTTTTTTTTTTTTTTTTTTTTTGGTTTTTCAAGACAGGGTTTCTCTGTATAGCCCTGGCTGGCCTCGAACTGAGAAATCCGCCTGCCTCTGCCTCCGAGTGCTGGGATTAAAGGCGTGTGCCACCACGCCCGGCCTATTCAGGAATTTTACACACCCCTCCCCCAGTGCCCATATCTTCGAGGCTTTTCCCCACTTTCTCCTCTATAAGTTTCAGTGTCTCTGGTTTTATGTGAAGTTCCTTAAACCATTTAGACTTGACCTTAGTACAAGGAGATAAGAATAGATCCATTCCCATTCTTCTACATGATAACCACCAGTTGTGCCAGAATCATTTGTTGAAAATGCTGTCTTTTTTCCACTAGATGGTTTTAGCTCCCTTGTCGAAGATCAGGTGACCATAAGTGTGTGGATTCATTTCTGGGTCTTCAATCCTATTCCATTGATCTACCTGTCCGTCGCTGTACCAGTACCATGCAGTTTTTATTATGATTGCTCTGTAGTACAGCTTGAGGTCAGGCATGGTGATTCCACCAGAGGTTCTTTTGTTGTTGAGAAGAGTTTTTGCTATCCTAGGTTTTTTGTTATTGCAGATGAACTTGCAAATTACCCTTTCTAACTCTGAAAAGAATTTAGTTGGAATTTTGATAGAGATTGCATTGAATCTGTAGATTGCTTTAAGCAATATAGCCATTTTTTACTATGGGTATAAGTTCTTAAGGCTTAGAGAACTTAATAAAAAAAGCTGGCTATGGCTTGCACACTGCAATGCACTGCCAAGGAGTGTCTCATGTAGCATGCTAACCTTCCCCTAGTTTTCCGTAGAAGCAGAATGCAGTTGGCACATCACAGAGTGTCATTTCAAACCCACCCCACACTTTATAAACAGTCTTCGTAGACCAGGAGTGGTGGCACACCCCTTTAATTCCAGTGCTCAGGAGACAGAGGCAGAGGCAGAGGAGGCAGAGGCAGAGGCAGAGGAGGCAGAGGCAGAGGCAGAGGCAGAGGCAGAGGCAGAGGCAGAGGCAGAGGCAGAGGCAGAGGCAGAGGCAGAGGCAGAGGCAGAGGCAGAGGCAGAGGCAGAGGCAGAGGCAGAGGCAGAGGCAGAGGCAGAGGCAGATGGATCTCTGAATTCAAGGCCAGCTTGGTCTACAGAACAGGACAACTAGGGCTACACAGAGGAACTCTGTCTCAACAGAATTAATAATAATAATAATAATAATAATAATAATAATAATAATAATACCTCTTCCATTTTTTGTTCGATCCAGGGAATTGTCTTGTTATTGATGTATGTTTCCTCTTCTGATGAGTCTGAGCTCAGGTGTTCCTGAGAGAGAGTAGACAGAGACAGGTAGTTCTTTTTTTTTTTTTTATCATAGGGAAGCAAAACATTTTTATTAAAATTATCCAACAAAAACAATGTTGACTGTTCAGAAAACAAAACAAAATACAATTTTATGTAAAAACAAAATCTACTTTTCCCCCCCCTTCTTTCTTTTATTCTTTAATCTTTTTTTACAGTCCAATCTGTTTTTTTCTTATTCAATATTTTCTTTATGTACATTTCAAATGTTATCCCCTTTCTTGGTTTCTCCTCTGAAAATCCCCTATCCCCTTCCCTGTCCCTTGAGACAGGGAGTTCTTTTTAAGATTTATTTTATTTATTATATGTAAGTACACTGTAGCTGTCTTCAGACACTCCAGAAGAGGGCGCCAGATCTTGTTACGGATGGTTGTGAGCCACCATGTGGATGCTGGGATTTGAACTTATCACCTTCGGAAGAGCAGTCGGATGCTCTTACCCGCTGAGCCATCTCACCAGCCCAGAGACAGGGAGTTCTTAAAACCTGTAAAATCCTCTGTCTCTTTGCTTCACATCCTTTCATTGAATTCCTTTGCACTTGTCCCAGTGAAAAAACTAATGCCAGGTGTGGGCCTAGCTAAATGAGTTCTTTAATCCTTACATCTCTGCCAGCACAGAAATCAAGGTGTTTTAAAGACCAATAATAGGACATTAAATGAAATAAGATCACTTCAAATGTTGCTAAAACCTAAGTGCTACTTTGCAAGTGCTAAGAAAGTCACTCAGAAAGGGGAAAGAAGGACACAGTTCCCACTTTGTAGGCACCCAGGAATTATTTGCTGAACCCCTTTCAACTCTGTCGGAATGTTTTTTTCATGGTGGAACCATATATAAAAATGTAATAGGGCGAGGCAGGCAATCTCTGAGTTTGAAGCCAGTATGTTACAAAAGCAAATTCCAGGCTAGCCAAGGCTATATAGTGAGATTTGTCTCAAAACCAAAACCAAAACCAAAATCAAAACCAAAACCAAAACCAAAACCAAAACCAAAACCAAAACCAAAACCAAAACCAAACAAAAACCAACCAAGTCATAATTGGGACTTGAAGTGTAACACACACACACACACACACACACACACACACACACACACACGCCCCCGCCAGCAACGCTCCATTGCCTCAGAATGACCATTTTTAACTGTGTGAAAGTCCAGAGAGACAGAGAGGTGACAAGTATTTCAGTGGTCTCCTAATCTGGCTACCTGATATTTTTAAATGTGAGTTTATTACAACATGATTTTATTTAATTTTTTTAAAAGTTATTCATTGGGGGCTGGTGAGTTGGCTCAGCGGGTAAGAGCACCCGACTGCTCTTCCGAAGGTAATAAGTTCAAATCTCAGCATCCACATGGTGGCTCACAACCATCTGCAACGAGATCTGGTGCCCTCTTCTGGAGTGGCTGAAGACAGCTACAGTGTACTTATATATAATAAATAAAATAAATCTTTAAAAAAAAAGTTATTCATTGAACAACCAAGTCTTGTTTTCTAGGCTGACAAGTGTCCTAAGTCATGAATATTTATACAAAGGTAGAGAGACTGCTTCCACCAGTCACCAATATTTGTAGGCAGAATATCTTGTGTCCAAGTGGATGTGGCCTGTGTCAGTAAGGAATCTGATCATCTGTGACTTAGGCAGGAAATAGGAGGTGAGACATCTGGGAGGAAGAAAAAATTCTGGGATAGAGCCAGGTGTGGAAGATTCTTCCAGAAAGCTGTGACAGGACGAACGTATGGTACCTGAGCATGGGTATCCAGACATGCAGCAGAAAACAGACTAGAATCAATGGGTTCATTTAAGTTATGATCTGTTCAAAGAAGAGCCTGGCTATGTGGCCATGGTATTTGTAAATATATTTTGAGCCTGAGTCTTACTTCTGGGCACATGGGCTGGGAGGAAGTACCAGACCAAATTTCTACAAATATTGTTTTTTGGTTTTGTTTGTTTTAAGGTTTTTGAGCAAGGCTTCATCTTATATCATCATTTAAGTGAAATTTGAGATATGATGTTTGTGATCGTTTTGAGAAAAGCTTAGTTTTCTATCAGATGTAGCTTATATTCGAGTTGAAAAATCACTGGACATGTGGGTAAGAAAAATTGTGTTACACATGTGCATACAAACTATGAACAGAAAGCGTGCATGCTGTTTATAGAGCGGGAGAAAGCAGACTGGCTACTTGGGATTCGGCTGTCTGGTCCTGCTGCTTATTCTCCGTCTCTCCCAACAAAGCTAAGAATACACTCTCCAATTCCATTGTCTGGGACAGAGCGAGCAGTAGCGTACGGCTGTGTTCAAAGACCTCATTTGCTATGTTTGCTCCAAGCCGCCTAATAGGAGAGAGGGAGGGAGGGAGGGAGGGAGGGAGAGAGAGGGGGGGGGGGAAGAGAGAGAGAGAATATGTAACCATAAAATCACTTTAAAATGATCCCATTCATCAGTGTTATTTCCAGATAAGACACAAAGAATCATGGGAAGTTCTCCACAGTACCACTTAGTTGCTGGGCCTCTACTCCTCAGGAGAGGACCCTTTCATGGACTCTTTTTTTTTTTTTTTTGGTTTTTTGAGACAGGGTTTCTCTTTATAGCCCCCTTTCATGTACTTTTAAAGACTCATGGCTTCCGTAAGACTGGATTTAAAGTCCAAGCTGTCTTTTGATGTCACATTATTGATGGGATGAGCCAACTCCCAGTGATAATTCCATTTGAATCACCCTCTCGCTTGCAGCCAACTAATCCAGAGGCCACACCCCAGAGCTGGGAGGTGGGACCCATACACATGACACTCACACCTAGGGCATTATTCTGGGGCATCCAAGTCCCAGACAACAAGTAGCCTGTATGCCCCAGAACCTGATGGTCTAATCCATCCCTGAGCCTCATTTGACCCTTCTAGATCTTTCCATTAGAAATGATGGCTCTTGCCATGCTCCTTCCTCAGAACCCTTAGGCTCCTACAGCAAGCATGGTGTGTGCCCCGCCCCCTCACATTTCTGTGCCTGACAGCCTATTGCTGGGGAGACTGCCCTTCTGAATTGGAAACCCCATACGTATCACATCCCGTTGCTATGCACCGTGCTTACTTCCATTTGAGGCAGACAAGGGTGTTGTCATCTTTTCCATTCACCAGGATGTGCTGTCCGTCCAATGACATTTTCATGTTCTGGATCCCTCGCCCCTGGTGAGAATGACTCCGACATCGAACAAAGGTTTCCTCAATAGTTTTAGGGGTAAAACGGAGAAATTATACATGTAATTATCCATTACACGGTATGGTGTTTGTTTTTTGTTTTTGTTTTTGTTTTTGTTTTTCTCCTAACATGGTCACGTGTACCTTTGCTTGCTTGCGGTTAATTTTTTTTTTCTATACTTCTAAAGTATACTTCTATTTCTTTTTTCTATACCATTTTAGTTGGTGCCAAAGTAGCCCTTGATAACGCGCAGCACTTAAAACTTCTAGTTCAAACCAGTATTGACTTACTTTCCCACTACTTTATGTAACGCGGAAGGAGTGAAATCAAAACTGGTGGCTCAAGCCAGGCCACCAGACCTGACAGTCCTGTGGTCTGTGAAGGTGGGGGGGACCTTGGGTAAGTAAAACTGGGGCGCATCTAATGACCCGGGTGGGATGTGCTTTATGTAAAGTGGCTGAGTGTGTTAGGAAAAGGTGAAAAGAAGCTGGGGAAGGAAGATAACAGGCCCTGGGGTGTGCTAATGAAAGCAACTTAGTACTGCCAATAAACACATCGCTAATGTGCACAACACAGGATAACAGTTTAAGCTCTTTAGTGAGAGCCCAAGGCTGTTACCCCGGAACTCGAGCCTGGTGGCTCTCCACACGGGTTTTTAAGTAGACAAGACATTCAAGTACTTTCAAACAAACAAACAAACAAACAAACAAACAAACGCTATCAGAGAGCCTGGCAAGAAATCTCTTCCACTCTGTGACTAGCATTTCCCCTGAATGCTGGACTATGCCATCAAGAGCCTTTCAGAAAAAAATGTATGTAAATAGAACTCCCCCCCCCCAAGAAGCCATAGGATATCATTCATATGCATATATACTTACTTTATACACCTTGCTTTTCTACTTAACAATCATATTTCTTGGGACTTTCTTCACATTGTTCTATCAGGCTCTCCCTGTTCTGTGTCACGGCAGCCTGATGATCACCTAGGTTTTACTTAAGTATTGATTTTGTACCATAGTTCATTTATTTACTTAGACTTTTGTACAGGAAACTTGGGATTTTCTTCTCTCTCTCTCTGTCTCTGTGTCTCTCTGTCTCTGTCTCTGTCTCTCTCTCTCTCTTGCCACTGTTCCATGAATAACTTCATTTGTGAGGTGCTTTGCCCTGCCATGTTGGGTCACTGTCAGCTTCCGACAGTGCGGCACAGTTTGCAATCATTTGCTTAAAAAACAAAACAAAAACAAAAACCGACCCCTAGGCCTGGAGAGATGGCTCAGGGCATAACATGCTTGCAGTGCAAGCCTCACAGCATGGGCTTCAATCCCCAGAACCCACTTAAAGGCTAGAGGAAGCCATTCCAGGAGAATCCAGATCCCAGCATGTGCCCACAAAGACTTCTCCAGAAGCGTGGGGCCAGCTAGCCTGGCTTTGGCGGCTGCGGAAAGGCAGCTTGTGCTCTGATGTTTACATCCTCACTACAATGTCTGTGGGCCTGCACCCCACAAGGAACATGAAAACGCACGCACGCACGCCCACGCACTAAGAAGAGAGAAAAACCCAGTCCCTAAGAGACTCATGATTTTCCTCTAGAACCACATTGAGTTTGTCCAAATTTGCTTTCTTCTAAATGAGAAGAAAAGGAACTAGTCCTATGTGCCCAGCCAGAGATAACAGTATCTGTGGACATGTGGGAGCGTGGTCTCATGGGTGGGGATGTTATTCCTAGTGCGTGGAGGAGAGCGGTGGAGAACTGGGTGAGATGAACTGTGCAACAAAGTCTCAAACCTAGGAAAGCAAGCCCGCTTTCTACAGAAAAGAAGCCCGTCTCAGTTTCTCAGAGGTCTGTGGGCTATGGAAATGGAATGCTAGTGCCCACAGATTCAGACAAGTGTGCTCTCTGCCCCCTTCTGCTCCCCCAGCATCTTTGAAGGGTGGAGGAGGACAGCAGCAACAAGCCAAGGCCCTCCAGACCAGGCTAACATTGTTGCTACGCACATCATTTGCAAAGCTGTTTCCTTCCCATGAGCCTCTAGGGGCCAGGGAGCAGTTTCCGTGACTTCACAGTAGAGAGTTAGACTTTCAGTGCCCCCTCAGTGAGTTTCCAAGGAACAGCTTGGAGATAAGGTCCTGCCTAGTGTTCTGTGTGTGCAGATCTCGTTGCCCTGGCTGGGGTTTCCTTCTTTAGAGTGGCAAGCTCACTGGCAAGAATGTTAAAAAACACAAAAACAAAACAAAACTGTTAATACTCTCAGAGGGTTTACAAAAAGAAAAAGAAGACAAGAAATTGACTCAATTTACTTAAGGGAAGTCCCAATTCCTTTTCCCTTAGGGTTTCCATGAACATGCGCCATACTGTAAAATTTATTCCTATTTAATTGTGAGCATGTGTGGGTGTGTGCACAGGAGTTTAGACGCTGGTGGAGGCCAGAGCATTGGATCCCCTTTCTCTGGGCCCTACACTGTGTGGTTTTTATATAATTAGAAAAAGTATTTATTTTTATTTTGTGTATCTGAGTATTTTGTTTTCGTGTATGTATGTGCACCACGTGTGTGCCTGGTGCCTATGGAAGCAAGAAGAGGGTGCCGGATCCCTGGGGACTGGTTGTCAGCCTCATGTGGATGTTGGAAACTGATCCTGAGTCTTCTGCAAGAACCACAGATGCCCTAACCACTAGGCGATCTCTCTAAGTCACCACCCGGGCCCCTTTGTCCACTCAGATTTTCTATTTTGTTAATTTACCAGACTGAACATATCTCGGATACAGAGAATTCCACATTTAGCTATTGTCATAAGCCATAATCCGTGAGAAGATAGATAGATCATTCCAGATCCGTACTGTTTGCTCTGCACTTTTTGGTGAGGCTTAAGAACAAGGACTCCAATGTGTTCCTGCCAATCAAAGCAAAGGAGAACATTATTAAAAAAGATCAGAACAGCAGCAGCGTTGGTTTTGCGGGCGTGTGTTACATATGTGGTTGAGTTCAAACCTCGGGATTCTATTCTTGTGTGGGATACAGTAGGCACCTGTATTTATACCATGTATCAATTACAGTTACATCTTTACAAATAAAAGATGATTTTTACCAGCTAAGGAGTTCACCCTTCCTTCCTTCCTTCCTTCCTTCCTTCCTTCCTTCCTTCCTTCCTTCCTCCCTCCCTCCCTCCCTCCCTCCCTCCTTTCCTTCTTTCCTTCTTTCTGTGCTGGGATCAAACTCAGGCTCCTTTGCATGACAAGTAAGTCCTAGTAGCCACTGGTCTATATCTTGGCCCAGGATGGCTTCTTTACATGTAATTCTGCCATTAAGGATCCCAACATACGCTGACAGTCTTGATTTTCAGCCATCATTTTCATATACCATCATTCACAAATCAAAAAACAAAAGTTGCCAACTGTGGGTCCCATGCACCCCCTTCTCCAAGCCTCAGACACGACCTTCTTTCTGTCTGAAAGGTCCTTCTCAGCTCCACCCAGTCCATACTCCTCCCTCAGGGTGCACATGCTATTTCCTGGCTCCAAATCCGACCCATCCTTCAAAGACTAGTGTGAACCTTGCTTCTTCCGCAACACTTCTCTAGTATCCTGTTACCATGAACTGTCTCTAATTTATTTTTCTTAATTTCTATGTCTAATACCAGCTACACAAAGAAAAGACTAGAGAGAAGATAAAAATGTAGAGAAGCCTGGGGTAGAGTATACCCCTCCTCCCAAGGATCTGAAGACGGGTACCAGTGGATGCTAAGCATCAAGGACAGCAGACAAGCCACTAGGCTGGTATGTGCAGCAGGAGATGTCATAGAATGGTAGGAGTTTGAAGAGAGATGAAGGAACATGACAGAAACATAGTTTAACTGTTTTGTGCGATTTTACTTAGTGCCAAGGTATAAGGTTTCACAGGAAAAGATCTACCTGTTAGCTCCTGGCATCTACGAAAAAGATCTTATGCTAGATATTTTTTTAAGGCACTAAACAAAGACTACGTCACCTGCTTATTTATCTGACAAGAATGATGTGTGTGGCATAGAGACCACTCGGTTGTATTCATGATGGCGTAACGGGCAATGCCAACGACTCTAACTGAACGGGATGCTGATGCTACTGCTGACTGACTGAGAGGATCTCATCTAACTAAGGCAACCTCAGTCTAGACGGCCGAGGGCTGGCGTACCTTTACAGGCATTTCATAGCTGCAGATGTAGGGCACCTGGCTGCAGAAGCCGAAGATTTTGTTGCCCGTAAAGCCCAGCACTGCAGAGGACAGAGCGTGCTCCACCTCATACAGGTACTTGTGGGTGAAGTCGTCTTTCAGCCTTCCTCGTTCATCAGAAAAGTTTTCAGGAACCACTAGAATAGGGGAAGAGGAGAGCTCGCACGCACACACGCACCACAAGCTCTTGCTGAAAATCATGACACACAGATATGGAATGAGACATAAAGATGTAAACATTTGATTGGTAGGACTGAGGCTATTTGGTGATTTAAAAAAAAATGTGGAAAACAATTTGCCTCAACCAGGGATACTTCATGCTGGTAATAAACTATGTATCACAGACTTTCATTTCAAATTAGCTTCAAGACTAACATTAAAATAAACAGGACAATACCAAGATAGTCTTTCTCTTCCTCTCCTCTCTCCTCTCTCTCCTCTCTCTCCTCTCTCTCCTCTCTCTCCCCCTCTCTCCCTCTCCCCTTCTCCCCCTCTCCCACTTTACCAAGAAACTAGAAATGGACGAGAGCGACTCATGGGGCTGGGGATGAGGAGCTGTGCCACTCATTTAACCTCACCTTGTGGTAACATGACTGGCAGGGTGAAGTATTCCAGCCTGCTTCTGCCAATATCTGGAAGCGGGAACAGCACCAGAACTTCGACCACGTCCGACTCCACCACAGACACCGTGGATATCTGCAGGATGTCCTTGCCCGTCTCTGGAAACGAACGGGGATTGACTGCACAAGTGGTCACTGACTGAGTCATTCTAACTAAGACAGGAGAGAGATTTCTTTCCTCAAATTCTCAACATGACCCTTTGTTAATATTGAATATTTTAAAAACACACACACAGTTTTATTTTGGTGTGTCAAAATGGAGAGATTTCTTCACTCAGTCTTAAGTAGCAAATTTTATTGATTGACTTTTACATTAACCTGTAAGCAGGAGTTAAGGGACCTGTTTGATAAATCTATAGGGGAGATTTCTGATTTTCCAGCCATGTGCGTTTGGTCACGCCTACGTTCCAACAGGGATGCCTTCCGGAGCTGGCCACCTTTGTTCTTTCCATCCGTAGGCTGTGTGCGCACGCCCTGGCTCCCATCTAGGCACCGGCAGGTTCCAGGGCTCTCGGTGACCTCAGACACGGATGTTCTTGGCATCATTACGGAGGTAGAGTCTGACCCTTGGGAAATCCTGCTCACTGACTTGCGCTACGCCAGGTTTACCTCTCAACTCAACTCTGAACAGTGCCGCTTTCCCTGTCTCCCTCCGAGGCACTCTGCGGCTTGGCTTCCTTAACAAGGGAGACAGGGGCCATCTCAGAAAATGTCCTTATCCTGGATCTTACTCTGTTTCCTCTTTTCTTTCCTGTTCACTCCCATCATCTCCCTTTATATCCTAGCACTGGCGGGATGTAGGGCTCCCATCTGTGACTTTGAGCCCATTGAGACGACACACCTCTACTGGCTGCCTTTTGTCTCCTTGTATTCTTTGATGTTCTCTTTTCTTCCCACAAGAGCTGGGACCCTCCTCCTTCTCTTCGCCCTGCGCAGCTGGCACACAAACTTCTCTCACTCACGCTGAGTTTCCCATATCATCTTGTCCAGTGCTGCCTCTGCTTTTGCACCCGGGTCCTCCGTGACCCACCGGAACTCCTGCTAACCGACAAGCATGGCCTACGCCTGCCTGCCTGTCGGGACTCTCACCCAGTCTGTCTTCCTCGAGCTGTTTCTGGAAGGGATGAGGCAGGCCTCTCATTACTTGGAACCTCTGTGGCTTTCTTCACTGCTACATATTCTGCCTGTGGTTTCGGTGAGAGCTGAGGGTTCCCAGCTTCGCCCCTCCCACCTGCAGGCCAACCTTGCCATACGACCATTTTAAAGCTTATCCCCGACTAGCTTAAAAAGAATTGAGATTCAGATTATGTTTTGTTGTTGTTGTTGTTGTTGTTGTTTTAAAATTTGGCAATTACTGAGAGGTAACCCCTAATCTATGCTTCTAACTGCTGGCCTAGCTTCCTCTCCAGTGGCGTACCCCAAATACTTGCTGTTTCTCCTGCTGTGTGCTCATGGTATCTATCCTGTCTTCTCCGCTCTCTCTTCTCTTTTTTGCTTTCTGCTCCTCTCAACTAGGTAACTAAAAAAATCCTGCCAGTCTCTAATCCCTCTAGTAGTTGGCTCTAGCCATTTTTATTTAACTAATTGTTTTAAATTAGGAAACAAGGTTTGCACAACAAAAGCTGGTGCTGGTAACCTTAAGAACTTACTTCCAGGCCTAGACCCTCTCAGAGAGAACTTAGCATTACAATACATAGCAACCGGACAAACCTCTGCCCAACCTCTTTAGTTACAAACTGGAATATTCAAGCAGTATAGCATCCTCTCCGCAGTCAGCCTTACCAGGCTCTACCATACCAAGTTACAGACTGAGTTGCTCTTTGGCCCCAGTGAGCAGTTAGCTCACTGTCTTGATAATATGGAAGCCGGTGGCCCAAGAAGACAGAATGCCATGGCTATCTGCCAAAAGCTTCCACTTGGTTCTTACGTCAGACCTAGAAAGCCTTGAGTTGTAGCACTACTGTGCACGCCCCATCCTGCACGCGTGAAAATGGTCTGAATCGGCGCTTCCCTTGGGATGTAGTCTCCTTCCATCTTTGGCACCCTCAGCTGGGACGTCTGCATCCACCCTTACCCCTTCACGTGAGGAATTACATAGCACTACATTGTTTCCTTGACCTTTCCATGCCCCCCACCCCGGCCCTGGCCGATAGTCAGCATTTTGTACTCAGTAAGTACTTAGTAATTTTTTTTTATAAATAAATGAATGAATTTCTAAATATATCTTGGAGAACACACACATTTGGGACTAAAGGTATGGGAAAATTAATTATTATTTTTTTCTTTTTTTTTGTTTGTTTTTTTCCAACTTTTATTAGATATTTTCTTCATTTACATTTCAAGTGTTATCCAGAAAGTTCCCTATACCCTCCCCCCTCCCGGCCCTGCTCCCCTACCCACCCGCTCCCACATCTTGGCCCTGGCGTTCCCCTGTACTGGGGCATATAAAGTCTGCATGACCAAGGGGCCTCTCTTCCCAATGATGGCCAACTAGG